>BSBK01006881.1:330000-398455 GCA_027943335.1 Chamaecyparis obtusa
CTAAATCCCAGAATTGTTTGGTGATTTATATTTTAAAAAAAGTGTAAAAAAAATTTATTTATTTTTTTAAAAAAAAATTATTATAAAAATTCTTTTTAATAAAAATTTATTAAATAGGTGGTGGGGACCCCATCCCCCAACCCCTGATAGCAATGACTATCGCAGCAGCTCACGCTATTGTCGGTAGCAGCCGGTTGCGGCCGTAGCAGCCATGACTACAGTCATGCAGCAGCGGATTGCTAATGGCAGCTATTGCTGCCATAGTAGCACTATTGTCATAGGGGCAGTCACTGTTGCCACAACAGAAGTGTTGTCATAGAGAAGTAGGGAGGGGCGGGCCAGTCCCCCTCCCTTTTGTGTGGATACTCTTTTTTATATATTTTTTTTTTTTGTTTAGTTTTTATTTATTAATTATTTTAAATTTAATTAAATTTATTATTATTATTTTTTAAATCGATAGATCCATTATATTTTATTAATTTTTATACCTACTTCAATGGAGCTCCAGGAGGAAAGAAGTAGTAAGAAAACCTCCCGTCTCAGCCAAAATACATACAAGGCGATTTACAAAGTTGCCCCAAAATTTTACAAAACTTTTCCATAAAGCTAAAAAAACCTAAATAGTAATCTATGTGGCAAAAACATCTGTATGACTGTTAAGAAGTCAAAATCTACAGAACCATAAACTGTAGCAAGCCAAAATTTAGACTAGAAAGGAATCCCTCAGAATATTAGCCTCTCCACATAACCTTGCCATGACAATGGCATGGGTAGCGGCAGGAGTGAGAGAGGCTGAGGCCGTATCCTCAGATGAAGTCAAAAAATTAGTAGAGGTAGAAAAATTTGGTGTAGACTAATCAGCGAGCCCATCATTGTGAATGTAGGCTAAAATAACTTCCATGCTATCAAATAAGTTGAAGGCATGCGCCCTCACTGAAACTGGGATGAATTCGACCAATTTAGACATGTCTAACATGAAGGCCAACTTGTCTCTATGAGACACACTAAGCTTGAAGGTGTCATAGAGCTTGACATACTCCACATCTCTATCCAAACATCCCGGGGAGAAAAGACCACAAACCCATGCTTGTGAATCTCTGAGATTAGAGTGCATGATGGCATTTTGTATACTTTGTGCTGAGACAAAGTCCTCTCTAATGATTTTTTCCACCATTCCCATAAATTGAACATAGTCTTGCATCAAATCAAAAAAAATTGAAAGAAAAATTGAGAGCACATGGGAATGAAAAAGACATCTCAGGGATGGAGGGAGAAGAACATTGTCACCAATAATCTAACGAACGACCTCTTCCACTTCAACCAGCAATAGCTTGAAGGCCACCTACATATGTTGATGGAGGTAGTCACCAGATATCAGATATTCCCAGTGTTGGATTGGCATGCTAATGCGGAAATTTAGAGCCATCTATTCCATGATCCTCATGCCCTACAGAAAAAAAATAGGATATGGTACCCGACTATAGGAAGAGAAAAAAATGCATATAACAAGAAGAGAGTCCCTACATATAACGAAGGAGGAAAAGACTATCGACAGTCCAAAGAAGTGTGCACAAGATGATAGATATCAATCCGTCCTTGGAAGCTTGAGAGCCAAGTGAACAAATCCCCATGTGAGATCTCCACAAAAACTTTGAGAGGGGAAAATAATACCGACACTAAGAGAAAAAACTCAAGAAATTTTAGAGCACATGAGAGAGATGATGCCATGTGTACATCCCAAGCCACTGGTTTATGGGTTTGATATTCCAAAACATCCAAGTATTGTGACATAAACCAAAAACTAAAGCAAGGAACAATTGATTAGATAGGAGAGATGGAAATCTCATTAATAACCCAGCCATGTCCTTATGCTTGCGTTAAAGAGGAGATGAGTAATTCATTATGCCAGCAAATTGTTCCCAAATTCAAACCCACACCTTTAATTTCTAGCCAATCGGTTAGCCCATTCGCCTCCCTATAGAAATGATAAATTTTGTATTCTTTGAATTGGGGAAGAAGTGCCCATACCTCTTTAAGGATGTAGTGAATCTCCCAGCTAGTTACATTTTTAGAAATGAGAGCTGAAATAATAATTTGAGAATCTCCTTCAATATGAATTTTCCTAACCCCATTAGATTTTGCAAGGAGAACTCCCATGATCAAGGCCGTAACCTCCACAATGTTATTAGATCCAATTGGGATCCTAGAGCTAGCTGCTTGTATAAGGAAGGAATTAGAGTCCCTAAGAGAATATCCTGGCCCTGATATCCCCAGGTTACCTCTGGAAGCTCCATTAAAGTTAAGCTTAACAAAGGACTCATCCAGAGGTTCCCACTTGACATCCTTCTTTCTCTCCCTCACTTATTTCTTACCAATCAATACTCCTTTAAAGGGGATATAAGTGAGGGGCCAAGAATTCAAAAATTTAGAATCCTGTGAAGTGAATAAGGAAGACAAGGTCTTCGATCTCATAGTATAGGCATTAACCATGTCTAAGATTGATTTTTCCACAACCACACATACTTGATCCACTGAGCACTTTTCCTTTCTAAAGATTATTTTATTTCTCTCCCACCATAAGGACTAGGTGATAGCCATTGGAGCCACTCTCCAAATTTGTGAGAAGAAGGAATCTGACTTGGGGAGTGGCTATTGAGCTAGCAAGTCTGTTAGGAGGGCCAGTAGAGGACCATGCCAACCTAGCTTACCTAGCACCCAGTACCAAATATCTTGAGCAAATAGACATGAGACTAAAAGATGATTATAATCTTCTAGATGAGAGTTACACAAAACACATTGGAAGTTGTCTACAATGCCTAGTCTGAGAAGGAGATCACTGGTGAGGATTCTCTTAAGGATTTCCAACCACAAGAAAGAACTAGCCTTGGGCAGAACCATTGTGTTCTAGCAAGAATGAAAGAGATGTTTACTCGGGGACTGATGCTTATTATACAACTGAAGGTGTCCTAATTTGACTAAATATCTACCATCAAAAGCTTCTAACCAAATCATTCTATCATCTTTAAGATTAAGATGGAGAGGTCTTTGTTGGAATATACCTAGAAGAGCCTCAATTTGAACCTGGGGGAGACCAAGATGGGAGATGTCTTTCCACTCTAACTAAATTCCATCACCTGTCAAAAATTTATTAATATAGTCCTTCACCTTGTGCCGCCACAAAATTTGTAGAGCTTCTATAGTGGAAGGAGAGACTCCTAAAGAGGAAGAAATGGGAGGAAGATTGTTCCATGAATCCTCCCAAAAGTTGGCATGAGCACCAGAGTTCACAACCCATGACAAGTGTGGAAGAATGACTTGTCTTCACTTGATAAAAAGGCTCTGCATTTTTTATCCTAAAGGGGGATTCCTGATTGTGAAATTCTTGGCGGGATCATCACTATCCAAATACTTCATCTGATGATTCTATCCCGAAGTGAACTTGGGTTCTCATATAGCTTCCAAGATAGTTTGGCCCCTAAACTGATATTCCTTTCATATAGGCTATGAAGGCCTAGTCCCCAAAAATCTTTAGGTAGAGCCATCTTATCCCAAGACACAAGTGGGATCTTTGGTGAATCATCCATGTTGCCCCTCTAGATGAAATATTTAATAATTTTTCTAATCTTTTCCATAACTGTCCTAGGAGCCAGGAGAATTGTCATGATGTAATTTGGAATAGAAGAGAGAACTGACCTCACAAGAAGAATTTTTCCCACAAATGATAACTATCTTTCCTTCCATGTGGCAATCCTATCTATGATGGATTGAGCAACCTTTTCCCAGAATGAAGCTTCACATGAACCTTGACAAAATAGGATGCCCAAATATGTGCTTGGATTCTGTGCTATTTCAAAACCCAAAAAATCCTTAACGGTTGTTTGGATATCCCATGGAATTTTAGAAAAGAATATCTTAGACTTTGATATGTTAAATTTTTGACCCGAGAGAGAATAGTATTCTTCCAATGTTTCCTTGATGACTTTAGCTTCTAAGTGTACACACTAGAATGTGCACTTCTCTAAGTCATTACTTCCAAGGGAATCCACGAATGGGAAACCTTGAGAAAGCGACCTAGAGCTCCTTAGGCATGGATTGCAAGGGGGTTAAGAATGCTCTCAGCTAGAGCTATTAAGCCGATAACCCTGCTAGTAAACCATGCAATGGGAGATTCAATGAGACAAGAGAAAGAATGCCAATATCCTCAAGAATCAAGATGGAAATGCAATGCAATGCTTAGAAATGAAAATGCAAGCTAAGATATGAAAGGAAAGATAGAAGTATTACAAATCCTTGCTAATTAAGCTATGTGAGTTAATATAGAGCATGAAAGGAAACTAGATTAAGAATGCAATGAAAGAAACTAAGCTATGGTGCAAGAATGAAAGCTAGATGCAAGAAGGTCTCCAAAAGCTCCAAAGTCTCCAAGAAATCCTCTAGCATAAGATTAGTATAAAAAGTTGGGATTCTAGAATGAGAAGAGAGCTCTTCTTTTATAGAAAATGAGAATCAACGGATGATGGAGATTAAGAGGCAAAATATTTAATCAAGGGTGGAGCTTGAAAGAGGAGAAATCTATGTGCACAAGTTTCCTCCAATGAGAAATAAGTGTTGACTTTTGTGCCCCATATGAGACAAAAAGGCCTTTTCTTATTTTTATAAAATAAGAATAATGCTTTATTTGTGCAACTTAGGATAAGAGGTAAGTGGGAGATTTTTATTTAATAAAAAGGGAGGAAATTCCTTTTAATTAAATAAAGACTTAGGATAAAATATTTAGCCCATAGAAAATAATCAAATAAATGATAGAACTAGGATTTGATCAAGAATAAGCAATTGAGCAAATAATGCTAGCAAGGGGCTAATAGTCTAGGTGACCATTTTTGGGTGATTACATTTGTCCCTCTTTGACTAATGTGTGATCGATCTGGGAACACATTACATCAAAGAATAGATCAACCAAGAAGGCAATAGATAGAGATCTGACTCCAAAGTATGAAGTGCAGAGAGATAGCAAATCCTGCATGGTCAACCTAGTAGTGACAGTATTGAACACTTAGGAAAGAGGTGGACAGTATCAGAACTCGAGATGAGAAATAACATGTCAAGTGCAAAGATAGATCGATCAGAGAAAATGGAATGGTCAAGCATATGCTCTGGAGAATAGCTGATAGGATATGATGTATCTATCCTCTTGAGATCAAAATTGAAATCAGGTAGAGGGAAGGCAAAAGCAAGAGCAACATGATCAAATCACTAGAAATCATAATCAAAGATGAAAGATGATAGAATAACCAACAAGCAATGAAGATATGCCCCAGTCAAGACCTCAAAGAGAGATGAATGAAATGAATGAAAGACTAGAAGGGTGAGAGAGATGGGGATGAAGAGGTGAAGATGCCCCAGTGAAGATCAAAGGATCAGGCCTCAAAGGGTCAGCTAACTACGTAGAAGAAGAAATGTGATTTTGACGATCAAGGCGAACTCAGATTTTGGTTTCAATCCTAAAATGAATAGAAAGTGATGTGATATGAAAGAAAAGAAGTGAAAGACATGATCGGGAAGAAGCGAAAGGTGAGTGCAGTTTGACTAATAAGTCCGTGAAAGATGAAAGGAGAGCTCTCTCCATATGCAAGATGCCAAACTAACTATCATGAACTTAAGAATGCAAGCTATTATGAAAAGTGGTTTACTTGCAAGGTTACAAAGCCATTAGACTTTAATAATCATCATCGAGCATTGTTGGTAGCATCACAAGATCATAAAATACATGCTAGTATAACTATGTGAATCTGAATATGATCTATATGAGATAGGAATGTGGAAATCTCACCTAGGCATCAAAGACATGTAGTTTAAGATGACTAGTGTAGTGAGGCTCCCTAAGTTTGATATAGCAAGATTATACTCACATCAAGACACAAGGAAAGTCAAGATGACTATAAGCACGCACTTGCAGAAAAAATAGTCAAGGATAATACCTTGTAGATCCTAGTGTCAAGTGGAACAAGCATAAATGCTAATGACAGTTAGGACCTACAAAATATACCCATAAGCATAAAAAGAAATAAAGTGTGTCCTTATGCTCCCAGTCTTCTAGCTCAGCATCATCAAAAACTATTAGAGAGAGAACACTCATCAAAGAAATCATCATAGACAACACACAAAGAAATAAATTCAAGAAAATTTTAGCAAGTCAAGTGTTTAAGTGTGTGTGTGTAGGTCATAGAGTCAAACTTTGAGTATCACATCTACAGTGAGAAATATTGCATCATTCGAGATTGCAAGTAGGATATCTGATAAGTGTTGAGAAACACTCAATGCTAGGGGAGTGTTGAAAAACACTGTTGGAACCAAGTTGCCCAAGAAACCTAGACGCACAAAGAGACCTAAGCTAAGCTAGAACAACGTATGCCCCCTAGACTAAGACAAGAGTCAATTCCAGGCTAGGAGAGGCAAAGTGATAAGTGGAGCAAAGGAGCACCACGCAAGACTGATAGACATAGGTGCAAGGGTCTCAAGCAGTGCCTATTTCTAGGTATTCACAACTTGATAGATTTTTTCAGGACTTTTTTTCAATTTTTTTGTATTTTTGCTACCAAGGCACCTGTTTCCAGCTTTTCACCAAGGCACTTTTTCTATTTTTTTTTTTTATATTTTAAAATTTTTTATTTTTTTGGTGAGACATCAAAGCGCCTATTACTAGGTTTTCACTTGGATTCTCATTTTTGCAGTACTTTTTATGCTTTTTAGAATTTTTTCAACATCATATATGAATTTTTTGTATTTTTTCAGGTCAATAAAAATATGTACAAAGAGCTCAAGAACCTTAGGCATAGAAATTTTTCAGATGTAGAACATTAATAAGCTCAGTAAGCTCTTCTCCCTTAGGGGTAGATAGATGATAGGCTCCGGACCCAAATGCTGCTATGATGATATAAGGTCCTAACCAATTTGGCTCAAACTTGCCTCTCTGCTCTCTATTCTGCTAATTTTTGAGATTTTCTCTGAGAACTAGCTCACCCACTTGGAACTCTCTAGGATGAACTTTCTTATTGTAAGTAGTAGACATTCTCTTTTGATAGGTGCGCATGTGATCAAAAGTGGCCTTGTGGCATTCTTCCAAAGTAGTGAACTCATGCACTCTCATATCCCTTTGGTCTTAATCAATAATCAAACCATGGAGAGAGACTCTCAGTGAAGGTATTTCAACCTCTAATGGTAAGACAACCTCAAAACCATAGACCAAGGAAAAAGGTGTGGCACCTATAGGAGTGCGGATAGAAGTTTCGTAAGCTCATAGCGTAGGATTGATTTGCAGATGTCAATCCTTGCCTGATTTGTGCACTGTTCTATAGAGAATTTTTAGCAATGTTTTTTTTGAGGCCTCAGCTTGGTCATTCCCTTGAGGGTAGTAGACAAAAGACCAATGTTGTTTGATTTTAAACTTTTTCCACAAGTGCTTCAGGTCTTTGTTTTTGAACTGGTTGCCATTATCCGTGACTATGGAAGAAAGAATACCGTAGCGGCAAATGATGTGATTCAAAATAAACAGGGCAATATGTTTGCCCATAGCTGCAGACAGTGGCACAGCTTCTATTGGAGCTCAAAAAATCTAAGTACGTTTTGACTCCATATTTTGCAAAGTTGTCTAGGTGTCAGAATTATGATTTGAAAGTTTTTGAAAGAGACCAAGTTTGAAGGAATTGAATGTAAAGGCTATTGAATTTCATGAGAAGTCACTTGGATAGGGTGTTCATCACCTATCATTTCACATATGTAATAGGTTCTAGGTCTCAGTTTTCAATTCTGACATGTTTTAGAAGTGGTCATTTTAAGGTGTTCCAGAAAGTCTGCATTTAGTGTGTTTCCTAAATTTCACTAAGTAGCTCACTTTGGAGGTTTATATCTTTTTCCTTGTGATTTTTCATGATGTGTTAGTTATGGAATCATACTGTAGGCATGAGATTGAGTCATCATGCCAATTTTCAGCTCTCCACGTGCCCGTTTAGTCACTTTGCCAGAGCCTATCCATTTGCAGATTGTCAATATTCTCTGAGTGTGCATTGTTTAGATTTCTAAGTGGCCTAGTTCAAAGCTTTGTAATTTGTGTCATGTTCAACGTCTGACATAATTGAGAGATGTTTCATACTATAGACCTAGGAGACTAAGTGTCTGATGATTTTCAAGTCTCTACCAATTCATTTGATCACTTTCCCAAGCCAATTCCAAACCCATTTTCTACTTATTTCACTACTCTGTTTCAAAATGTTACTAATGGGCTGACTTTGGTGTTTGGTGATAATTCATCATTTGATTTTTTGGGCATGCTAATAATAGATTCATATTCCTTGTATAAAGGTGAATCGATGCCCAATATTTTGGTTCATGGAAGTTTGACCAGAGCTATTTGTGCATATGGAAAATGTGGAGGTTGGTAATGAGTTAAACGACTACTGCACTAAAAAAGTATTTTATGAGATTGGTGAAAAGGAGATACCAGTTCATTCTAGAATTTTTTAGTTTAGAGGATGATCACTACAATGGGACAACTGCTAAGAATGGATCTCATCTGTCATGCAAAATCAAAGACTACAGTAGGAGTTTGAAGTGGGATTAATACAGGATACCAATGATTTTGATTGAAAGATGAGGTGATGCCATGGTTATAGCTTCTATGTCAAGGGTATTGGTTCATCTCTTGTAAAGGGGGGTGTGTTTTACATAAGTGTTGGGAGCCCATGCATTAGTCTACACAATAAAGAAAATATGCCAGGTAAATGAAGTTGCCAGAGGTAAAAATACTGGGCACCCAAAATAACATTTTGTGCATGAATTTTATTGGTGCAAACTATAAAAGAGATGGGGTGCTTTCCAGTCCAAAGTATGTTGTTGAAGGGGCACATTTTATGATCAGCATATCAAACAAAATGGTAAGACGATGTGTGCATTCCCTTTGAAATAGTCAGTCATAGTTTTTATCATAAATCCAAAAATACAAACTGGGTTGGGCTGAATTTTACATATGTTTGCGAAGACCATGTGTGCATTGTACAATTTTTTTTATAGAAAACCCCAGTTTGAAAATCAAAAGTTATGGTCATCTGAGTACTAGCAACAATAAAAAATCAGCAATGCTTCCAAAAGTTTAGTCCCACATTGCTCCCAATTTCAAAATTTAAAATGTTTATATGGAATGTTCCAAACATATGAAATAAATCAAAGTACTGGAAGCTATGTTTTCCCAGGCTTGTGCAGCCACCTTGGTTTTCATGCTAGTGGGCCCAAAAGAAATTTTGCAAAAAGCAACACATGTCAACTTAGTCTCCAAATCTCATAATAGAGAAGTCTTCAAGTCTCCAAATGATTATGAGACTTAGAGACTTAGTCTCCAAATCTCATAATAGACTTAGTCTCCAAATCTCATAATAGAGAAGTCTTTAAGTCTTCAAATGATTATGAGACTTACAAACTTAGTCTCCAAATCTCATAATAGACTTAGTCTCCAAATCTCCAAATGAAGAAGTCTCCAAATGATTATGAGACTTATAGACTTAGTCTCCAAATCTCATAATAGAGAAGTCTCCAAATCTCCAAATGAAGAAGTTTCCAAGTCTCACAAGTCTCCAAGTCTCTAGATGATCATTCAGAGACTTAGAGACTTAGTCTCCAAGTCTCTAGATGAGGTTAGTTTCCAAGTCTCCAAATGATTTAGAGACTTGGAGACTTAGTCTCCAAGTCTCCAGATGTGGATTCAGAGACCTAGAGACTAAAGGCATTCTCCAAATCTCATAAAGAAACATAAAGAGAGAAAATGATTATGAGACTTAAAGACTTAGTCTCCAAGTCTCCAGATGTGGATTTAGAGACCTAGAGACTACAGGCATTCTCTAAGTCTTTAAAAGAAACCATGGTCAAGGAAATGATTCAGAGACTTAGAGATTAATGTAGTCTCCAAATCTCTAGATGGACTAGGGTTAAAAGTGAGTTTTTCCTAGCATCTAATGAAATGGTGACAAGTGGCAAGTTCTGGTGGCATGTGCAGATTTTAAAGGCTTGAAAAGATTTAAAAAATCATAAAGTTGAAACATTGGATAATTTCAAAATATTTCAATGACAGAGATGCTCATGGGAAAATGCTTGGGAGATCCATTTTTTGTCCAAATATGATAGTATAATATATTTTCAGAAATGTTAGAAGATGACGGATGCACTAATGGTGGTTAGAATCATATCAGATCAAGTTGTTGAGAGCAGTAAGAGATTTTAAATCCACGATCAAATTTTGAGGAGACTTTTTTTCCAAAATTGATTGATTTTGTAGATTCGGCAGAGGAATGATTCAGAATTGCATGATGATAGGAAAAGAGGGTACAGAGGATTAAATCATATTTCAGGGAGGAGTAAAGGACAAAGAAATCAGATTTCTAGTAGATGAGCAGATTTTATGCAAAAAAGAATAGATGTTATCAAATTTTGGAGGTACCTGAGAAGATCATATTTTCAGAGAAGCAAGATGACAAATGAGATCAAATTGTAGAGTGGACAGGTGTTGGTCAAGTGTAGATTTTAGGGTTTCTCTCTCAGTCTATTTATTCTTTTCTCTTCTCAGTTGTAGGGGTTCCTATCCATGTTTCTTCTTCTATTCTGCTTGAGGGTTTCAGACTAGTTCTGCCCTTTTCTCACAGGAGATTTTACAGTAGGCTTCCAGATGGTTTTTTGAATGTATTTCTGCAAGACAAATTTCCCAACCTTGTCTATGCTTTGAGTTTTATGTTATTAATGTATTAAAACGGGATTATTTCAATGAAACATAGTGTAGTTCTTATTCTTTATTGTTATGTCTCTTTGCATTCTATTGATGCTCTTGTATGTTTTATTTGTAAGGCATCTAAAAACATACCAACTACAAAGTAGTTTGTTTAATTATTTGTGATTTTCTCTCAAGGAGAGAATTAAATTTCATAAATGGTTTTAGAGAGCAGACATTATTGAAGGATTTGATGCAACAATATAGAAGTGAGAAGATAGTTTGTAAGGCATTCTGTCTGGATTGCATATAGTCTGTTAGGCATTCTGTAGTATTTTGTTTGACTTATAACCTATGGATTATATCTTTTGACTCCTTGCCCAAGAATAGGCACTGGTTGGTTGTTTGTGATGTAGTTATCTTTAAGTCATCAAACAAAATTTCATTACTAGTTCTTTTCTATTTCTTAGTTCATGCATACTGTGAAGAGAATGTATCCAAGTGATATAGCTCATATTTAGTGATTCCTTAGAGACAGAATCAGAGGTTAACCTTCCTTGAGTTGTACTCACAAAAAGAAGAAGGATTCACTTCCTTATTCCATTGTCTATGCTATCACATTTATAGTTTCTATGGCTATCCTCTGCATCAGGAGATTCTCAACTATCTACAGAGTGATCTTTTGTTTAAATAATCTAAAGCCTAGATAGCATAACAGTGAAGACCCTATCCACCATTAGAATGTTTTCTTGAAACATAGTGAATCATTAATAAGCAATACCTGCCTGAGTCCTGTGGAGCTCAAAGCAGAAGGATGATCTTATCCAATCCTCATCAATTAGGCTTTTCTTGCAAACTTGGAGTCCTTTAAACTAAGAATCAAGCCTATATCATTGCCAAGTTTGATCCTACAAGAAAAATCCCTAACAAATTGGCGACTCTGCTAGGGAGAGTCCTAAAGTCTTGCTACATTTGGTTTGGTGAAAAGTCTCATAAATGTCATAATCTAAAAGTTGTTTTCAGATCTTCAAGTGTATTACCTAGATTTTTTGTTGTAACAATTTAAAACTATATGTGACTTTGTTGTGTGGAATGCCCAAAATCTGTTGGTGTTTCAAGAAAGATCAGTGAAAATTTCATGTCCTCTGAAGAGAGGTGGTGACTCTGTGCTAGAATGAACCTGAGGTGTGAAGCCTTGTTTCAGATTTCAATCAAATGTGAAGAGAACAACAACAATCAGCAAAGGCTTCTAGGCATTCCCCATTCAGTATTTTATGTGTTCACATGGTCCTTATCAAATAGTTTTGTCATTAAAGAAAGGACATATGAGAATGAAATTACATACTTCTAGTTTGAACTGTGAGTTAATTAAAAGTTTGTGAAGTGTGTTTGAAGAAGTTGGTTTGGTAGAAAGTATATATGTCTGCTGCAAGTTGAGAAGGAGAGTTATTGTTGGTGAATAAGTTCCATAGTTTCAAAGAATGTCACATTTCTTTTCATCAAGCATGCAACCGGTTAGTGAAGTTCCTAGATCTATTTCTACCAGGAGATATATGCCATTATATTTTGATGGTATTCATGGTTTCCCAAATGTCATTCCTAATGATATCAGAGGATATTTGCCTAAGTTTAATGGGAACCATCTTGTTTCAACCTGTCATCATGTTCAGTTGTTTTGTGACTTGATGTGTGACTTTGAAATTGCTCATGAGGATGTGCATATGAAATTATTTGTTCAAACTTTAGAAGGTGATGCTAGAGATTGGTTTTCTTTCCTACCGACATGTTCTATTTCATCTTGGAGTGAGTTACATTCATCCTTCATGGAGCAATTTGGAGGAAGGGTAAGCATATCTGATTCTTATAGTAAGTTTTTGAAGATTCATATTGAGAGTGACGAACTTGTTCCTCAATTCAATATCAGATTTGCAAAAGTTTTGAATGAGATCCTTGAAAGTTATAGACCTAATGATCAAGTGTGTGTAAGTGTCTACTTCAATGTATTTGATAAGAAAATGAATTACTTATTGAGGGATAAAGACCCTAAATCATTATATCAGGCATTTATAACTGCAATGGATATTGAAAACAATTTGAAGTATGGATTGACTAGAGGTCATTTTTCCATGAGCGTATGCCGGTATAATGAATGTGAAAGAAAAGAGGAATGTAGTGTTGATGCCTCAGTTTCAAATCAGTGTATCAACACTTCTACTATAGTTTATAATCAAGTTGAAATTGCAAATTAGAATATATGTATAAATGCGGTTGAGTCCTTTGCTATTGATGAAACATGTGTTCATGGTGCTATAGCAATAAGATATATTTTAGACTTTGATAGGATTGAGCAATGTGCTGATATTTTGAACCGTGAATTAGCTACAGTAGTGAGTTCTTGTAATACTGATTATGAACATGATGTTGCTAATGTTTCTAGACATGAGGTTGCTACATCTATGTCTCAATCTTGTGCAAATGAAGAGGCTGAAAGTTATGTCTTTGATGATGAATTTGAAGTTGTTGACCTGACATTTCAAGAAGAGCCGATAACACAAGATGAAGAATGTGATTTACATGCATATCAGTCACAGTTAGAGGAACATAGTGCTGAAAGTGGTTATTCAAGTGAGAATGAGGAAGGCAATGATGTTGAGATGTCTTCGTATGAGTTAGATGCAACATGGAAAGAAAAAAGTAGTGATGCAAATGAACACTCCTTTGAAAGTGAAGGTATGAATTCTTTTTCTAAATCTGAAAATGAAAATGCATATCAGTTTTTGCATTATACAAATCAGCTTGAACATGAAGATTTGAATGAAAGGTTATCTAATGGTTCTACATTAGATAATGAAGTTGTAGCATATAGCAGAGAGTTTAGAGGTTAATCATGGTCTGACCATAATGATGATCCTAAACAAGATAATGAAGAGGATGTAATTATGGACACTATATGCTTGGTAGGAAATGTTGACAATGAATCTTCATATAATCCTGATTTTTCTTCATATGCTGAGAGTCTCCATGAAAATGAAATGGGTAGTGAGTTTAAAGTGTTTACTAATGCTTTATATGATGAGGATTTTGATGATGATCAGCCCATTTTTTTTCATAGTGTTCAAAGAGGAGTATTACATGGAGTTATTAATCCATTGTTTGAAGAACACATGGAGGTTTCAGATCTAGTTCAGCTGGATGTAAATGATGACATATAGTCATACTACTGTGAGAAATCAGAGTGTTCTTCTTCTATGTGTGATAGAGTTTTAAGTGATGATGTTGCATTTTGTGAGTTTGATGATGAAGTGATTGATGGAGTTGTATCTAAAGATCAGCTGACACTTTATAGTAAAATTAATAATGATTTATGTGACATGAATACTAATCAACATTTTGATTATGAAGATGCATTGGGAGGTTTTGGAGTGGTTTCAAAATTTGATGATGATGAAATGTGTGAGTATAAATCTGATTATTCATTTGAACTCCAACTGGCTACACTTGAGGATATGCAAAGTCAAGGTATGAATGATGTTTTTTATCAAATAGAGTATGAGACTTTTGTGTTTCCACTTGATAACATGCATGAATCAGTAGATGAAGATCAATTTCAGTTTGATGGTGGCATTCATGAGCATGCTGAGTCTTATTTTCATAGTGAGCAACATGAAGAAAGTGTTTCAAGTTTTTACATGCACTATGAAAATGAAGACAGATATTTTATTTTGCCTAATGAGCTGATTGAAAGTATTGATATGCTTGGTGAAACAAATGGGAATAAAATGTCTAGCTTACCTCAAGAAGAAAGAAATGAAAATTAGGTATATGATAGAGGTAAGAAGTTTTAAAAAATTTCCGGTGACCTGAGGCCATCATTTGTACAGAGTGGGAGTAGTTTTCTTGCTTTCAATAAAGATGTTCTAAATGGGTTCTTATTCGTTTTGTGAAAAGGTGTCAAGCTAATTTCAAGTTTGGTTGGTCTGCTTCTTCCTGAGATTTTGTGACTCTCTACATGCCCACATGGGGCATGCGTCCCTAGTTAGAGCCACTGTTGGAGCTCAAAAAATTTGAGTATGTTTTGACTCCATATTTTGCAAAGTTGTCTAGGTGTCAGAATTATGCTTTGAAAGTTTTTGAAAGAGACCGAGTTTGAAGGCATTGAACGTAAAGGCTATTGAATTTCATGAGAAGTCACTTGGATAGGGTTTTCATCACCTATCATTTGACATATGTAATAGGTTCTAGGTCTCATTTTTTAGTTCTGACATGTTTTAGAAGTGGTCATTTTAAGGTGTTCCAGAAAGTTTATATTTAGTGTTTTTCCTAAATTTCACTGAGTAGCTCACTTTGGAGGTTTGTATCCTTTTCCTCGTGATTGTTCATGATGTTTCATTTATGGAATCATACTGTAGGCATGAGAGTGAGTCATCATGCCAATTTTCAGCTCCCCATGTGCCCATTTAGTCACTTTGCCAGAGCCTTTCCATTTGCAAATTGTCAATATTCTCTGAGTGTGCATTGTTCAGATTTCTAAGTGGCCTACTTCAAGGCTCTGTAATTTGTGTCATGTGTGAGGTCTGACATAATTGAGAGATGTTTCATACTATAGACCTAGGATACTAAGTGTCTGATGATTTTCAAGTCTTTACCAATTTGTTTGATCACTTTCCCAGGCCAATTCCAAACCCATTTTATGCTTATTTCACTATTCTGTTTCAAAATGTTACTAATGGGCTGACTTTGGTGTTTTCTGATAATTCATCATTTGATTTTTTGGGCATGCTAATAATGGATTCATATTCCTTGTATAAGGGTGAATCGATGCCCAATATTCTAGTTCATGGAAGTTTGAGCAGAGCTATTTGTGCATATGGCAAATGTGGAGGTTGGTAACGAGTTAAACGACTACTGCACTAAAAAAGTATTTTATGAGATTGGTGAAAAGGAGATACCAGTTCATTCTAGAATTTTTTAGTTTAGAGGATGATGACTACAATGGGACAACTGCTAAGAATGGCTCTCATATGTCATGCAAAATCAAAGACTACAGTAGGAGTTTGAAATGGGATTAATACAGGATACCAGTGATTTTGATTGAAAGATGAGGTGATGCCATGGCTATAGCTTCTATGTCAAGGGTACTGGTTCATTTCTTGTAAACAGGGGTGTGTTTTGTGTAAGTGCTAGGAGCCCATGCATTAGTCTACACAACAAAGAAAACTTGCCACGTAAATGAAGTTGCCAGAGGTGAAAATACTGGGCACCCAAAATAACATTTTGTGCATGGATTTTATTGGTGCAAACCACAAAAGAGATGGGGTGCTTTCCAATCCAAAGTATGTTTTTGAAGGGGCGCATTTTATGATCAGCATATCAAACAAAATGGTAAGACAATGTGTGCATTCCCTCTGAAACAGCTAGTCACATTTTTTATCATAACCCAAAAACTACAAACTGGGTCCGGCTGAATTATACATATGTTTGAGACGACCATGTGTGCATTGTACAAATTTTTTTTTAGAAAATCCAAATTTGAAAATCAAAAGTTATGGTCCTCTGAGTACTGGCAGCAATAAAAAATGAGCAATGCTTCCAAAAGTTTAGTCTCACATTGCTCCCAATTTCAAAATTTAAAATGTTTATATGGAATGCTCCAAACATATGAAATAAATCAAAGTGCTAAAAGCTATGCTTGCCTAGGCTTGTGCGGCCACCTTGGTTTCCATGCTAGTGGGCCCAGAAGAAATTTTGCAGAAAGGGACACATGTCAACTTAGTCTCCAAATCTCATAATAGAGAAGTCTCCAAGTCTCCAAATGATTATGAGACTTAGAGACTTAGTCTCCAAATCTCATAATAGAGAAGTTTCCAAGTCTCCAAATGATTATGAGACTTAGAGACTTAGTCTCCAAATCTCATAATAGACTTAGTCTCCAAATCTCCAAATGAAGAAGTCTCCAAGTTTCCAAATGATTATGAGACTTAGAGACTTAGTCTCCAAGTCTCCATATGCAGATTCAGAGACCTAGAGACTAAAGGCATTCTCTAAGTCTCTAAAAGAAACCATGGTCAAGGAAATGATTCAGAGACTTAGAGATTAATGTAGTCTCCAGATCTCCAGATGGACTAGGGTTAAAAGTGAGTTTGTTTGAGCATCCAATGAAATGGTGACAAGTGGCAAGTTCTGGTGGCATGTGTAGATTTTAAAGGTTTGAAAAGATTTAAAAAATCATAAAGTTGAAACATTGGATAATTTCAAAATATTTCAATGACAGAGCTGCTCACGGGAAAATTCTTGGGAGATCCATTTTTTGTCCAAATATAGCAGTATAATATGTTTTTGGAAATGCCAGAAGATGACAAATGCAATGATGGTGGTTAGAATCAGATTAGATCAAGTTACTGAGAGCAGTAAGAGCTTTTAAATCCATGATCAGATTTTGAGGAGATTTTTTTTCCAAAATTGATTGATTTTATAGATCCAGTAGAGGAATGAGTCAGAATTGCATGATGGTAGGAAAAGAGGGTACAGAGGATTAAATCATATTTTAGGGTAGAGTAAAGGACAAAGAAATTAGATTTCCAATAGATGAGTAGATTTTATGCAAAAAAGGATAGATGTTATTAGATTTTGGAGGTACCTGAGAAGATCATATTTTCAGAGAAGCAAGAAGACAAATGAGATCAGATTGCAGAGTGGACAGGTGTTGGTCAAGTGTAGATTTTAGGGTTTCTCTCTCAATCTATTTATTCTTTTCTCTTCTTAGTTGTAGGGGTTCTTGTCCCTATTTCTTCTTCTGTTCTACTTGAGGGTTTCAAACTAGTTCTGCCCTTTTCTCATAGGAGATTTTATAGCAGGCTTCAAGATGATTTTTTGAATGTATTTCTGCAAGACAAATTTCCCAACCTTGTCTATGCTTTGAGTTTTATGTTATTAATGTATTGAAACAGGATTATTTTAGTGAAACATAGTGTAGTTCCTATTCTTTGTTGTTATGTCTCTTTGCATTTTGTTGATGCTCTTGTATGTTTTATTTGTAAGGCATCTGAAAACATACCAACTACAAAGTAGTTTGTTTAATTATTTGTGATTTTCTCTCAAGGAGAGAATTAAATTTCATAAATGGTTTTAGAGAGCAGGCATTATTGAAGGGTTTGATGCAACAATGTGGAAGTGAGAAGATAGTTTGTAAGGCATTCTGTCTGGATTACATACAATCTATTAGGCATTCTATAGTATTTTGTCTGATTTATAACCTGTGGATTATATCTTTTGACTCCTTGCCCAGGAATAGGCACTGGTTGGTTGTTTGTGATGCAGTTATCTTTAAGTCATCAAACAAAATTTTATTACCAATTCTTTTCTATTTCTTATTTCATGCATACTGTGAAGAGACTGTATCCAAGTGATACAGTTCATATTTAGTGATTCCTTAAAGAGAGAATCAGAGGTTAACCTTCCTTGAGTTGTAGTCACAAAAAGAAGAAGGATTCACTTCCTTATTCCATTGTCTATGCTATCAAATTTATAATTTTTATTGCTATCCTCTCCATCGGGAGATTCTCAGCTGTCTACAGAGTGATCTTTTGTTTAAATAATTTGAAGCCTAGATAGCATAACAGTGAAGACCCTACCCACCATTAGAATGTTTTCTTGAAACATAGTGAATCATTAATAGGCAATACCCGCCCGAGTCCTATGGAGCTCGAAGTAGAAGGAGGATCTTATCCAATCCTCATCAATTAAGTTTTTCTTGCAAACTTGGAGTCCTTTAAACTAAGAATCAAGCCTATATCATTGCCAAGTTTGATCCTACAAGAAAAATCTCTAACAGCTTCAACCCATTTAGTGAAATATTCAGTAGCTGTAATGATAAACCTATGCCCACTCAAAGAACTAGGATAAATTTTGCCTACCAAATCAAAGGCCCATTGCTGAGATGGCCAGTAGGTAATAGACGGAATGAGCTCACATCTAGTTGCATGTATGAGATTCCCATGTAGTTTACATTTCTTGCATGATTTGGCATATTGAACAGCATCAGTTTGCATAGTAGGCCAATAGTAACCAGCCCTGAGCAATTTTTGAGCTAGCGCAAGACCGTTAGAGTGTGACCCACATATGCCATCATGGACTTCAGCAAGTACCTTTTCTAACTCCTCTATTTCTAGACACCTAAGGAGAGTTCTATCTAGACTCTTCCTATACAAGTCACTAGAGACAAGGGTAAACTGTGAGGCATTGCGGATGAGTTGGCACTTCTCATTGGGCGTTAGATTTTCAGGGATAACTTGATCTTGAAGATAGGAAAAGATGGGGGCATAGCAAGAGGAGTCATGACTATCCACAGTGTAAATGACATGGTCATTAGGGGAATTGTAGGTAGGATAGTGCAATTCTTCCACTAGGAACTCAAAGTGTGATTCGTGCTCTTCCAGTTGCAGAATGGATGCCAAAGTAGCCATGGCATTAGCAACCTTGTTCTCAACTCTATGAATTTGTTGGAATGTGATAGATGTGAAATAATTCCTAAGTGAGTCTATCATCATCTTGTAGGGAATCGACTTGTCATCTTTTTTTCAGTAATCATCATTTACTTGGTTTATGATGAGCTGAGAATCTCCAAAGATATGCAATTTAGTGATCCTCCATTCAAGGGCAAGCTTAATACCATTCAAAAGGGCTTCATATTCAACTATGTTATTGGTGCATGGAAAGAGAAACATATAGGATTTAGGAATGGTGTATCCATGAGGGGTAATGAACAAGATTCCATCACTAGCCCCATTCTATGTATAAGAACCATCAAAGAACATTTTCCATGCACACCCTGTGATATGCATGATTGAAGCATCTAGGAAGTCTATCTGAAGAGGAGCATTATCAGTTATGGGGAACTCAACCAATTGATCTGCAATTGCTTGCCCTTTAATAACTTTCCTTTCAACATACTGAATGTCAAATTCTAAGAGAATCAACATCCATTTAGCAAGCCATCCAGTAAGCGCAACTTTACTCAAAAGATACTTTAAAGGATCAATTTTGGCAACCAGCTATGTAGTATGTGCAAGCATGTAATGTCAGAGTTTTTGAGATGCAAACACCACTGCTAAACAAGCCTTTTCAATGCTAGTGTAGTTGAGTTCATAAGCAACCAGAGTGTGACTGATATAGTAGATAGCTCACTCTTTGCCCATATCATTGTGTTGTGCAAGGAGAGCTCCTAAGGAATTTGTCATAGCATAAATGTACAGTATCAAAGGTTTCCCTTGGATAGGTGGCATAAGAATAGGATTTTGTGCTAGGTAATCCTTGATCTAGTCCAAGTTCTTTTGACACTCCTCATTCCATATACAAGTAGCTCCTTTATGCAAATTCATATTGAAGGGTTGAGCTCTGTTAGCTAACTGAGAAATGAACTACCAAATAGATTGGAGATAGCCTTGGAGACTCCATGATAGCTTGCACCTTTTATGGGTCTACTTCTATTCCTTTTGCTGAGATGATGTACCCTAGCAGTTTCCCAAAAGTGACACCAAAAGCACATTTTTTAGGATTTAATCTGAGTTGGAATCGTTCCATGCGGTCCAATATCAAACTCAAATCGGATAGATGTTTTCTCCTTTGGTGGGATTTAGCAAGTGTATCATCAACATAGTCTTCCATGTTCTTAAGCATCATATCATGGAATATAGTGGTCATAGCCCTTTCATAGGTTGCACTAGCATTCTTAAGAGTGAAGGGCATGACATTCCAACAAAAGGTACCCCATGTGCAAGTGAATGTTGTCTTCTCTTGGTCTTCAGGGGCAATTCTGATCTGATTATATCTGAAGAAGCCATCCATAAGGGAGTACATTTCGTAGCCCACCATCATGTCCACTATCATGTCAATGTTTGGAAGTGGAAAATCATCCTTAGGGAATGATTTATTCAGGTCCCTAAAATCAGTGCATACGTGAATGGACTTGTCATGTTTGGAAATAGGGACAATGTTAAAAATCCACTCAGCATAGTTGATAGCTCTGATGAAGTTGGCTTTCAGAAGTTTCTTGAGTTCAGCCTTAACTAGTAATGCCACATGGGGATGCATCTTTCTAAGCTTCTACTTGACAGGCTTTACCCCTGGAGAAATGGAAAGGTGGTGCATGATAAGCTCAGTGTCTAAACCTGGCATGTCAGAATATGTCCATGTGAAGTTGATCTTTTTCTCTTGAAAGAATGCAGCAAATCATTCTTTCTTCTCTACTAAAAGGGACTAAGCCACATGTATGATTTTAGGAGAGTCATCTATCCCTAAGTTGATGGGTTGTGTAGGCTCTATTAGAACCAAAGATCTTTCTTTAAAATAGCTGGGTAGACTACCAAGTACCTCATCCTCAGGTGCCTTGGAGAGGTTTTCACCCTTAGATACGTCTTTATTTTTACTATTTTTAGGTTCGGATACTACCACAATGTGGTTTTCGTCATCCGACCATTTCTTTTTTCTTTTGATTTTATGATTGAGGTACTTGATATCTGATTTAGTCATGTTTTCCACTGGTTCACTAGTGGAAGAAGTAACAGGTTCAATGTCATTGAGGTAGCAGGTGATCTCATAGTCATTTTGGAAAGAAGGCAATGCGGGTCGTTGATCCTGGGTGGACCAATCTATGAGATCTGAGTGTATGAGAGGAAGTGAAGTGATAGGTTCAAAAGAATTTATGAGGTATGTGTCATCTCTAGTGATGATAGAGTTTAAGCCTATAGAGTAAGATCCAAAAGTGTGAAGATCTAGATTTGACATAGAAGGACCAATGTGGTCCACTAAAGCAATACGTGGATTAAACTTGTCAGACCCTACGTGAGACTCATCAACTACATTGGGTTGGGAACTATAAGTATGAACCACATCAACTTCCATATCCATCATGGAAGATCCCTCTAAGAGAGTATCCCATTCACACTCATTTGAATCCATTGTTGAGCTTCTACTAGGATGTTTGCACCAAGAAGGCTTAGGATGCCGATAAGTAGAGACACCCAAGTCATTACATGTGAGATCTCCTCTGTTGACCAATCGAAAGATATTTCTATGTTGTCTACTTTGAGGTGTAGAGGCTTCAGCTATGTCCTCATTAGGTATGCATTCTTCTCCCCAAAGGAGTGAAGTAGAAGGGAGACTGTCTGCTATTTGAGCCATAGTGTGTAGTAGTGACTCATCTATATCTGTGTCTGAATCACTGATTATGAGAGCATTTTTGGAATAGTCAGGGAGGTCATCGTTGGCACCATATCCTAGACCTGTGGTATCTTTAGAGGGTCATCCATTGGTATGACTCAAAGGCTCAACTATGGCGTGTCCATTATCATTTATAGGTCTGTGACCTTGATAGCCCATTTGCTGAAAAAATTTATAGCATTTACCATAGTTCTTAGGGGAGATAGGAGTAGCAATTTTCATACTTCTCTCTTCATCTCTATAGATCCACTCCCTAATAGCTTGTTCTTCTTTTTCTACCTCTAGGGGTACATGTGAATGAACAAAGGTATCAAAGAATATCATAGAGAAAGTGGAAGGCTTCATCTTGTCAGAGGGTCTCCCATATGATTTAGGAGAAGTAGGCATAGCAGCAATGGAATCCAGTGTGTATTCACCCATACCAATGCTCATCATCTTTAATTTTTTCTCAGCAGCAATCAAGGATGCATTAGGATCATTAGAAGGTTTTTTGTGAGGAACAAACATCTCAGTAGCAGTTAGAGTATTGATAGCTATAGCATTATCCATGGGAATCACAACTTCAGTGCCATTGTATGGGAGCTTGACACACTGATGGTAGGTGGAAGGGACATCTTGCATGTCATGGATCCAAGGATGACCCAGAAGAATGTTGTAAGCAATTGGGATGTCCAACACTTGGAACACAATATCTTTCATGATAGGGCCCAATCAGATAGGTAGCACAACAAGACCCTTGGAAGATCTTTCCACTTCATTGTATGCTTTTATAGTAATATTTTGCTTAGGATCTATAGAAAATTCTAACAAATGCAACTGTTGCACTACATGGAAAGAAACAATATTTAACCCTGCACCATTGTCTATCAGGACTCAGTGGACTCTTGTATGGTAGACTTGGACTTCAATGTGTAAAGAAAGATTATGGGGGTGGCTAAGAGATGTGTCATCCTCTATGGAAAAGGATAGGTAGTGGGGAGATGAGATATGGTTGACCATAGCCTAGAACTGATCTGGATCAATGTCATTGGGGATATTTACTATGTGTAGAGCTTTCTCAAGGATCTCCTTGTGCAAAGGGGATAACTCAAGCAACTCAAAAATGGATATCTGGGTAGGTGTCCATTGCAACTGGTGCACAAGATCATAGCTAGACAAGACTGAAGGAGCTGCTTGTTTGGAAGAAGAGACTTGCTTGGGATCATGCACAGTTTTAAGGACAATTTTGGCTTGCCCCCTAGTAACAACATTCAGTGTCTCACTGAGGGAAGATGAACTATCCAGTGTTTGCAAGACCAACTTTGGCATACCATGATTGGCATTATGATCATCTTGAGATCTCATCATAAGAACACTCTCAACGGGTTCTACCATGTTGATCACAGGCGAATCAGGAGTATATGTATAGTTGATCTTTGCATCATGATTCTTCTTATTTTCTTGAGAGGATTCCCCCTTTTTATACTCAGGTAGAGGGGTCTTGAAAGCCTTATGATCAGAATTTTTAACTAAGCCATCTGTGAGAATGGTGCCTTCATCAATGAGATCTTGGATAGCATCTTTAAGCTTAAAACAATTGTCTTTTTTGTGTCCCTTATTTCTACGATAGTGGCAAAATTGATCTTCTCTCCACCAATCAGGCTTAACTAGTGGATCGTAGGGATGAGAATTGTTGGGAAGCATAAGATACTTATTGGCAACCAAAGTCTTAAGAATTACATCATATGGTTCAATCAACTTGGTGTAGACCCATCGGTGGTATTGCTTCTTTGTCTTGTCTACATACTGAGGCTTAGGAGCATTGTGAGCATTGGCAACCTCTTGTTGTTTTGCTACGTAGATAGCATTAGAAAGGTTGAAATCAAGCTCTTTAGCTTTTGGGACATCCACAACCCCATCATTAACAACATACTTGTTTCTGTTCCAAGGTTTTCTCTTTTCCTTGCCATTGCCTCTAGTATCTTTATTAATAACAATATCCCCCTTTCTTATGGCCACATCCTCAATCTGATATGCACTTTCAACCATGTCATTAAAAGAAGAGAATAGTTGTTTCCTTACATCATAATACAACTTAGGCACAAGAGTGTTGATGAAAATGTCAATCTTTTCCCTTTTGGATAGATGACGAGGATATCGAGAATACAATGACCTCCAATGTTATAGGTAAGTGGCAAATGGCTCACCTTGATTTTGCCTTAGAGCACTAAGATCTAGCATGGTGATAGGCTATTGGATGTTGTATGAGTAATGCTAGGTGAAGCACCTAGCCAACTCATCAAAGGTCTTAAGAGGTGGTGTCAACTTTGCAAACCATTCCAAGGCTTGTCCTCTTAAACTTCTAGGGAACAGTCATAGAAGAAATGTGTCTTCATGAAGGAAGTCCATGGTAAGAGTGTAAAAGTGATGCACATGGTCATGGGGGTCACCATTTCCATCATACTTGTCATATTTTGGAACCTCAATATCCCTAGGAAATGGGACCATGTATAGACTCCTATCAAAGGGAAGAGCATAGATAGACTCTACAAAAGAGACCTTTGGAGGCTCCCTTTCTATTTCCATTTGGGCAAGATGTTGATTTGTCCATTGTAATTCCTCTCTAAGGATTTCCAATTCTATTGGCACTCTTTCTTGGATAATTTTTCAGACATCATAACCGGGAGCAAGCTTGTATCCTCTAGAAGTCATGAATTGAAAATATTGGTCTCCATTACGCTCTAAAAGCTTATGCATCATTCGTTGGGAGACCTTGTCTTGTTCAAATCTCATAAGCTCCTCACTAGAAATTTCATCAATGGCCTCTTCCTCATGATGAGAGGGAGGAGGTCTAGGGGGTGAAGAAGGTACAACAAAAGTCTATCTCAGAGGAGACATTGGTGGCGTGTTGTTGCCATAGTTGCCATTAGTACCAAAAAGTGGTCTATGCTCATATCCACAAGTCTTGGATTTCTTGTGAGACATTCCTCTCATAGCCATGCATCTAGCAGCATCCATTTTGTCTAAACACGATTGGTTGTCCTTATGCTCAAAGTGTTCTTGCAAATGGTGGAACTTTTCTTGTTCAGTCAGGGTGAGTGAGACACTATCTGTGCTTTTGGAGGTCTTGAACACAGAAAAGAGGAAGCCTCCTTTGTACCATGAGGTGACCTTAGAATCCTTAGATTGGTTAGGACTAGAATTGTCATTGCTATTTGGTGCTCATGAGCATCTAGTTGGAGAAGGTAACTATGTATAATTGAATGGAGGGTGACTCTACTACTCAAATTGAAACCGAGTTGTAACCGGCATGAAAAGAATTGTTGGTTGAATAATAGAATGAGACAAAGTTTTTTCAGATATTGAGATAAGAAAAGCTAATGAAGATCACTTGTCAAAATAGAACAATAGAGATGGCTTGTCAAAAGTGCTCAAGAATTTACAGCAATCAATTGACTCAAGTTGAGAGGTGAGCAAGAAGCTCGATTAGAAAGTAGCTATAGAGGTAACTGTGGTATGACAAGTGATCAAGAGTAGCATTTGTTAGGCTCAAACCCAATAGTTTTATCTCATTGTTTTCAGTCTAGAACAAATCTAAGCATGTAGATAAAAAACCAACTTTAGGTAGGAACATGAAAAGACACTTGGTGATAGGTTAAAATTCAAGTTTAACAGCGCTGAATTGCAACAACAACAGGACAACAGAATAACTCAAGATGATATTTCTCAGAACAATAGAATGATACAATTTGGTAGGATGATATTTCACATGAGACAGTATGAAAAACTCTAAGCAGGTAATGTGATAGAGTTTATAGTATGCATGTGATAAAGAATCAGGAATGATGTATCACACAACAATTCTCAGGAGGTTGTGTGATGATGTTTCAGTATCGTACAACTCTTGACTAGTGAATGTGAAAAACTCAGTTTTGAAAGCAATTTGGTCAATGTTGTAAGTTGCGAGTACAATTTCTTGGTTTTAAGCACAATAATATCAAGAAATAGACAAGTTTGCAAATAGTAAGTGATCAAACATGTCATAAAACACTTGAGGAAGAGCAAAAGCAACCTTGCCAAGACAAGCAATTGTGATATCAAAACAAAAAATTCTATGAGCACTACCATGATGTTTAATGTTTGAGAACATTTTCATGGGTAGATCACAGTGAGAACACTTCAAACACTTACTAGCCTAAAAGGGCAAAGGCTCAATACTTAACAATTTGGCCCACACTTGATGTCCCATCGCCTCACACAAAGTGGTTGCCCAAAATAGATGTTGGCTTTGTCATGGAAGTGTCAATGACACAACCAAAGGAACACATATGGTGAGTAGTCTTGGGGTGATCCCCATTAGTCCACTAGGATCAATCCTTGCACCAAGATGTTAAGTGGAAAAAATGGGTAGCTTCTATCTATGGTTCTTAGTAAGGGCATCCATTCGTAATACTCCTCTTGCTCCCTGAAGGGACTCCTTACCTTGCGGCAAGTAATAGACCTCATGGCCACAAGATTACCATAAGAATTCTTGCTCAATATTTTCCTCATGGTCACAATCCCACAAGTACTCACATTAAGCGAAGACAAGTACTATGTCTACCAAGATTTTGTGTCCTTGATAGCCTTGAGTTTATAGTGGGATGGAATAGTTCGGTATTAGCTTGTCGCCACTTGGATCGTTCCTCTTGATTGCTCAAGAGCAGGCCCACTAAAGGATTCTAAAATTAAACAAAGAGTGGATCAACCTTTGAGTTTCAAGATTTTTGTTTCACCTCAAGGGTGAAGAGCATACTCTCCTAGCTCAAAAATTTCTCCCAAACACACCAAGCAAAGGTTCAATTACCCTCTTGCTTTCAAAATCCAAAGATGGGTCAAGATTTCTATTTCACCACAAGGGTGAAGAGCATACTCTCCTACCACCAAAAGATTCCTACAACAAGATCTTAAGTGCCTAAAAAGGAAACAACTAGTATATGCCACACTTAAAATGAAAGCAATTAAACAAGTACTTGATTGGTTTTTATGCTTTGGGCAGCCCTGCAAAAACCATTAGTAGCCCTCATGCATTTGGAGCTTTGACATGCATTTTTTTGGAAAATATTCAAGCAATGAGAGCACCTACAAGCACAACTTGTTAGCCCCACAAAGATTAGTGCATCAAAAACCAAGTACAATCTGAAAATTTATCAAAAAAACTATATATAAAATTTAGGTCCACTTGGAGAAGGCATAACTTTCTCATCCTAGCTCTGAATTATAAACCGTTTGATGTGTTGGAAAGGTATTCAAATAATATTGAACCAAACTTTGGAATTAGCGATGTTCCATCTCTATTTTCGCACACCATTTTTTCTCAGAAATGCATTGAAGACCCTCAAAATCGCAATTTACTAAAACATATGAAATTTTGGAAAAATTAGATTTCAGTATTTTCCCAATTTAATCCTAATCAATGAATATTTTTCCTAACATAGCAAGTAAAAACCAAAAAATCTCCAAGTAAACATCTGTCTAGCTACAGCAAATTAGAAATCCGAAAATAGAAAACCTGGAAATAGCAAGCAAAACTAGCAACTCTAGAATTCTAGGTCTCTATTGTCATGGAATTTTGTGCAAGACATTACTCAGGGCCACACACAAAAGTACCAAACCATGCATGAGAAAGCACAAACCCACGTGAGAATGTACGAAGGCTCATGCGAGAAAGTACACAGGCTCACATAAGAAATTACACAGGGCCATGTGATAAAACACCTTTGTTGCGCGCATAAGTGCGAGTACCAGAAAAACTTCGCATGATATAGTGATAAACTTCATGCGAGATTCTATAATAGTGATGCATGGAAGTACGGATAGCGTACAGAAATCGTAAAAAAAAAAAATAGTCGAAACATGCAGCGAAAATGCATAAAAAGAATGACAAAATAGAGTTGTTCTACCCCACGGTGGGTGCCAAATTTATGTACACACTAGAATGTGCACTTCCCTAAGTCATTACTTCCAAGAGAATCCATGAGTGGGAAACCTTGAGAAAGCGACCTAGAGCTCCCTAGGCATGGAGTGCAAGGTGGTTAAGAATTCTCTCAACTAGAGCTATTAAGCCTATAACCTTGCTAGTAAACCATGCAATGGGAGATTCAATGAGACAAGGGAAAGAATGCCAATATCCTCAAGAATCAAGATGGAAATTCAATGTAATGCTTAGAAATGAAAATGCAAGCTAAGCTATGAAAGGAAAAATAAAAGTATTACAAATCCTTTCTAATTAAGCTATGTGAGTTAATCTAGAGCATGAAAGGAAACTAGATTAAGAATGAAATGAAAGAAACTAAGCTATGGTGCAAGAATGAAAGCTAGATGTAAGAAGGTCTCCAAAAGCTCCAAAGTCTCCAAGAAATCCTGCAGCATAAGATTAGCATAAAAAGTTGGGATTCTAGAATGAGAAGAGAGCTCTTCTTTTATAGAAAATGAGAATCAATGGATGATGGAGATTAAGAGGCAAAAGATTTAATCAAGGGTGGAGCTTGAAAGAGGAGCAATCCATGTGCACAAGCTTCCTCCAATGAGAAATAAGTGTTGACTTTTGTGCCCCATATGAGACAAAAAGGCCTTTTCTTATTTTTATAAAATAAGAATAATGCTTTATTTGTGCAACTTAGGATAAGAGGTAAGTGGGGGATTTTTATTTAATAAAAGGGGAGGAAATTCTTTTTAATTAAATAAAGACTTAGGATAAAATGGTTAGCCCATAGAAAATAATCAAATAAATGATAGAACTAGGATTTGATCAAGAATAAGCAATTTCACAAATAATGCTAGCAAGGGGTTAATAGTCTAGGTGACCATTTTTGGGTGATTACACTAAGAAGGACCCTTTACCAAACAATAAGAAATCATCTACAAACAAAGTGTGTGTAATTGATAATTGAGAGTGATGGAGGGTAATGCCTCCCTAGCTACCCTAGGAATTCTTTAAAGAAATTAGTCTACTTAAACCTTCTGCTATTATGATGAATAAGAAAGGAGACAATGAATCCCCCTGTCTAACTCCTTGAGAAGATGAGAAAAAACCACATGGAGACCCATTAACCAATATAGAGAATCTAGCCCCATTGATACAAGCCAAAATCCATTTGATCTATTTAGGATTGAAACCCATCTTCTGCATAATCAGCCTCAAGAAAGACCAATTGACTCTATCATATGCTTTCATCATGTCCAATTTGAGGACCATAGACTAAAGACCTTGAATCTTAATTGAATGAAGAACCTCATGTGCAATAAAATCTCCTTCAACTGTGTCCTTACCTAGGAAAAAACCTCTTTGATGTTCTGAAATAATCTTATGGATAATCTTCCCAAGCCTTAATGCTATTGATTTGGTAATAATATTGTAAATGGTATTGCATAATGAGATAGGTCTAAAATCAGTAAAAGAGGAGGGATTAGGACACTTGGGGATGAGGGTGAGGAATGTGTTGTTAAATGGTTTGAAGATGCATGAATGACTCCTAGATTCTTCTATTGTATCCAGGATATCCATCCCCATGAAGTCCCAACATTTCTGGAAAAATAAGGGAGTGAGACCATCTGGACCAAGGGGCTTATCAGCATCCATGGAAAATATTGAATCTTTCACTTCCTCCAAAGTAAAAATATGCAACAAAAGGGCATTGTGCTCCTCTGAAACCAAGGTGGGAATGAAGTGGAGAGGGTCTAATTGAATGTGACTAACATTTGAAACCATAGGTTTAGACAAAAGATCATGAAAAAACCTTACAGCTTCATTTTGAATATCCTTTTCAGAATTTAGGATGGAACCATTAGCATCCTTAATTTGAAAAATGGCATTTTTATATCTTCTAATTTTATCTAATACATGGAAGAAACTTGTATTTCTATCCCCTTCTCTGAGCCATAATTCTCTGGATTGCTGCCTCTAGAATATGTTTCTTCCCTCAACATGACTTCCTCAAGTCTTTCTTTTAAATCCTTCTGAATGTCATAAACTCACTGCAATAATCCACGATAAGTGACATGTTCATTCCAACCCTCCAATTGACTTTTAAGTTGAGCTTTTTCTGCAAAAAATGTTACCAAAATAATGTTGATTCCACTCCTTAATTTTGGCTTTCATAAATGAAAGTTTCTTGAATAACTAAAACATATTGTACCCATCCTGAGGGGGACATTGAGACCATGATTGGTGGAGTAAGGATAGGAAATTTTTTTCTTGAAACCACATGCATTCTATTTTAAAATATGATTTGGATTTAAAGGTGTTTTCTACCAATTCAAACTCTTGACTTATAGCAAAGTGATCTACACCTAATAAGTTAAGAATACTTAAAAAATAGCAACCATGATTGAGGATCTAGGGGGAGTTAAGTAGGAATCTATCCAATCTAACTCCAAAAAAATGGGATCCTTTTCTCCTATTAAACTAGGTTATTTTCCCATTATTTGGGATGAAATCATAGAGGGCTTGTCCTTCCACAAAATGTCTGAAGTCTTGAGTCACCTTGAAGGAGGGAGTTGCTCCCCCCACCTTGTCCATATCCCCCATGGCTGCATCAAAATCTCCCCCAAGGATGAGCTTAGAATCTTTGAGATTAGAAATAACTTGGGACAAACTTTCCCAAAGTATTTGCTTATAAACAACCAAGATTGGATCACAAACATTAAGTAGAAAAAAGGAAACTGCAAAGACCAAAACTTCATCCAGCAACCAGTTCATATTAGAGCCAACTAACTCCACTTTGCACTTAGTAGGCTTCCAAAGGATAGCCAAACCCCCCAAATCCCCAATGGAAGGGACATGTAAAAAATCCCACCCTTTCCATGATCCAAAAAGACTTTCCCCTTTCTCCTAAGACAATTTTGTTTCTTGAATTAAAATGATGTTTGTCTGGCTTACCAAGATTTAATCATTGATAAGTCAAACCTTGTTAGAGGTGTTTAAGACTCTAATGTTCCAAGATATGATCCTCATTGGTGATTCATAGATCCTACTACCCTCCTCCCCTACTTCATTTGTTTGGCTATTGAATTTGTAGCCTCCTCATTAGATTTCCTAGGAAGTTTGGAAAAAGGTATGATTGATTGAACCCATTTTGCAATCTCCTCTTCTTTTTTCTTCCATTTTGCAGGATGACCCCTGGGAAATTTGGAAGATAAGAATAATCTAATTTTGGAATAATCTTCTTCAGACTACAAGATTGCACAAGTAGATTGAGGGGGTGAAAGCTCCCCTATAGAGTCCATATTATTTTTACCCAACATGATGTCATGATTAGGAACTTCCCCTTCAGTATCTACATCAAATTTCTTATCTGCCACTCCTAACACCAAAGTGTCAACAAACCCATCTAGATTGGTCGTTGGGAAATCATTCACTGAAATATTATTGGACTGGGTATAGTTGACCATGCCGACCTTGAGGTGGTTAGAACCAAGCGGGCAATCAACATTAGGAACCAATGTAGATGAATCTAGCTCCTAAAGAAAAGTATTCTGAAGATTCTTTTGACTAGACTAGAGTGAGGAGACTCCTTCCAACACATTCGAAGGAAAAGGAACATTATCTGAGGGCCAATCAGGCTCGTAATCCAAGTGATGACCAACAATTTCTACATTCTAGAGTGGGAGGGGAGGAACTTATAGAGTTTTAGCAGAACTATACTTTGACTAAATGGTTGTTGTAAAGCTATCCAACTGAGGAGATTTGAAATCTTCCAAATGAGAATTTTGACCAACCCAATCCTTGATACCTAAGACCTGCTACGAACTACCTATGATCCCTTCCTGTGGGATATCCTAGGGAGGACCCTTGTGGGTATCCTAGGTAGGTGATTTATGAATATAATTATGGCCATTATTTTGCATAGGAACATTGAAAGCAGGCCCCAAAGAACCTTCCTAGTAGGGAAGAGATTGGGGTTTATGAAGAGAATCCATGAAACAGCATATTCCCTTGGGGGAAAGAAGGTATGAGAATTCCCTAAGTGTTATGACTTGATAGAAATTAACCGCGGTGGCCAAACTATTTTGATATGAAGCCTGACAATTTGATGGTAGAGAGAAATGATCCTTACAAACTTTAATACAGGTGGATATACCTTTATGACATTTAAAAATCAAATGACCAAGAGATTCCATCCTACTCATGATAAGTTAAGAGCTATCCAATATAATGAGTTGATGAAGAGGGCCAAAACTAGACTCCAAACACATACTTGGAGGCCAAGTCTTGGTAATGTTCCTGAGAAGACAAACCCTAGTAGGAAGTTTGCAGTCATCAAATTAAGTCCAATCATGTCTCAAGAAGATGCCTAGTTTATTGGCCATTTCTTCCAAGATCTTTGTCTGTCTAAATTCTAAGGGAAGGGTTGGAAAAGAGATCCAGAATGGGTAAAATCTGATTTGACACTTATCAGATCCAAAATTTGGATACCATAGCTATGTATGGATTCCCCAACCCTTCATAAACCATCCTTTACAATGATGGATCTTATCCCTACTGCTTTTGTCAGAAAAAATAGCTATGAAGAATCCATGACCATTATCAATCAAAAAAATATCTTGCAATCCATCCTAATTTTGGAAAGACCAAATCGATAGCTCAGCATTAGGAGTGAAGTTCTAGATCTTACTTATTACTACCCGAGCTCTTAGGTCTTGCATTTCATGGGAAGTCATCGAATATGAGATGAAAATTCTATGAACATCCCACTCAACAGCCTTATGTTGACCCTAGAAGGATTCCAAATGGTTTCGAATCAAAGGCTTAGGTTTAGGAAGCGGATTTAAGAGAGCTTCTCTAGATTTGGAGAAAATTTGACCAAGAACTTGAAACTATGTGCCATGCTCCTATGGTCCCATGAGGAGACTTTCTAGGAGTGAAGGAGAGGACTCAGAATGATTTCCCAAATGAGAGGGAGAAATAGGACCACAGATATCAAAAATTACTTTCTTCTCTGGAAACCTCATATGCCTAAAATAATCATGGTGAGTCCTCTAGTTATTCTTCTTATGGTGATGCAGCCGTGAGTGGAAACAGGCATTAGGACAGGTCTTTCCAAATTCTTGGCATGTTTTATTGATCCATTTCCTGGAATGAAAAACCCACTATGGCCTACTATTAGGAACCGTGGACCAGGATTCATCTACCCATTGTCTTGAGAAAAACACCCACTGACGGGCTTGGACTCCCTTATGGACTAGTTTGTTTGAAACCTTGTTTTGAAGGTCCTAAATGGGGAAAAATTGATCAACCTCATCACCCCATTTCTCCCTCTATTAAGAATCCTTCCCCAAGTTTCTCCATCCGACCTCTAGATCCCTGCTACCTGGCACAAAGCTCGGCTACTCCGCGGGCACCTATGTCGAAAACCTAGTTGGGACACCTCCTCTACATGCCACCATTACAAAACTTATATTGACTCTTTAAATGTAATTAAATTTATTATTGTTAAAATATTTAATTTAGTTTTAATTCAAATTTAATTTAGTATCTTTGATATTTAATTCACTTTAATTTTAAATTAGTTTATTTAATTTGATTCTTTTTTTTAGTTAATTATAAATGGATTATTTATTAGTTTTACTTTATGCATTTGATGGTTAATTAAAGGAATTTCTATGGGTTTGAGTCTATTGTGTGCTTATTCTATAGATGTTTTATTTGTCGTAATGTATGGTGAAATATTTTGGGGAAATTGTCTAAGCCAAAGGCTTTAAGGAGTAATTGACATCGCTTAGGTTTTCTTAATGGTTTATCTAGGACTGTATTGGATATTGCATATTTATGGTTGCATATATGTTTCAAGTGTACATTTTCTTTATGATGGTTGAATTAGGGCCAGTGTGTCTATCTCTGATGCCTTTTATAGATTGGGTTTTGATTATATTATTGTTCTGCAACCTATGTGGTTATGGTTTGATTGTGCAGATAGGGGAGGTTAAATAGGAACATTTTAGGGGATTGGCTTACAATAGGGTTCTAGGGACCAAAGAGGCCAATACCAGGGTAACCTATCATAAGTTATTTAATAAGTGATAACCAAATAATAAAATTTGGGGAAAACATTAAATACAAGATCAATCATTGATGCCTTGCCCATGCCTTGAGTGCTTGTATAGGCTAAGGATGGGAATGGGATGATACCTAGAGAGTAGGTATGATTAGGATTCCTCATCTTCATGAGAGGGTATTCTAGTTCTGCATGGGTCATGTTGAGGGTCTGGGGTCTAGAGTGGCCAATCTAGGGTGACTCAACCTAATAAACACTTGAGGGTCTAGGGTCTAGAGAAACTATTCCAAGGTAACTCAAGTAGTTTTCCATGTGATGACACTCCCATAGTATGTAGCCTAAGTCACCTCCATGGTTTCTATATTTGGCTCTGGTGGTGGGTCCTTGTTGTCTCATTTTTACCTAGTGGTTTTGTTAGAAAGTAAAGTCCACCAAGATAACTAAGAGGGGGGGCGGTGAATTAGTTATTAGATAATTATAAATTTTAACATCTTCAATAGCATTTAACCATGTAAGAAATGCAATTACTAACCATACAAAGATGTTCATACACGATGACACAATAACACAAGATATGTTGACTAGGGAACCTCTTGATCAAAGAGTAAACCCCGGTGGGAATGATGCCCACAAAAGATGCACTAATATGAATATTCCTTGTGAGAGGATGGACTCTATTAGGAGTCTTATGAAATACATTCAGTACATATAAATCCCTATTAGGAGATTTTGAATCCCTGTTAAAAGATTCTAACCCTGTTAAGAGTTATGGAAGATAGAAGGACCCACTGCCCAAATAGCTTCAGGGTAAGATCACTAAACACACTATCCAAATAACCTTAATATTATTCAATAGAATAATATGAAATATGTTACCTCCTTACTGTGCCAAACTTCACTCACTGCTACACCAGATCTCAATTTCAGATCTTTGTACTTCGCATGTCTTCCTTTACAATTTTGCTTTCACAATCTCTTAGGCTCTTTTCTTCACTTCATGCTTACATTCACATGTAACCAAACCATGCTCACACTTCTTTCATATTTCAACTACATAAAATAAGTAAAAACATTCCTTCCTTTATACCACACTCAAATAATTACAAATGAGTCGGCACATAATTACAAAATAAAAGTTTCCATACACTACATCAAAATTACACAAAACTGTCAGCTTCCAAATGCAATATCTCTTCACTCATGTGACCTCAAAGTTTGTACTGTGAACCACTTCACCATCAATGTGTCTCAAACTTCTGATTTCCACAAACCACTACTTAGGAAAACTACTTGAATACTGCTTTTACCAAAATGCTCATAACTTTCATGAATCAATGAATTAGTGTCTACGCTCTTAACCATAGACATATAACATATCAAAGAGTATAACCTCAACATCACATAGCTCCAACTGTAATATCCCATGTGCGCTAATCAAAACATTTTCTGCTTCTCTACTAGTCTCCAGAAGATCACTGTGTTGACATCAATGACAATCATAGTCATGAATGCAACAAAAACTGCTACAGAATGACTGCCAACATCCAGCATTCATTCCTAACAATCTCCCCCATTGGCATTGATGGAAACATGGATGAAAAACATCCAATGTTCCAAAAATCCAATACTGCAACACTGTTGCACTGATGCTCTGAAAATTCTTCAAATCCTCTTCATCAATCAAATATTGCTTCGTTATCCTATTAATTTCTCTCCAATAGATGGTACATAGGGTTTTTCATGTACACTTCTCTCCCATTGACATCAATGATAGAAATTTCATCACTATGTCAACAACAACTCAATGTCAAAAGACACTATTTCAGAAAATACATTCACAAGAGTCCTCATGACTCAGCTTAGATACACATACTCCCCCATAGAGGAAGTACCAACATCCAATCCAAAAAAAGATAGGGCTCATATACCACTAGACAGATGCAATCAACTGCATCATTACTCAAAAGTAGGCTAGGGCATAACCCCAAGCATACCTCTCAGATACTCAAATGTATCCTTAGGCAAAGGCTTTGTAAATATGTCTTCTATCTATTATTTTGTGCTTATGTGCTCCAATTTGACTTCTTTCTTAGCAACTTTCTCTCTTACAACATGATACTTGATATCTATATGCTTAATTTTAGAATGCAATACATGATTCTTAGACATACTGACTGTGTTGGTGTTGTCACAATGTATGACAACAGGCTCAACAAACTTAATTCCAATATCCTTCAGCATCTGCTTTATCCAAATTATCTGGTTACAATTGTTTGCTGCTACTACATATTCTACTTCTATTGTACTCTGTGAAATACAATTTTGCTTCTTACTCAACCAGGAAACCAATCTTCCTCCAAGAAAAAAGGCTCCACCACTGGTGCTTTTCTTATCATCAACACTACCTCCCCAATTAGCATCTGTATATGCACATAGGGTAAAATCATCAAATTTTTCATACCAAAATACATAGTCCATTGTGCCTCTTAAATGTCTCAATATTCTCTTTACTACTGCATAATGTGACTCTCTAGGTTCATCTTGAAATCTTGCTACCATTCCAACTAAATGTTGTATATCTGATCTAGTGTGTGTTAAGTACTGCAATCCTCCAATCATGGATCTGTATTTCTTCTGCTCAACTACTGGTGTTTCATCTTTGCTTGATAGTTTGTGTCCTGTAACCATATGTGTTCCAACTAGTTTACAGTTCTCCATTCCAAATCTTTTTAGAAAATCATTCAAGTACTTTGTCTAGCTAACAAAGATACCATCATTTTTCTATGTTATCTGTAATCCTAAAAAGTATTTCATCTCACCAATCATGCTCATTTCAAATTCAGTCTTCATTTCATTAGCAAATTTGTCACTATCTTCATCTTCTCCTCCAAAGATAATGTCATCAACAAAAATAACTATAACTAACAATCCATTTTCAATTTCTTTTGTGTACAAATTACTATCTGCTATTCCTTTAGTAAATCCCAATTTCAACAAATACTTATCCAATCTAGCATACCAAGTTCTGGGTGCTTTCTTTAGTCCATATAATGCTTTCTTCAGTTTATATACCATATCTCCTTCTTGAGTCAAAGGAAAACCTTCAGGTTGCTCAATGTAGACTTCTTCTTCCAATTCACCATTTAGAAATACAAACTTCACATCCATCTGATACACTTTGAATTTCTTAAAAGATGCATAAGCCAAAAACATTCTTACTGCTTCAAGTCTTGCTACTGGTGCAAAGATTTCTTTATAGTCAATTCCTTCTTGCTACAAGTATCCCTTACATACTAATCTTGCTTTGTTTCTTACTACTTCTCCTTGTTCATTCATCTTGTTTCTGAATACCCATTTAGTTCCAATCACATTCTTATCTTTAGGTCTAGGAACCAATTCCCATGTCTTGTTCTTTTCAATTTGATCTAGTTCTTCTTTCATAGCATTAATCCAATGTTCATCTTCACAAGCTTCAATAGTAGATTTAGGTTCAATTTGAGAAATCAAACATAAATGTACCTTATTTCTAGTCATAACTCCTCTGTCCAAACTTCCAATAACTTGTTCAACAGGATGATGTCTAGATAGATACCTGTTCGGTGTCATAGTCACAGATCTTGCTTCAACTGTAGATTCTTCTTTAGATTCTTCTCTGGTTTCTTCTCTAGTTTCTTCTATAGTATGATTCTTATTAAAAAATTCACTGTCAGTCTCATAGAATAATTTAGTAGTTTCAATGTTAGGCTGAGGATTAGCTTCTTCATCAGATTCATAATCAAGCATTCTTTCCTGAATTTTAAACTTCTCATCAACTTTAACATTTGTGCTCTCAACAATAGTTTTAGTTCTCTTATTGTAACATCTATATGCTTTTATCTTCAAAGAATATCCAAGAAAAATACCTTCATCACTTCTAGGATCAAACTTTCCAATATCATCATCTCTCTTTATATAACATTTTCTTCCAAAAATTCTAAAATACTTAACTGAGGGTGCATGTCTGAACCATAATTCATAAGGTGTCTTATCTATTTCTGCTCCGATTTGAACTTTGTTTATTGTATATACTATTGTATTCACTACTTCTCTCCAAAATGTCTTCGCCAAGTCATTCTCAAATAACATAGCTCTTGCTACTTCAGTTACTGACCTGTTTCTTCTTTCTACAATACCATTTTGTTCAAGTGTTCTAGGGCCTGAAAATTGTCTCTTAATACCATTCACTTCACAAAAAGTGTTAAACTCTCTAGAAGTAAATTCTCCACCTCTATCAGATCTCAAACATTTAATCTTCATTCCAGATTCATTCTCAACTTTATTCTTAATGATCTTAAACTTATCAAATGCTTCAAATTTTTCTTTCAAAAATGCAATCCACATCATTCTTATATAATCATCAACAAGAATCATAAAATACCTTTCTCCATAGAATCCTCTAGTCCTGGTAGGACCTCTCAAGTCTGTATGAACAATCTCCAACTTCTCTGCCGATGTGAACTTCTTACTAGGAAATGACCTTCTCTTCTGCTTAGCCATCACACATTCTTTGCAAATCATGTTAGTAGGCTTCATAATTTTAGGCAAATCCCTTACTGCAAGTGTAGTACTCACTTTCACAATGTTATCAAAGTTTATATGACAAACCTTCTATTCCATAACCAACTGTCATCAATTTTAGTAATCAAGCATATCATCTCAGTAGGATTCAACTGAAATATATTACCTCTGGTTCTAGATCTAGTTCCAATTAGATTTCCATCTTTATCCATTATCACACAATTTTTCTCAGTAAACCAAAATTGATATCCCTTATCCACTAACTATCCAACACTCAAAAGATTATGTTTCAATCCATCAACAAAGTAAACATCATCAGTATTAGTCTTTCCATCAAGAGTAATAGATCCTATACCTTTAATCAAACAAGGTGCATTGTTACCAACTCTAACAACTCCTCCATCATAATTGTTAAACTTTATGAACTTCTTCATATCTCCAGTCATATGATGTGAACAACCACTATCTATAATCCAATCAACTTTCTTTTCAACTTGGGAAAGTAATGCTTTTTCTTCTTTAACATCAGATTCAGAATTTTCTTCTTTAATTGCTACAAATCCTATTTCATCATTATTCTTAGTATCACTTTCAATCAAATTTCTTTCTCTACTAGCTTCAAGATCTTCATCATTAGCATAATAACATTCCTTAGATCTTCTAGGCTTGAAATTATTTCTATACTTCTTAACTCTCTTAGGACATTTAGATACAAAATGACCATATTCTTGACAAGTCCAACATTTAAAAAATTTCTTACCATCTGGTTCTCTTTTCACAAGCAAGGCAATACCTTCTTCAATCTTCTTATCTTATTCATTTCTAGATCTGTTGCTACTAGCATAATCTCCACTCACACTGGTACTTCTTGACAAAGTAGGATGAATACTAAGAGCACTGAATGCTATCTCCATTCTAGGTAAGTCTCCTGATAACCTCAGGATCATCTCTGTTGCTTCCAATCTTCCAAGAAGAGTCTCTCTTATAAAGTTTGTAGTACAAGGTATAACTTGTTCAATCATCTATGTTGTCTGCTTAAGTACAGGAGTCAATGTCCTCAGAATTTTCCATATCACTTCATTCTCTATTTTTTATCCTCCACAAGATTTTATCCCTACAACAATTTCTAACATTCTACCAATATAGCTTCTAACAGATTCATCTTCCATCATTCTAATATCTTCAAATGCACATATCCAATTATGTAATCTAGCTCTTTTTGCATGTTCATCACCTTCAAAAGTAGAGTGTAAAGCTTTCCAAATTTCATTAGATTTCTTAAAACATTTTACCTGACTGTATTCATTCTCTGGAAGTGCTATCAAGAGTGCTTCTCTTGCAAGTATGTTACACATGAATAGATCTACCTCATCTTTAGAACTTGTTTCAAGACTGTCTTCTTCAATTATAGTCCTATCATTCTTTGTAATCAACCAATAGCCTGGTCTTAAACATAATAGATGTGTCTTCATCTTTTCCTTCCAGATGTCAAAATTTACTCCATCAAACTTAGGGCTTTCTTTCCTAAAATTCTTCATGGATCTCCTTAAGTTGTTAAACTTTCCTTTCAAGGACCTACCTCTCTGATACCAATTGTTAGAAAGTAAAGTCCACCAGGATAACTAAGAGGGGGGGGGGGGGGAATCAGTTATCAAATAATTATAACTTTTAACATCTTCAATAGAATTTAACCATGTAAGAAATGCAATTACTAACCATACAAAGATGTTCATACAAAATGACACAATAACACAAGATATGTTGACTACGGAACCTCTTGATCAAAGAGGAAACCCCAGTGGGAATGATGCCCACAAAAGATGCACTAATATGAATATTCCTTGTGAGAGGATGGACTCTGTTAAGAGTGTTATGAAATACATTCAGTACATATAAATCCCTGTTAGGAGATTTTGAATCCCTGTTAAAAGATTCTAACCCTGTTAAGAGTTATGGAAGATAGAAGGACCCACTGCCCAAACAGCTTCAGGGTAAGATCACTGAACACATTGTCCAAATAACCTTAATATTATTTAGTAGAATAATATGAAATATGTTACCTCCTTACTATGCCAAACCACACTCATTGCTACACCAGATCTCAATTCCAAATCTTTGTACTTCGCATGTCTTCCTTCACAATTTTGCTTTCACAATCTCTTAGGCTCTTTTCTTCACTTCATGCTTACATTCGCATGCAACCAAACCATGCTCACACTTATTTCATATTTCAACTACATACAATAAGGAAAAACATTCCTTCCTTTATACCACACTCAAATAATTACAAATGAGCTGGCACACAATTACAAAATAAAAGTTTCCATATGCTACATCAAAATTACACAAAATTGTCAGCTTCCAAATGCAATATCTCTTCACTTGTGTGACCTCAAAGTTTGTGCTATGAACCACATCACCATCAATGTGTCTCAAACTTCCCTTTAATTGCACAAAACTAGATTCCATCCCAATTAAGAGATATCATCTAATTTCCACAAACCGCTACTCAAGAACACTGCTTGAATACTGCTTCTACCAAAATGCTCATAACTTTCATGAATCAACGAATTACTATCTGTGCTCTTAACCATAGACATATAACATATCAAAGAGTATAACCTCAACATCGCATAGCTCCAACTGCAATATCCCATGTGCGCTAATCAAAACATTATCTACTTCTCTGCTATTCTCCAGAAGATCACTGTGTTGACATCAATGACAATCATAGTCATGAATGCAACAACAACTACTATAGAATGACTACCAACATCCAGCATTCATTCCTAATAGGTTTATTTGTATTATTTGGTATTTTGGTATGTGTTGGTTATTTGATGTTTCTTTGTTTTTAGTTGGTGGTACTTTGAGTTAGACATCCTTCAGGACCTTTTCTTAGTTATCTTTGTTTGAGTTTGTTATCTGAGTGGGGTTTGTTGTTATATCCTCAGCATAGTGGGAGTGGACCTTTGGTTCCACAAGTTCTAGTGGTATTGTTATCTTTTACCATTTGAGATTCTGACATTCCTATAGCGGTGTTTGAGGATGCTTGTACCTATTACCTTCCTATTCTTCATTGGAGGCTTGTTTGTTCCTATCTTTTGATGTTCATGCTTATATCTTGTATTAGTGCTTCAAAGATGCAAATATTGTATCATATTTTGTATTTTCTTATTGTAACATACCCTATGACTTGTGTAGCAGATGTTATATCATTGTGTATACCTTATGGTATTGGATGTAATTTTTATTCATATAAGTTAATCATAATTATTCTTAATCTAAGTATTCATTTTTGTTTACGTAATTCTACATCATGGTACCCTCCAGGATTGTTAATTGTAATTGAGTTGCATATATGTACTTGTTTAAATCTCATGGTTGTATTGTTTCTACATTGTGATCATCATTGGTTGTAAACACTTAAGAAAAAAAATATTTTGTATACATAGTAACATGTATTAGGTTAAATTCTCCTTGGTTCCCTTGTGGGGCATTACAATTGTATTAGATTGTAAATATGAAATGCTAGAAATAAGTTGTTTGGGTTTATAGTTCTTCTAAATATAGCAAGAGATCATAATGAAAAGAGGCACTAAAATAGTTCAAAAACTTGTACGAAGTGAAATTGACTATAAATAAGATTTTATCTATAGAAGAGGCTTTTATAATTAAGGAAGCATAGTGATGACCATATTGAATTGTGATTGAATGAATGTAATGTCATTTTGAGGTAGTTGAATTCCACAAGAATGCAAATGGATGTTGAGGAATGATGTTCTAAACCACTCTACTATTTGCTAAATTTGTGAGATGAGTTAATTATTGCAATGTGTAGTAATACAAAAAATATTTAACTTAAAGTATTGGTAGTTTTTATACTCCTGATATATTTGAGAAGGAAAACCTAAAAATATATTTATTATAAAATTATTATTACTATATAAGCTCATCAAGGAACAAGGTCAAGAGTAACAAAAGATAAATATCTAATTTTATAGTAAATTCATTATTATATACCTATGGCATATCAAGCTACATAAAGAAGGATTGAAAAGATAAAATAAGGTAAAAAATTATTAAATAATAATTTAATATTTAAGAGAGTGGAATTATAGTTGAGTTGGGTCACTTCACCTATCATGTGAGCCAAACTTTTGATTGACGTGTCAGTAGGGTTAAGTAGGAGAGGGGGGAAAGTCACTTTACCAATCATATGAGTAAGACCATAAGGTGTGTGAGAGGAGGAGATGCTAGGGCATCAAATAATTGTAGTGCGGCCCCTAAAAGGGATTATTCAACCCCCCTAAAATTCTATGATATGCTAGATTCTATACATAACATACCAACTATCGATTTTCAACTCCCGTAGAGTTATAGGGAAATAATATAATAATAGGGACACCATAGATGAGATTTCTATTCTATTGGATTGGGGTAGGCATGTCACATATAGAATCTAGTACAGGTTGGAACTATAACTCCCACCTACCCAATCCACAACCCCTCAATTTTGATCTATAGAATATTCCTTTATCAATCCACCCCAATAAAATTGAGTTTAGTCCTCGCATTACACCCTTTTATATTATTGTAGGTTGCTAAATTTTAAATTGATATATAATTTATAACTAACATGTTGAAGAATCATTCTTCACTTTCTCCACAAGAATAAAATAATTTTTGTTTTTCCAATTATTTTTTGGTTGAACTACTTTTTATCCTCTTAGTTTCATTTCTTCTTTTATGTCTACTTCATGAAATAATAGTTATATTTTTTGTATACTAGGATATGCATATGAAAATGTGTTGATGGTTGAATCTAGAGCTTCCTTCCATATGAATCCCCATAAAAATTAGTTTTCCAATTATGAAAGAAATTATGGTGGAAAGGTTTATCTTAGTTATAATATATTCTGTAGTATTTTTAGACATGTGGTATAATAAAGATCATATTTAGAAATAAGAGTATTAAGGAGAGTATTGAGAGCATCTTGGTAGGTTTATATTTCCAAAGTTAGGTAATGGTCATCTTTAATTACCTATTAAAATCATTGATGTGAGTATATAGATAACATTTAAAAATAATACGTAAGATGGTTTGTGGAGAATTTATCCATGCAAGTAAATTTATATTAGAACTATATTATACCTTGACACATGCACCTATATACACTATAATAGTTCATTTATACATATAACATTAGTTCCCAAGCATTTATACTAATAATATATTTAATAATTGATGCTAAAATAAAATATGTTATAAGTTGGGATGTTATAGGCATTAGGGGCATTTAGATATTAGCATTTAAACTTGTAGTTTTGGTGTGCAAAATATTAGATATTAAACATTTGCACCTCTAGCATGTAGACCTATAGTATGGATTTCAAAGAATATTTTTACATTAGAAAAGAATAAGATTTACTAAGATAGAATTTTATTGTAGAGTAAGCACATGAACCATATTCTTGTGAAAGCTCTTAGAACCTTGAAAAGTAAAAATTTTAAAATATTTAAATGATTACCAATTTTTATATCTTCCTTCATCCACAAACTATACAATTTCCTTTTCAAGTAGATTTATTTTGTAAAGGATTTTTCATGTAAATACTTTTCAGTCTTCTCCACAAGTTTTTTAGTTTTTCCTATTCAATAATATTGAAAAAACCTCATTTGTGAAATACAACCAAATTATGAAAAGATCTCTTGTGCCTATATATTTTGATTAAGTCCATTAGAAGAGTGACCAAACCCAAAACATCAAGCCCAATGATAGATTGAAAAGAATTCACAAGAAGTGAATGATGCTAAGTGTTCCATCCATTCTCATGAGAGATGGGTTTGTGTGAACCACTACTCATGAAACATGGGTCAATGAGTTTGACTCAAAAAACTACATAGTTGAATCCTGATAGAAATATCACAATTTAACTTGCTGTGGAAAATATCTCCTACTTATCAATTGTATACCCCTACCAAAGAAGTTCTAGAAACTAAGAATATTAAAAATATTTAAATGATTACCAATTTTTATATCTTCCTTCATCCACAAACTACACAATTTCCTTTTCAAGTAGATTTAGTTTGTAAAGGATTTGTCATGTAAATACTTTTCAATCTTCTCCACAAGTTTGTTAGTTTTTCCTCTTCCATAATATTGAAAAAACCTCATTTGTGAAATATAACCAAATTACGAAAAGATCTCTTGCGCATATATGTTTTTATTAAGTCCATTAGAAGAGTGACCAAACCCAAAACATCAAGCCCAGTGATAGATTGAAAAGAATTCACAAGAAGTGAATTCAACCAACGAAATGAAATAACAAAACAATAGAAAGAACTAGCAACCAAAAAGACCAATAGCTAAAACAAAAGCAACATGCAAACCTATATGGACAAGAGATTAATCTCCTTGCATTCCTGATTAAGTTTCTTAGGGTTTTAAAGGAAATAACCCTTTCTAGGCATCCGTAGAACTGATACCAAAGAAGAAGGCCCCTTTTTGGTTAGTTGAGAAGAAATTTGGTACTCTTCTCTTTTTCTCCTTTTTTCTTTCCTATATTCTATTTCCTCATGGAGAGTGTTTAAGAAGGTAGCCATTTTTTCCATTATCTATTTGCTAAAATTTACTGGTCCTACAAGATTTTTATTCACCTAATTTTGATTAGTTTTTACATTGGCTAGAGCCCTAAGAATTTCTAGTTTTTATTCATTACAAGGAATTAAGGCCTTAAGTTCTCGAACATACTCCTTTAAGATAATGAAGGGATAAAACAAGGGAAAGGGGATTAGGGACCTAGCTATAATTATTCAAAGGGGTTTTTTTGAGTTCCACTCCGAGCCAGTCAATCAAAAGTGTTAATATTATTTAGAACAATAGAGAGGGGGGTGAATCAGTTGTTCTCAGGTCCAGAAGTACCAATTGAACTTATAAACACTTCAACAAACTCATATCTAATCACCAACTCAACTCGGTCTTCAAAGAACATATATCAAAAAATATATAACATGTAGTCCATTATCCAACAATAATTAACTTGTATAATATCAAAACATTCGCATCAAAACATTCACACAAGTATAACACCAGAATTTATAGTAGAAACCTAACTTGGGAAAAACCACTTTGCAACATGTTACTGATATTTTCAGTCTTCTAAAGTGAGCTCTATGAAAAGCCAACCTTGTTAAAGGCTTACAAAAACACTATTAGGTGTGACCCTGTTAAAGAATTTCAATCACCCCATTAGGAGTGGCCTGATCAAAGGACTTAAGTACATTCCATTAGAATGCCACCTTGATTAAAGGATTTAAATAATGACTCTTAGGTAAACCTTGATTAAAGGATTTAGATTGTTACAATAGTTAGAAAGTAGCAGTAGTTTCTAATCTATAAAACATACAACTCACTTTGTAGATATCAGATCCAATTCGCACATATATGTTGATTTACTGACTGAGTTCCATTTCCATCTCCATCACTGATCTACTTGGAATTCACTTCAAGTAATCACAACTCTGATCTTCACCTTCAGCCTTTTGGTTAGAATTATTAGTCAATAACATCAACATCACTAGCTTACTTTGTAACCTCACAATTAGGTTTTCTTTATACCTCTCCAAATAGGTAGATCTATCTTTTGCCGCTTTATCTCCATTGTCAATCTTAGGTTAGGTCAGATCCATTGGATCTTTCCATCATTTAAGTTCTTCATCCAACCTTCTAGAAACATCTCCAATCTTCTTATTGAATCCATAGTAAAATGATCTACCATGCATTAAATTCTCCATACAATCAATTAATAAAGTCAACATGTTTTACATAACCCAAGAATTCAACTGTGTCGGCTGGAAATCTAAATTCTTCCTCCAAATGTAAATTGCTGACGCTCGGTCAATATTGTGTTCATCTCCTTGGTCATCATCATATAACTCGGTCACCTCTTGAAACTATCTTCCTCGGCTAACACTATATTGCTTAGTAATTTCTTGACACTCAACATGTATTGATGTTCGGTCAACACTAGATTTATTCAGTATATACTGTCACTCGGTCAACACTAACATCACTCGGCTTAAACTAGATTTCTTCACTTTTTCTTGGTTAAGCCTACTTCTTCATTCTTTCTTCTTACTTAGATAAACAATGCATTATCTTATCATAGTGCCAAATAATCAAGTACTCATTGAAGTATCAAATAACTCAACCTTTCCCTAGCTTCTATTATTATCTCCCTTGCCCTAATCCTTTGCAATAACCAATAGACATAGTACTTTCTTAGATAGCAACTATCTTACTAGTTAAGGTTTGACATCATTGATAATACAACAATTGTTTTAATTGTAGTTTCCATTAATATCCCTCTTTGGCATTAATGGAAACACCACATGAATAACACATGATTTACCAAACAATCCAAAACATATTGTGTAATATCCTTAGCTTCATTCTTAAATAACTTAGCCTTTCCTTGCTTGACCGTTTACGTAGTAACTCCCTCTAAATCTTTGAATATCTTCCTCTTGATGTGTTTTCATCTTAAATATCTCCCTCTTTGACAAAAAATGCCAAAGCAACAACAAAACTTGCATCTTTCACATGTAAATGTCATCTTGTTAGTTTAGTATCAGTATTTCTCCCTCTTTCATCTTTCTTATGACTAATTATCAGCTTTGTTGTCCATTTCACAACTCTAGGTAGCTCCTAAAGTGTGACCTTTCCTGTATCAATTTGTCAGATACTCTATTCAACACATTTGATGCAGTGCTCCTAGCTTGTCTAGGCAGCCTTAGTTAGGGGAAGCACCCCTAGTTTACCTCTTATATATTCATGAGCATCCTTAGGTAAAGCTTTTGTGAATATGCCTGATAGTTGTTCCTTTGTGTTCACATATTCCATTCTCACTTCTTTTTCTTGTACCAATTCCCTCAAGTAATGATACTTTATTGCAATGTGTTTGGTCTTTGTGTGCATTACTAAGTTTTTTGATATATTGATAGCACTTTTCTTATCACAAAATATAACAACCGATTCAATAATCTCCTCTTTCATACCTTTCAATAATTGCTTGATCCATATTAGTTTTGAACAGTTCACTGTAGCTGCCACATACTTAGCTTCTAATGTAGATTGGGAAATGCAATTTTTTTTCTTGCTTGTCTAGGAGATTAATCTTTGTCCAAGAAAGAAAGCTCCTCCACTTGTACTTTTCCTATCATCAATATTTATTGCCCAATCAGCATCAATGTAGACTCTCAGTTCAAATTTTTCAATCTTCTTGTAGTATAATCCATACTCTTCTATCCCTTTCAAATATCTCATTATTCTCTTCACAACCATCATATGAGTCTCCTTAGGATTGGTAGAGAATCTTGTTGTAATCCCAACTGCTAGAGCTATATCTAGTTTGTTGTGAGTACAACATATTGCAGCTTTCCATTCATGGATCTGTAGAGGGTTTGATTAACTTCAACAGTATCATTAGTCTTAGATAATTTATGTCTAGTAGCCATAGGTGTACTTACTGGCCTTGAATCCTCCATTCCAAAAGTTTTCAGTATCTCTTTGAAATATTTAGATTGTGTTAGAAAGATACCTTTCTCCATCTGATAGATTTGTAAACCAACAAAGAATTTGATCTCACTAAACATAGACATCTCAAATTCAGTTTGCATTTCACTTGAAACTTTCTGACATAGGGCATCTTGTCCACCAAATAGAATATCATCTACAAAAATTTCTTCTAACAAAATACTTTTACCTTCTTTAGCTTTCATGTACAGATTGTTGTTGTCATTTGTCTTTGTAAATCCAATCTTTATCAAGTAATTGTGAAACCTCTCATACCATGCTCTGGGCACTTGTTTCAATCCATACAGCACCTTATTGAATTTGCAAACCATGTTTTTCTTTTCTGGATCAACAAATCCTTTAGGTTGTTCAATGTATACTTCTTCTAATATACCATTTAAAAATGTAGACTTGACATCCATTTGGTATACCTTGAAATCTCTATAGGTAGCATATGCAAGTAGAGTTCTTACTCCTAATCTTGCTATAGGGGAAAATGCTTCCCCATAGTCTATTCCTTCTTCTTGAGCATAACCTGTTAGAAAGTAAAGTCCACCAAGATAACTAAGAAGGGGGTGGGATGAATTAGTTATCAGATAATTATAAATTTTATCAACTTCAACAACATTAAACCATGTAAGTAATATAATTACCAACCATAGAAAGATATTCATACACAATAACACAATGACACAAGATATGTTGACTAGGGAACCTCTTGATCAAAGAGTAAACCATGGTGGAAATGATGCCCACAAAAGATGCACTAATATGAATATTCCTTGTGAAAGGATGGACTCTGTTAGGAGTCTTATGAAATACATTCAGTATATATGAATCCCTGTTAGGAGATTTTGAATCCCTACTAAAAGATTCTAACCATGTTAAGACTTATGGAAGACAGAAGGACCCACTGCCCAAATAGCTTCAAGGTAAGATCACTGAACACACTGTCCAAATAATCTTTGTACTACTCAATAGAATAATATGTTACCTCTTCTCTGACTATGCCAAGCCGCACTCACTATTACACCAGATCTCAATTTCAGATCGTTGTACTTTGCATGTCTTCCTTCACAAATTCACTTTCACATTTATCTCTTTTATTCACTTTATATCCATCCACTACTATAAAATGAGGAAAAACATTCCTTCCTTTATACCACACTCAAGTAATTACAAATGAGTCAGCATACAATTACAAAATAAAAGTTTCCACAAGCTACATCAAAATTACACAAAACTATCAGCTTCCAACTACAATAATTATCCACTCGCGTGACCTCAAAGTTTGCACTATCATCCATGTCACTATCAATGTGTCTTCAACTTCCCTTTAACTACGCAAAACTAGATTCCATCCCGATAGGAGATATCATCCGATTTCCACAAACCGCTACTCAAGAACACTACCTGAATACTACTTCCACCAAAATGCTCATAACTTCCATGAATAAATTAATTACTATCTGTGCTCTTAACCATAAACATATAACATATCAATGAATACATCCCCAACATTGCATAGCTCCAATTGCAATATCCCATGTGCGCTAATCCAAACTCTATCTGCTTCTCTGCAAGTCTCTAAAAGACCACTGTGTTGACATCAATGACAATCATAGTCATGAATGCAACAACAACTGCTACAAAATGACTACCATACATTCATCATTCATTCATAACAATCTCCCCCATTGGCATTGATGGCAACATAGATTAAAAAAACATCCAATGTTCCAAAAATCCAATATTGCAATATTGTTGCTCTGACAAACATTTCAAATCCTTTTCATCAATTAAATATTGCTTCATTTTCCTATTCAGATAGTACAAATAGTTTTTTCATGTACACTTCTCCCCCATTGACATCAATTAAAAAAATCTCATCATCATGTTTACAACAACTCCAATGTCAAAAGACACTATTCAGAAAATACATTCACTAGAGTCCTCATGACTCAGCTTAGATACACATACTCCCCCATAGAGGAAGTACCAACATCCAGTCCAAAAGAAAGATAAGGCTTATATACCACTGGACGGATGCAACCAACTGCATCAATTCTCAAAAGTAGGATGGGGCATAACCCAAAGCATACCTCTCAGATACTCAAATGTATCCTTAGGAAAAGGCTTTGTAAATATATCTACTATCTGCTCCTTTGTACTTATGTACTCAAGTCTGACTTCTTTCTCAACAACTTTCTCTCTTACAACATGATACTTGATCTCTATATGTTTTGTCTTAGAATGTAATACAAGGTTCTTAGACATACTAATTTGTTAGGAATAAGGTGTCTCAACCTTGGATAATTCCTATTCTTATTATTTGTTTTGTAAATGTATTTTTTGCGAATAATGAAATTAAGTGTGAGTGTACATGTCTAGTTGGCATGTTGATGTGTCACTCCACTTGATGTGTTGACATCTTGTGCGTAAGGAGATCATGACTAATATGGTCATGACAGATTCCTATGATGTGTAAGAACTATTTAAGGAATGTTCTATGACAGGTGTAAGAGCATCTTATGACTTGGGCCTATTTGGGTGCCCAAGAAGGAGTGGTTAGTGTGTGTAAGAGAATATGCCAAAAATAGGTTGGTATGATAGATTCTCTTACACTTCTCTTGTGACCGTTATTTTTGGTAGATTCTATGACAAGTTGTCATAGTCTATTCTAGGGATGGATGCCTATTCTTGGGATTGCATGTAACAGCTATGTACATGTGGCTTTGTGCATGGGTCTTGGTGGTTGGATGCCAAACTCCTTTTTTGGGTATTTTTTGGGTCCTGAGGAGTCTATATATATGATGATGCTTCTATGGGAGAGACATACATTTGATAGGTGTACTGTTATGTAGCTAGAGTAGTCTCTAATCTCCTGAAAGAACTTGCATTGCAAGTGTGTTGTAGTCTTTGTGTTGAAGATAATACATTGTGCAGGTTTTGGAGGGGTGGGGTTGTTTTACCGGAAGGCTTTTCCCCACCGGCATATCTTTATGTTTATGTGTTTCAATCTTCTCTATCTATTTTCTATGTATGGTATATGCTGCGATATTATTGTTAAGTAGCTTAATGAATTTGAAATTGTAAAGATTTAAATAGATTTTGCACAATACTTTCCTTTAGAGGTTAGTGTAGGAAGCTATTTCCGCACCTGAGTTTCCTTACAAGTGGTATCAGAGCCTGATCAACTTTTGATCCTAGTTGTTGGGTAGGGTTTTTTGAGATAATCTCAAGTTGAGTGGGATTTTTGTGTGGAGCATTCTAAATCTTATTTGTAGATTGAGATGGCAAGTTCCTCATATAGTAGAATGGAGGTGGAGAAATTTAATGGCACTAATTTTGAGTTGTGGAAACTCAAGATGGAAGACATGCTTGAAGACTATGATCTATGGGAGGCTACTTCACTTGATGTGAAACCTACAACAATATCTCAAGTAGATTGGGAGATCAAGGATCGGAAGGCTAAGGGTCTCTTCAGACTCTGTGTAGCAGATGTCATTCTTTTGAATGTTCTTGATGAGACTACTAAAAAAATTTTGTGGCAATGAATTGGATCTGTGTATCAGGCCAAATCTTTGGTGAATAATTTTTTCCTAAGAAAGAAGTTGTATTCTTTAAGAATGGAGGAAGGAGGATCCATAACTGATCATCTCAATGCATTTAATTTATTGATTGCATAGTTGGCATCATTCGGTGCCAAGATCGAGGAGGAGGATCACTATATGACCCTCCTTTGTTCCTTGCCAGATTCATGGGACCATCTTTTGATGGCTCTCAGAAGTACTATAGTCACATTCCATATGGATGATGTGGTGTCTTCACTGCTATCTGAGGAGATGCGAAGAAAGACTTCAAATTCATCTAAGGAAGTCATTGTTATTCATGGGAGATCCAACGACAGAGGAAAGAAGAATGACAACAAGTCAAAGAAGGGTAGATCCAAATCCCGTGGGAGTTCTAAGACTCCTGGAAAGTCCAAGGAGAAATGTTGGAACTGTGATAAAACTAGGCACTTCCGGAGGGACTGCAAAGAACTGAAGAAGAAGAAGAAAGGCTCAGATTCAGCTTCCAAAAAAATCTCAAGAAGATGGAGATGCTTTTATTGCAGCTTTGGTAGCCCATGCATCTAATGATGTGTGGTTAGTTGACTCAGGTGCTTCTTTTCACATGACCTCTCATTGGAATTGGTTCTTGAAATATGAAGAGTTCGATGGTGGAAAGGTGTACTTGGGTGATGATTCTCACCTAAAGATAGTTGGACGTGGAAGGGTCACTATCAGATTTCTTGGTGGATGAGTAAATGGAATCAACAGAGTTATGCACATTCTAGGTTTGGCATGAAACCTATTATCTGTAAGTATGCTGAATGATGTAGGTGTGAAAGTTGTCTTTTCAAAAGATGGATGCAAGATGATGAGAGGTTCTATGGTACTCACTAGAGGTACTAGGAGAGGTACTTTGTTTCAACTTGAAGCATGCATTGCTCAGTGCAATAGTTCTTCTATTTCAAAGAAGAGAGTGGCTATCACTTCATCCCTACCATCTGAACAAGCAGTAAAGAAGACTGTGGCAATGGGTTCTGATGGTAGTGCAATAAGTGTACCTAAGGGTGCAAAAACTTTGGAAGGCAAGCTTCCTACAAAAAAGATGATGTTGTGGCATATGAGATTTGGCCACATTGGTGAGAAGGGTCTTAGGACCCTAAAAAATAAAAACCTTATTGAGGGGTTAAATGATTGCAATCTTGAGTTTGACTTCTCTGAACACTGTGTCTATGGTAAAAAAAATCATGTTCAGTTTTACTCTAATTCTCACAAATCTTTTGATGTTTTGGATCTTATTCATTTTGATGTATTTGGTCCTGTAAAAGTTCCTTCAATCTCCAAGTCTATATTTTTTGTATCTTTCATAGATGATTATAGTAGAAGGACATGGATTTATTTCCTTAAAAGTAAGACATGATTCTTTAGTCAGTTCAAGGAATTTAAAGCCCTTGTAGAGAATCAGACTAGTAAGAAGATTAAGTGTGTGAGAACTGATAATGGTGGTGAGTTTTGCTTAGTAGAGTTTGAACAGTTCTGTAAAGAAAAAGGTATTGAGAGGCATAAGATAACTCCTTATACCCCACAACAAAATGGAGTTGCAGAGAGAATGAACAGGACACTGATGGAGAAGGCTAGGAGTATGCTTAGTGGAGCTGGTTTAGAACAAAGGTTTTGGGCTGAAGTTGTGGCCACTACTTGCTATCTAGTTAACAGATCTCCTACATCAGCTCTTCTTGGTAAGACACCCATGGAGGTGTGGTTTGGTAAGAAGCCTTCAATTAGATATCTTCACATTTTTGGTTGTGAAGCTTATGCACATGTTCCAAAGGAGAAAAGATCTAAGTTGGAAAAAAAAGTTGTCAAATGTATTTTCATCAGAAACAGTGTTGATGTGAAAGGATACAAGCTTTGGGATCCTGTGGCTAGTAAGGTGTTGTATAGTAGAAATTTTATTTTTAGAGAGCTAACATCTTCTCCTATTGTGCTACAACCAGATGAAAAAGAAAAGGAAAAAGATGTTGTTTAGTTGCCTCCTACCCCTGAGAAGACTGAACAAAGGGACCATGTTGGGTCTAATGATGAGGAGAGCTCTAGCAGCTCTGATAGTTCGGAAGAAGAGGAAGAACAACCTCAACCTTAGCCCTTGAGGAGATCCACGAGAGAAAGAAAGCAACTAGAAAGGTTTGGTTATTCTATGTTAGATTCCAATTGTGCCTTTGCTTTGATTACTAACATTGATGAGCCTAGATCTATGAAAGAGGCTTTGGGCATGGAAGATGCAGGTTCTTGGATTGACGCTATGGATGATGAGATGGCTTCATTAGAGAAAAACAAAACTTGGGACCTTGTACCTTTTCCTAAAGGGAGAAAATTAGTTGGCAGTCTTATGTATGTTATGGTCTGTACTAGACCAGACATTTCCCAAGTAGTGGGAGTCCTAAGTCAATTTATGGCTAACCCTGGACAAGTACATTAGGATGTAGTTAAGAAAGTTTTTAGATATTTAAGGGGTACATCAGATTACTCCATATGTTATCATGGTAACTCTTTTGGATCTCCGCATTCAGTTTGTATTCATGGGTTTGTGGATTCAGATTGGGCAGGTGATATTGATAGTAGGAGATCCACCAGTGCTTATGTGTTCACTATGTTGGTGGTGCCATTAGTTGGATGAGTAAGCGACAACCTGTGGTTGCTTTGTCCACTATAGAAGTTGAGTACATGGCTGCTACTCATGCTTGTAAGGAATCCATTTGGCTTAGGAGATTGTTTTCTAATGTTGGTGTTGATGCAGAATAGATTACTAATTGGTGTGACAGTCAGAGCGCTATTTTCCTTGCAAAGAATCCAACTTTCCATGCTAGAACGAAGCACATTGATGTGCAGTTTCACTTTGTGAGAGATATGGTGGAAGATGGAAAGGTAAATTTGGAGAAGGTAGATACTTTGTAGAATGTTGCAAATGCATTAACGAAACCAGTGGGCACTGAAAAGTTTAGATGGTGTTCGGAGTCTATGGGCCTTTTTGCCTATAGTGGTTAAGTTCCTGTTATGTTCTTGTTGCTCTTACAAGGTGTTCGACAAGTGGGAGAATGTTAGGAATAAGGTGTCTCAACCTTGGATAGTTCTTATTCTTATTATTTGTTTTGTAAATGTATTTTTGCAAATAATGAAATTAAGTGTGAGTGCACATGTCTAGTTGGCATGTTGATGTGTCACTCCACTTGATGTGTCAGCATCTTGTGCGTAAGGAGATCATGACTAAAATGGTCATGATAGATTCCTATGACACATAAGAACTATTTAAGGAATGTTTTATGACAGGTGTAAGAGCATCTTATGACTTGGGCCTATTTGGGAGCCCAAGAAGGAGTGGTTAGTGTGTGTAAGAGAATATGCCAAAAATAGGTTGGTATGACAGATTCTCTTACACTTCTCTTGTGACCGTTATTTTTGGCAGATTCTATGACAAGTTGTCATAGTCTATACTAGGGATGGATGCCTATTCTTGGGATTGCATGTAACAGTTGTGTACATGTGGCTTTGTGCATGGGTCTTGGTGGTTGGATGCCAAACTCCTTTTTTGGGTATTTTTTGGGTCATGAGGAGTCTATATATATGATGTTGCTTCTATGGGAGAGACATAAGTTTGATAGGTGTATTGTTATGTAGCTAGACTAGTCTCTCATCTCCTGAAATAACTTGCATTGCAAGTGTGTTGTAGTCTTTGTGTTGAAGATAATACATTGTGCAGGCTTTGGAGGGGTGGGGTTGTTTTACCGAAAGGTTTTTCCCCACCGGCATATCTTTGTGTTTATGTGTTTCAATCTTCTCTATCTATTTTCTATGTATGGTATATGATGTGATATTATTGTTAAGTAGCTTAACGAATCTGAAATTGTAAGGATTTAAATAGATTTTGCACAATACTTTCCTTTAGAGGTTAGTGTAGGAAGTTGTTTCCACACCTGAGTTTCCTTACATAATTGTGCTAGTGTTGTCACAATGTATGACAATAGGTTCAACAAACTTTATTCCAATATCCTTCAGCATTTGCTTCATCCAAATTATCTGGTTACAATTGTTTGCTGCTGCTACATATTCTACTTCTACTGTGCTCTGTGAGATATAATTTTGCTTCTTACTTAACCAAGAAACCAATCTTCCTCCAAGGAAAAATGCTCCACCACTAGTGCTTTTCTTATCATCAACACTACCTCCCCAATCAACATCTATATATGCACATAGGGTAAAATCCTCATATTTTTCATACCACAATCCATAGTCCATTGTGCCTCTTAAATATCTCAGTATCCTCTTTACTGCTGCATAATGTGATTCTCTAGGTTCAGCTTGAAATCCTGCTACAATTCCAACTGAATGTGCTATATAAGGTCTTGTATGTGTCAAGTACTACAATCTTCCAATCATAGATCTATATTTCTTTTGTTCCATTGGAGGAGTCTCATCTATGCTAGATCACTTATGTCTAGTTACCATAGGTGTTCCAACTGGTTTACAGTTCTCCATTCCAAATCTTTTCAACAAGTCATTCAGGTACTTTGTCTGACTTACAAAGATACCATCATTATTCTATGTTATCTGTACTCCCAAAATGTATTTCATTTCACCAATCATACTCATTTAAAATTTAGTCTTCATTTCATCAAAAAATTTATCACTAGCTTCATCTTCTCCTCCAAAAATAATGTCATCAACAAAAATAACTATAACCAACAAACCATTTTCAATTTCTTTTGTGTACAGATTGCTATCAGCTATTCCTTTTGTAAATCCCAACTTTAACAAATACTTGTCCAATCTTTCATACCAAGTTCTAGGTGCTTGTTTTAGTCCATATAAGGATTTCTTCAGTTTACATACCATGTCTCCTTCTTGAGTCAAAGGAAAACCTTCAGGCTTCTCAATGCAGACTTCTTCTTCCAATTCTCCATTTAGAAATGTTGACTTCACATCCATCTAATATACATTAAATTTCTTATAAGCTGCATAGGCCAAAAACATTCTTACTGCTTCAATTCTTGCAACAGGTGCAAAAGTTTCTTCATAGTCAATTCCTTCTTGCTATGAATATCCCTTACATACCAATCTTTCTTTGTTTCTTACTATTTCTCCTTGTTCATTCATCTTGTTATACCCATTTAGTTCCAATAACATTCTTGTCTTTAGGTCTAGGGACCAATTCCCATGTCTTGTTCTTTTCAATTTGATCTAGTTCTTCTTTCATAGCATTAATCCAACTTTCATCTTCACAAGCTTCACTAGTAGTTTTAGGTTCAATTTGAAAAATCAAACATAACTGTTCTTGTACCTTATTCCAAGTTAGAACTCCTCTTTTGATGCTTCCAATAATTTTCCCAATAGGATGATTTCTTGACAAACTCTTGTTAGGTGTCACTATCTCAGATCTCACTTCAGGTGTAGGTTCTTCAATGACTTCACTATGGCTTTCACTCAACAAATCATTGTCAGTCTCATAAAATAATTTAGTAGATCTAGTGTTTAGGTTTAGGATTAGCTTCTTCATCTAATTCATAATCAAGCATTCTTTCTTGAAATTTGAACTTTTCATCAACTTTAACATTTGCACTCTCAACAATAGTCTTAGTTCTTTTATTGTAACATCTATAGGATTTTTTTTCAAAGAATATCCAAGAAATATACCTTCATCACTTCTAGGATCAAACTTTCCAATATCATCATCTATTTTTATATAACATTTGCTTCCAAAAATTCTAAAATACCTAACTGAGGGTGCATGTCCAAACCATAATTCATAGGGTGTCTTGTCTGTGTCTGCTCTGATTTGTACTCTATTCATTGTATACACTATTGTGTTCATTGATTCTCTCCAGAATATCTTCACCAAATCATTCTCAAATAACATAGCTCTTGTTTCTTTAGTCACTGATCTATTTCTTCTTTCTGCAATACCATTTTGTTCAAGTGTTCTAGGGGCTGAAAACTGTCTCTTAATGCCATTTTCTTCACAAAAGGTGTTAAACTCTCTAGAAGTAAATTCTCCACCTCTATCAGATCTCAAACATTTAATCTTCATTCCAGATTCATTCTCAACTTTATTATTAATGATCTTAAACTTCTCAAATGCTTCATACTTTTCTTTAAGAAATGCAATCCACATCATTCTTGTAAAATCATCAACAAGAATCATAAAATACCTTTCTCCATAGAATCCTCTAGTCCTAGTAGGACCACTCAAGTTTGTATGAACAATCTCCAACTTTTTTGTAGATGTAAACTTCTTACTGGGAAAAGAACTTCTCTTTTGTTTAACCATCACACATTCTTTGCAAATCATGTTAGTAGGCTTCATAATTTTAGGCAAATCTCTTACTGCAAGTGTAGTACTTACTTTCACAATGTTGTCAAAGTTTATATGACAAACCTTCTATGCCATAACCAAATATCATCAATCTTAGTAATCAAACATGTCATCTTAGTAGGATTCAACTGAAATACATTACCTCTGGTTCTAGATCGAGCTCCAATCAAATTTTCATCTTTATCCTTTATCACACAGGTTTTTTCAGTAAACCAAACTTGATATCCCTTATCAACTAACTATCCAAAACTCAAAATATTATGTTTCAATCCATCCACAACATAAACATCATCAATATTAGTCTTTCCATCAAGAGTAATAGATCCTATTCCTTTAATCAAACAAGGTGCATTGTTTCCAACTCTCACAATTCCTCCATCATAATTGTTAAACTTTATAAAATTTTTCATGTCTCCAGTCATATGATGTGAACAACCACTATCTATAATCCAATCAACTTTCTTTTCAACTTGAGAAACTAAGGCTTTTTCTTCCTTAACATCAGTTTCATAATTCTCTTCTTTAATTGCTACAAATCCTATGTCATCATTATTCTCAGTATCACTTTCACTTAGAGTTCTCTCTATACTAGCTTCAAGATATTCATTATTAGCATAATAAAATTCCTTAGATATTCTAGGTTTGAAATTGTTTCTGTACTTTTTAACTCTCTTAGGACATTTAGATGCAAAATGGCCATATTCTTGACAAGTCCAACATTTAAAAATTTTCTTACCATCTGGTTCTCTCTTCACAAGCAAGGAAATACCTTCTTCAATCTTCTTGTCTTCTTCATTTCTAGATCTACTGCTGCTAGCATAATCTCCACTCATACTAATGCTTCTTGACAAAGTAGGGTGAACACTAAGAGCACTGAATGCTATCTCCATTCTAGGTAAGTCTCCTGATAACCTCGGGTTCATTTCTACTGCTTCCATTCTTACAAGAAGAGTCTCTCTTGTAAAGTTGACAGTACAAGGTATAACTTGTTCAATCATATGTGTTGTCTACTTAAATACAAGAGTCAATGTTCTTAGAATTTTCCATATCACTTCATTCTTTGTCTTTTTTCCTCCACAAGATTTTATACCTGTAAAAATTTCTGACATTCTACCAATAGAGCTTCTAACAGATTCATCTTCCAACATTCTTATATCTTCAAATGCACATATCCAATTATGTAATCTGACTCTTTTTGCATGTTCATCACCTTCAAAAGTAGAGTGTAAAGCATTCCAAATTTTATGAGATTTTTTCAAACATTCTACCTGACCGTACTCATTCTCTGAAAGGGCTATCAAAAGTGCTTCTCTTACAAGTATGTTACACATGAATAGATCTCTCTCATCAGTTGTACATGTTTCAAGATTGTCCTCTTCAATGATATTCTTATCATTCTTTGTAATCAACCAATAACTTGGTCCAAAACATAATAGGTGTCTTCATCTTTTCTTTCCAGCTGTCAAAATTTACTCCATCAAACTTAGGGCTTTCTTTCCTAAAATTCACCATGGATCTCCTTAAGCTATTAAACTTCTTTTCAAGGACCTGCTGCTCTGATACCAATTGTTAGAAAAAAGTAAAGTCCACCAAGATAACTAAGAGGGGGGGGGAGGGGGGGGTGAATCAATTATCAGATAATTATAACTTTTATCAACTTCAACAACATTAAACCATGTAAGCAATATAATTACCAACCATAAAAATATATTCATACACAATAACACAATGACACAAGATATGTTGACTAGGGAACCTCTTGATCAAAGAGTAAACCCTGGTGGGAATGATGCCCATAAAAGATTCACTAATATGAATATTCCTTGTGAAAGGATGGACTCTTTTAGGAGTCTTATGAAATACATTCAGTACCTATGAATCCCTATTAAAAGATTCTAACCCTGTTAAGAGTTATGGAAGACAGAAGGACCCACTACCCAAATAGCTTCAGGGTAAGATCAATGAACACACTATCCAAATAATCTTTGTATTACTCAATAGAATAATATGTTACCTGTCCTCTGACAGTGCCAAACCGCACTCACTGTTACACCAGATCTCAATTTTAGATCTCTGTACTTTGCATGTCTTCCTTCACAAATTCATTTTCACATTAGCTCTTTTCTTCAATTCATATCCATCCACTACTATAAACAAGGAAAAACATTCCTTCCTTTATACCACACTCAAGTAATTACAAATGAGTTGGCATACAATTACAAAATAAAAGTTTCCACATGCTACATCAAAATTACACAAAATTGTCAGCTTCCAACTACATTAATTCTCCACTTGTGTGACCTTGAAGTTTGCACTATCATCCACATCACTATCAATGTGTCTTCAACTTCCCTTTAACTACACAAAACCATATTCCATCCTGATTAGGAGATATCATCTGATTTCCACAAACCGCTACTTAGGAACACTGCCTGAATACTGCTTCCACCAAAATGCTCATAAATTCCATGAATAAATGAATTAAAGTCTATGCTCTTAACCATAAACATATAACATATCAATGAATATATCCTGAACATCACATAGCTCCAACTGCAATATCCCACATGCGCTAATCCAAACTCTGTCTGCTTCTCTGCAAGTCTCCAGAAGATCACTATGTTGACATCAATGACAATCATAGTCATGAATGCAATAAAAACTACTACAGGATGAATACCAGACATTTAGCATTCATTCCTAACATAACCTTTTCATACTAGTCTTGCCTTATTCCTTGTGACTTGTCCATGCTCATTTAGCTTGTTCCTGAATACCCATTTTGTTCCAATAACATTCTTGTTTTCTAGTCTCGGCATTAGAGTGCAAGTATCATTATTTTCAATTTGATCCCTTTCTTCATTCATAGCTTGAATCTAGTCTTCATTCTCTAAAGCATCTTTTACTATCAAACTCACATAATAAACATGTAGGGTCTTTAAACTTACTTCTTTTCAAGACTCCAGATTCCTTATCTCCAATGATTTGTTCAGGCTTATGATGTATTCTCACATACCATGCCAATGTAGGTTCATATTTATTTTCTTCTTGGTCTTTAGGTTCATCATGAAAATTATTAGATTCCACTTTTGATTTCTCATCAGCATCCTCCTGATGCTCGGCACTGCTTATCCAAGACCCGACATTCAGTTCATGTGTGTTACTTGCCTCTCCTTCTTCTATATAGACAAAAGATCTGTAATCTCCAGGTTCTCTCTTGCCTTCTTGATCATTATTCTTTGCATATTCATCAACTCTCACATTTGCACTTTCCACAATTTTGTTAGTGTTAGAATTCAAACACTTATAATCTTTACTCTTAGTGGGATAGCCTAGGAATATGCCTTCATCACTCTTTGTATCAAACTTTCCATTTCTATTATCCTTTAGTATATAGCATTTACTCCAAAAGATTCTAAAGTATTTCACATTAGGTGCATATCCATGCCATAACCATACATCATCAAATTGTGAAAACAATCATATTTCTTCAGATATATCTAGATAGAACAAGTTATCTCTAGTTTTTTCTCCACTTCCAATCAGTTCACAAGTAGCATCAAATATTTTAGCCTTTCTGTGGTGAAATTTCACTTGGTAACTAGTGTTGTTAAGTTGTGCAACACTTAGAAAATTATAGTTAAGACCTTCAACCCAATAGGCATTTTCACAAGTGATCTTATCAATTATCTTAACCAATCCTTTACCTTTCACGGGACATGGTGCATCATTAACAAACTTAACACTTCTACCTTTGTAATGATCTAGGGTTTCAAACTTACTTTTGTCACCAATCATGTGATGTGAGCAACCACTATCAATGATCCATTTATCTCCCTTACTCACATAAAAAAAAGTGTAGTTTTCTCATCCTCATCAGAATCATATTTCATAGAAACATAAACTACTTCAATATCAAAATCATCACTATCACTATCAGTTTCCTCTTCTACAACATAACAAGATTTCTTACCTTTATCCTTGTAATCTCTGTACCTCTGGTGATCTTTTCTATCTCTCTTATCCTTGTACTTTCTTTCTCTTTCCTCATCTTTGTCATTCCTATCAGGGCACCTTGTAGCAATATGGCCAACTTTGTTACATGAAAAACAAATTATAGGAATTTTACCTTTATATTTTCCTTTTCCTCTCTTCAATCTTCTAGCCATGAGTGCTTCAAGATCATCCAGTTCCTCATTGGGAGGGTTACTGTCACTTCCACTATCACTTTCACTTTTCACACATTTATCTTTGTCTCTCTTAGATTTATGCAAAACCATTTGTGACTTGAATTCAAATTCAACATTAGGAATAGTGTAGTTATCATAGTTAGAAAGTTCAAAAGCAGTGAGCTTATGCACAAGGCTTTCTAGAGTTAGAGCATTACCAGGGTTACATCTTGATTCTTGAATTTCTAAAATTTTGATAACATATATAGGAAGCAAAGTTCTTAATACATTTCCAATGACAATCTCATTATCAATGATTATATTGGCTCCTCTAATAGAATTCACTATCTCCTTGATTCTTCCACAATACTGAGCAATATTCTCACCTTCTTGCATTTTCATTTCATCAAACTTACCTCTCAAGCTTTCAACTTTAGCCCTTAGTACATTTGTATCACCACCATAGATGGTTGCAAGAGTATCCCACATTTTCTTCGCATTAGTTTAGTCTTTGATGTCTTCAAATTTTGGATAACTTAAGGCAGATGCAATCTCCAACATTGCTTGATTGTGTTCCTATTTTGATCTCATTTCCTTGGCAGTCAAAGGTGGAGCATGTGTAACATAGGAATGTTCAACATAGTATTTCTCCAAATCACCAATACTAGCTAAATGTAATTTCATCAGACTTTTCCTTGCAAGGAAGTTCTCCTTGTTCAACTTTGGTACCTCCTTCTTATACATCTTGATCATATTGCTTCAAGTACCTTTAAACATTTTCTTTGTAAGCACCAACAAATCTGATAAAAAAATTTAATATTATTTAGAACAATAGAGAGGGGTGGTGAATTAGTTTTTCTCAGGTCCAGAAGTACCAATCAAACTTAAAAACAATTCAGCAAACTCATATCTAATCACCAACTCAACTCAATCTTCAAAGAACATATATCAGAAAATATATAACATGCAGTCCACTATCCTAGAGTAATTAACTTGCAGAATATCAAAACATCCACATCAAAACATTCACACAAGTATAAATCCATAAATTATAGTGGAAACCCAACTTGGGAAAAACCACTTTGTAACATGTTACTGATATTTTCACTCTTTTGAAGTGAGCTATGTGAAAAGCCAACCTTGTTAAAGGATTACAAACACAATTTATTAGGTCTGACCCTGTTAAAAGATTTCAATCACCCTATTAGGAGTGGCATGGTTAGAGGACTTAAGTACATTCCATTAGAATGCCACCTTGATTAAAGGATTTAAATAATGATTGTTAGGTCAACCTTGATTAAAGGATTTAGAATGTTACAATGGTTAGAAAGTAGCAGTAGTTTTTTGATCTATAAAACATACAAATAACTTTGCAAATATCAGATCCAATTCGCACATATATGCTAATTTACTAACTGAGTTCCATTTCCATCTCCATCACTAATCTGCTTTGAATTCACTTCAAGAAATCACAACTCTAATCTTCACCTACAGCCTTCTTCTTAGACTTATTAGTCAATAACATCAACATCACCAGCTTACTCTATAACCTCACAATTAGGTTTTCTTTATACCTTTGCAGATAGGTAGATCTATCTTTTTCCACTTTATCACCATCGTCGATCTTAGGTTAGGTCATATCCATCGGATCTTTCCATCATTTAAGTTCTTCATCCAACCTTCTAGAAACATATTCAATCTTCTTATTTAATTCATAGTAAAGTGATTTACCATGCATTAAATTATCCATACAATCAATTAATAAAGTCAACACAATTTACATAACCCAAGAATTCAACTGTGTCGGCTAGAAATCTGAATTCTTCCTCCAAATGTAAATTACTGACACTCAGTCAATACTATGTTCATCTCCTCGGTCATCATTACATAACTCGGTCATCTCTTCAAACTGTCTTCCTCGGCTAACACTGTCTTGCTCGGTAATTTCCTAACACTTCACATATACTGATGTTTGGTCAACACTATATTTACTCGGTATATACTGTCACTCGGTTGACACTAAAATCACTCGGCTTAAACTAGATTTCTTCTCTTTTGCTCATTTAAGCCTACTTCTTCAGTCTTTCTTCTTACTTAGGTAAACAATACATTATCTTATCATAGTGCAAAATAATCAAGTACTCATTGAAGTATCAAATAACTCAACCTTTCCCTAGGTTCTATTGTTATCTCCCTTGCCCTAATCCTTTGCATCAACCAATAGATATAGTATTTTCCTAGATAGCAATTGTCTTACCGGTTAAGGTTTGACATCAATGACAATGCAACAATTGTTTCAATTGCAATTTCCAACAAAAAAGAGGAAGATTCCTTGGAGAAAATGACAACTGCAATGTTCTAGATTTCTCTTTCCCTAAAGGCTTAAGATTGGTCTTTCTTTACAGGTTAACTCTAGTCAAGGTAGGAGATGGAGTAACTATGATAGAAGGGGAATCCATTTTCCTTCCCAATTGGTTGTTAAGCTCAACAATTAAAGAGGGTTTTTTTATCCATCCTCTAAAGTAAGAGATAGATGAAATTTATACAAGTGGAGAATAAGGCCTTGATGTAAAGAAGGGGGCAAGGGATTTGGATTTAACCACAGAATAAGATAATAATTATAATATCCAAAAAAGTAAATTGGGCTTGATATTATGCCAAAAATAATTTAAAATTGGAAAATGGTGATAGTGGAAGCATTTAAACCTTCCTTCGAGAGTGATAAACTTGATTAACACCAAAGAGACATCCTTACATTTCATAGGAGATATTGACTATTAAAGTCATTCTAAAGGTGAGGAAATGTTCCTCTTGGGCCAAGAAACTTCTTGAATTCTTGTTTGTAGTGTGCATTAAATTTTCTAGGGAGGGTACTGCCCTCCACCATCAGACTAGTAGTGGACACAATAGACTCAACAAAGACCATAAAATAAATTCTTCCAATAGTCACTTTACCCTTGTTCCAAGACTTTACAAATTGATTAGATAAATCCTCATTGAGACCTTCATACCCTCAATATAACTGTCTACATGCCCAACATAAAAGATAGGCCAAAGAGTGGTGGTTTTCTTGTATGTTAATAATTGTAGCTTCAATTGGATGATTACAATCAATGAGATCAAATGCTTGAATGGCTTATTAGCCTTAAACATTTGATATCTATCCTTCTCTATTATTATCATGGAGCATTATTGATGACAATTATTATGATGACATATATATTATATATATACATAACACACACACACACACACACATAGATATATATATATATATAGATATATATATCTATATAGATATATATATCTATAGATATATATATATATAGATATATATATATATATATATATATATATATATATATATATATATATATATATATATATATATCTGTGTGTGTGTGTGTGTGTGTGTGTATATATATATATATATATATAGATATATATATATATAGATATATATATATATATATATATATAGATATATATATATATATATATATATAGATATATATATATATATATATAGATATATATATATATAGATATACATATATATATATAGATATACATATATATAGATAGATATATATATATATATAGATAGATATATATATACATACATACATACATACATACATATATATATATATATATATATATAATATATATATATATATATATATATATATATAGACACACACACACACACACACACACATATATATATACATGATTCTCTTTTGTTCTACTCATTATTCACCTTGAACAAACAAAGTTAGTTGTTCTTAATACACATGCTAAGGTTACCATAACAAAAAATAAAAAAAACATATGGATAAAAATTTTGAAAGAATATCATAGTGTGTTTAAACCATGATTAGGAGTACCAACACACTGTCAAGTCAAGCACTCTATTGATTTAATCCCAGGCACACCACTACCACATGATCCAATATATAGGAGGTCAATTTTGGAAAATGATGAGATTAAGAAAAAAATTCAAGAGTTGATTCAGAAAGGACACATTTTTCCAAGTGCTTCACCTTGTGGCAGTCCAATTGTCATTGCTAAAAATAAAGATGAGACATGGAGACTTTGTATTGATTATAGGGAATTAAACAAAATATTTTTTAAGAATAGATATCCAATCCCTCAAATTGATGATTTGTTGGACCAACTTAGGGGGGCTAATTTATTTACAAAAATTGACTTGAAGTCTGGATACCACCAAGTACCAATTGATCTAGCAGATGTGTGGAAGACTGCATTTAAATCTAAGGAAGGTTTGTTTGAATGGTTGGTCATGCCTTTTGGCCTAGCAAATGCCCTAGTCACATTTATGAGGTTGATGAATGATGTCCTTAGACCATTCATTGAATATTTTGTGGTTGTTTATTTGGATGACATACTCATCTTTAGCAGAACTTGGTCTAAGCATTTGCAACATGTTGAACAAGTCCTTTCAACTCAACAAAAACATAAACTTTATGCCAACATTGAGAAGTTCTCTTTTGGTATGAAGAGTATTCAATACTTAGGTTACATCATTGATACTGAGGGTTTTCATGTTGATCTAGCGAAGGCTCAAATAATCAGAGATTGGCCATCGCCTAAAAATTTCATAGAGCTTCGCAACTTCTTGGGCTTAGCGAACTTGTATCACAAATTTGTGTTTGGTTTCTCACATATATCATGGCCTCTTAATCAATCACTAAGGGGTGGAGCACAAGAAAAATTCCAGTGGATAGAGCAAAGCAATGAGCATTTGAGGAGTTAAGGAAAATATTATCTTCAGCACCAGTATTGGTCCTCCCAGATCTACAACAATCATTTTAGATAGAAACGGATGCATCTGATTATGCTTTTGGTGCGGTACTCATGCAACATGGGAATCCTCTTGCCTATCATAGTGAAACTTTTTATGCCACTGTTCAGGCATGCAAATAATGGAAACATTATATACTGGGAAAGGAAATTTTTATACATACAGGCCATAAACCACTTCAATTCTTGCAAACACAAGGGAAGCTGCAGAATGATAGACATCAAAGGTGGTTAGCTTATCTACAACAATTTCACCTCAGCATTCATCATTAAAAAGGAAGTAGTAACAAGGTGGAAAATTGTTTGAGTAGGCCTCCAATTATAGGTTTGACAATAGTGTTGGATTCATGTGGTCATCAATCATCCACTTGGGAACAACTATATGGTACTGACCCTGATTTTTCTAGCATCTATAGTAATTTGGTAGAAGGAAAGTTTGTCTCTAATATTCACTTGTAGGATGGGTTTCTTTTCCATATTGGTCATAGATGTGTACCCACCGGGGGAACAAAATAAAATGATATGGGAAGCTCACTACATTCGTGTTGCGGGACATTTTGGTATTGGTAAGACTACTGCTATCCTTCAAAAGTATTTCTATTGGCCAAAAATGAAGCAGGATATCATTTCACATATACAAGCTTGTGTAGCCTATGCAATTGCAAAGCCAACAAACCGTAAGTTGGGTCTATACTTACCATTACCTATTCCTGATAAGCCATGGTAGTTTGTTTCAATGGATTTTATGTCTGGGCTTCCAACTACCAGATGGGGGCATGATTGTGTTTATGTTGTGGTAGATAGGTTTTCTAGAATGCCTATCATGGTGGCATGTAAAAAGATGATTTCTGCAGAAGATACTACCAAGCTATTTTTTGAACATGTTTGGGTTCATTTTGGTCTCCCAAAAACCATTATTTTTTATAGGGATAGCAGGTTCATCAAAAAAAATTGGTCTACACGATGGGCTAAAATGGACACCAAGTTGACAAAGTCCATAGCATTCCATCCCCAAATAGATGGGCAGATAGAAGTGGTGAATCAAATGATTATTTATATTGTATGGATGTATCATTCTAAACATCCTTGCACATGGGATGAAATATTACCCTATGTGCAAAATAGCTACAACCGTGCACTCCACGGTACTACAAGGCACAATCCATTTGAGGTTTCCCTTGGGTACCAGCCATTGGCACCTATGGATGTAGCAATACCATCTCTACAATCTAATAGTCCATTAAATGGTGACAAGGAGGTAGATAAAGAAGAAAAATTCATCGATAACATTAAACACCTACAACAGCAAGTTTATGAGATCTTGGAGCAGAGTAATCAAAAGTATAAGGAAAGGTATGATAAACATAGAACTGCTCATCAGTTTAAGATTGGTGACAAGGTATGGTTACATCTTCAGAAAGAGCACCT
>BSBK01006882.1:600000-865000 GCA_027943335.1 Chamaecyparis obtusa
CAAAAGGGAGTGTTGCCAAAAATTCTCCAAGTCTTGTGTTTTTCAAATTAACAAGCACCAAACAAGAACAACCACAAAAACACATCAAGTTTTATAGGCATCTTGATAAAAAAATTCAGAACTTTTTGAAGATAATCAAAATGATAAAGAAAATCAACCATGCATACTTAATGATCCAATGTAGGTGTAATGCAATAAGAATCACTCATGCAAATGAAGTATTTACTTCCTTCATCTAATAGACCTGCATGTGATGTAGAGCTCACACGGAAGCACAACATTCACCATGACACAAGGTCATCATCTTTCTAGTTTTGTAACAACACTCACCTAATTGGATTCTCAAGAGGAAACTATTATGCCTTCATCCACTAGACACCATTGATGTAGTTGGAAAAGCTTCTTTAATAGATCGAATACAAAATCATATCATAAGGCTTCTATGCCTTATAAACATATAATATTCATTGGAACAATACCTTAAGGTCCTTGATACCTTAACACCTTATGTCCTAACATAAACATAGAATAAACTTTGATCAGATCCTAATGGTCCTTAACTCATCACAAAGGGTAAAGCTACTCGATACTAGGAGACCTCATAGCGTTTGTGGATCATAACATCACTATCATATTCAAAGCATTCAAGGGCCATCTATTTAAAATGCAAGATTCAAACAACATTAACTATTCAATCAGTAAACAAGACTTGTTATGTGCTTCAAGACCTTTTCCAATACTCTTGAATGGTTACCACCTCAACCTTGATTATAGAATGGACAAACCTATTAATGAGATACTATCTTACACCTTAGTTCAAGAGACATCTCAAAACACTAACCATTAATCCATCCACTATTAATATTAATGATCAACATTTAAATATAGGATTGTCACACTGTCCCTGTCATTGCAATCAGTCATTATCTTGTGTGAAAAGTGACTCAAAATCCCCTAACACCTTGACCAATTATTTGGAATGCCTCAAATACTTTAAAAATTAGTTACTAGGTTCACCCCCAGACCCCTCCGGACTGGCCCAGGTATGGGCTGGTCCATGGTCTGGGTCTGGTTCACCTATGGGTCCAGGCAAGGTTTGAAACCAGGCAGGCTGGTTTGTCCGGGCAGAACCCAGGTCAAACAAAGACAGAACCAGGTGGAACCAAGGTCTAACCAGGGTTGAACTAGGTCAAACCAGGTACATTTTCACTGAGAAACATTCTATAATTTAGTGCGGAAAACAATTATTACAAAATTTGACTAAGATCTTTAACATTACAAAACAAAATCTACTGAAGTTTAAATATTTATTACATCAAATTAAACTAGCCCCCTCGATTTCTTCTAGTGAAATTTGTATATCCAATTGTTGATAATGACCCCTGTCCGATTAATTGGAAGCTCCCTATAGTGATAAATCACATTTTAAACATTAAACGATATCTTCAGTAGGTGAAGGTAGTTGCTAGCTACTTTTTTAACATTTATGATTTTTCAAGCAGGATGTTAATTAATAATAGCAAACAAACAAGCTCTTTGTACAGTGAAAAAGTAATAAGCATTTGAGGACTTGGAAAGCGAGAATGTTATTGATGCAACTTATCCCATTGGCATTGGCACTGTTTCTGAATCGACTAATGTCTTTGATGATGATGAAGAAGAAGAAGAATAGATAATCCATTAGATGATTGAAACATAGTATAAAGTTCCAATTGTTGAAAGTCAAAACAATGATAATTGAACTCAATATTATTATTTTAATATTTTGATGTTGATATGATGCTATGATTACAAGTTTATGGTGCTTTTTTGTTGTTTTTATGATACTATGTGACATTATAATTTTAACTCATGCTTCTAGGCTTCATAAATATGTGGACATATATATAATTTAAAATTTTTTACATGTTTCTTCGAACCCGAACCTGAACCCCTTTTCAAAATTTTGTCGAACTTGCGAACCTATTCTTCGTAACCGAACTTAGAACCGAACTCAAACCGGTAACTTAGCTTTATAAGGTCCCACCAATTGACCCTTCAATAGCTAGGATACAAACCTTAATGGATTAACCTTTTAACTGTGATTGTCTCTATCATAGGATAGTTAGATAGTGTCTCTTCAATAGTGATTTGAAATATATCAAACTTACTGTCTCGCCATCATCAGAGGCTTCTTTGGAATGGTTAGAATCCTGTTCAACTCATTACAATACCAAGAACTTCAAATCCTTTCGTCAATCAATCAAACAATGTCATAGTCTATCTTAATTAGTAAAACCCATTGGCACAGTCAGTTTATGGCTCGAGTCTTCTCTTATGTGTGTGCTACTGGTATCAAATTTGTATGACACTGTATAAGTATCCATTGTACTAGGGTTTCAATTTGTGCAATTAATGATGAGTAATGCAGCCAACGGGCCATAATCCCTTTTCATTAGTTTTTCTTATGTTCATTTTCATTTTACAAGTTGGTTGTTTGTATTTGTGGTTCCAATTTATTTGATTCCATAGAACAGACATTGACTAGGATAGGAAATTTAATTTGCTGGTAATTGTATGTTTTCTATTTCATACACGCAGTATATATTCCTATGATAAATTGGTCCTTTAGATTTGATTCTTGTGTCCTGTCTTGAAGTTTGTCATGATACAATCATCTAAATATTATTAAACATGATTCTTCTCTTAGTGTAAACTTTTTCACTTAAAAATATGTAGACAGGTAATTGCCAATAAATGATTGGTCCTGAATTACAATCTTATTTCTAAAAAGGTAGGAAGGATATAGGTGGTTTGGTATGATAAGTGGATTTGCTAAATCATTCTCAAAAACAAATTGTGTTTGATTGATAGAGCAACAGGCTTCACTAGTTTGTAGGTGTAAAGAGGAAAAAGTACACAGTGGACAACAATTAACAATTTAACAATTTCTGCTATGTCATGTTTCCAAATTTCAAAACCCGTTCCATTTGTTAAGCCAACAAAACTGAACAAAGTGACTCAATGTTGGATGTGTATATGGCAAGTTTACCTTAATTCAGTTTTTTGGGTAGCATTTTTTTGTAGAAATTAGTATTTTGTTAAATTAAGGTAAGAAGAACTTGAGAGTCTTATTTCAAGAAAAAATGGCGGCCATGACAAGAGTAGTTGCAGATCTTTGAAGTTAGTGAGTTTGGCATGAAAAGACATAGATAAATAGTGATGAAATCTCATGGAGAATGGAAAAAGTCACTCAAAGAAATAACAACGTGATTCATGGTAGAAGGAGAAGACTTTCAATCCAAAGAGAAGTCCACAAGGCGTAAACAATAGTTTCCTGATAAGAATGAGCATCAAATTATTAAGGAAATTCCAAACTTCTCAAGAACAACGACATATTTCTCACAGCAAAAGATGAAAGCATTATGAAAGAACAATGGAAGGGACACATTCCTAATGGGAACAATAATTTTTTTGGAAGAAACAAAGGTAGTAGATTCTCATTTATTGAAAATGAACAATAAGAATGAAGGGAATCCATGGGCTTGAACAAGAAAATACCAAAGTTTGGAGATGAACAACTTGTTTAAATGTAAAAGACAACTGATTTCAATGAATAAAGAAGCTAATACATTGCCAATGATAGAGTTTTACTATGAAATCATCAAATACAATAAAAAATAAAGATTCAAAGGGAAACTCCAAGATCTAGAGGTAGAGTAATTTGGAGTTAACCACGAAAAAATCTAATGCTTATTTTCTATTCTTGAATTCCTCTTTTTTAGAGATTTGATTCTTTATTTAGAGGTCTTTATTCATTGTTCTCCAAAGTTTTAAATGCTCTAGCTGTGGGTTTCATTTCATTGTTCTTATATTTGAGGGTTTTCTTTTACCTTCCTATTTCAATAGACTGGTGTAGTGTCAACTTTCAAGAGATTCTCATATTCATCAAGGAAGTTTTGATGTCCCTAATTGTACTTCCAGTTTTGATTATTTATTTATAATATCTAGATTCTACAAGGTAACACACACAGTTGAAAAGGGTAGATATAATGAACAACAATCATTGACAGATCACAAGAGCAATAGTCATATTATAAAAATATCAAAGCATAATAATAAGATCAAGGTAGTGATACATGAGGGAACAATGATTGACTAACATGATAGTAGGGAGTAAATATTACTGGAAATAGTGCCAATGGAGTAATGCAAAAAATACAACCTCGACAGTCAAAGTCAGAAGCATCATAAAGAATGGATAAATTTAGAGAGTAGTGACAGAAGTATGACTGTCAAATTACAGTCACAAAATAAAGTAAAGGTGGTAGAAAAAGCACCAAATAATAGTCATTAAAGTACCAAACAATGATTAAGGATCAAGATTAGAAATGATTGTTAAATACCTCAAATGTAGTAATATGCCATGCTATGCCAGTGCCATTGCAGAGTGGTGAAAGTAATGTCCAATCTCAGATAACATGAATGTCTAAATAGTGGTCAAGGCATGTCTATGAATGGTAAAACAATCATAATCTGGAGAAGTCACGAAAAACAACAAAAGCATGATGAATAAGATGAGCAATCGAAGATAGGGTATAGTCATAAGAGTGTTTTCAAAGAGAGTCATGATAACAGTAGTTCTAAGCATCCATTAGAAGATAGGTTACTAGTTCAGGTCTTTCGTTGATTGTATTGCGAGTTTTTTACTATATTGTTGGTGTAATGGAAATGCTTAAACATGGAACAGAGGAGAGGTTCATACAAAGATGAAGCACAATCATGAATTCTATCACAATAATCACTTCTATTACAAGGTCCAAAAATGAATTCATTAGAGGTAAAGAATGCATAATCAATATGAGTATAAGATGGTCAAGATGTCCATTATATAATCAATGATATGTGGAGGACAAGTAGTGCGACTGAGGCTCAGTGAAAGAGATATTCTTAGTGAATCAGTCATCCATAAGAGAGAAACAATATGCAAAGAAAGGGGGTTGTCTATGGTAAAAAGAATAACAAATGAATGAACAAACCATAGTTCATTCAAATAAAAACAAGTCCAGGTATGGAGTGGAGTATTTATTCAATCAATATAGATATGAATGGAGTAGGCAAAGTGTCATGTATTGCAATGGTTGAAGAGCAGTCTTGTAAGCACAATGACAGTCATTTCTTGGTCAAAAGTACACTAATTTAAGCACTATCAAAAGAGTGGGGCTATGAATAATCAAGCCATGATCAATAAGATATATGAAAGTGACCAATTACAATGTGTGGTCCAAAGTGAAAATAGGTCTTTTAAGTATGACTTCCTTTTGTGGTCCTTTCACTTCCCTCAAGAGAAGATATAAATGTTTTAATAAAAGGATTGACTATTCCAATTAGTTCATCAGAAAACCCTTACAGAAGAAGATATAAGTGTTTTAATAAAGGGATTGAGTATTCCAATTAGTTCATCAGAAAACCCTTACTCCCTTGTTCAAATGGACCACACCCTTGACCCCTTTGGTCTACACAAACAATACCATTGACTGTCCTAAAGACAGCGACTCTAGAAGTTGTGATTCTCTAGTTGGGACAATCATCACACTAATCCCCTAAGCACTATGGATTTGCCTTCTCATCCACAAGACACTCTAACATCATTCTAAACTCTTCTATACTCTGTGCATATCCATTCCAATCCATTGATCCAATCCATTCATACTTCTACACAAACAAATTAACTCACCAAAATGTTGTCATTCCGGGACAGTCATACCAAACCTTGCAACTTTGATTGCTTCACCCTCAAGATGGGATTATCTAGCCTCTCCAAGAATCCTACTTGTGGTAGAAACACATATCTTCATCCCCCTCAAGCCTCCATGGCCCAAACACACTTTAAGTATGGACAAAGCACTCAAACTTCTGACTGTGACAGTCAGCCCCCCCTTCCTCTGTGACAGTCCAGTCAGTCTTTCAGCTTCATAGCATATGAATTCAATGCATGGTTCTCTTCAAAACAATAGGGGTAGTCTATAAAGTGTCCTCTATCATGCCCCATCATGAAGAGTCCTTATTCAACATGCAACATTCAAGAAATTACATTCTACCCTCTCGGGTTACCCTAGGAGAGAGTTTTGACAATTTTTACCAAAAAATTGATTTCTCCTTCTATACAACTCCAAATGGGACGATTCCACCACAAAAATAAATTTAATTCATTCCTATAACACCTCCAATCAATAATAGTTCAAGATAGATGCATTAAGGTGGTGTAAAATGCAAAGAAAGTGACTGTATTTTTGGAAAATCAGAAAATTTCAGAATTAAAACATCATTTTATTACTTCAAACTTTATATATGCTTGTCTCCTTGACCAACCCGTGTTCTCTCCCCATTTTTAAATGTGAATAGGTCTCTTAAAGACCAAATTTCAACCAACCAACTTTCAAACTACTTTCAAACTCCCCCAAAACTGATTCCAACATTCTAAAACCGACTGTCTACTAAATAGACTTATTACAAAAAGTTATAAATGTTGTCAAGTTGACAACTCGACAACTAAAAGCCCCATTAGTGTTAAAACACTTTCATAAGCCTTAAAACTATAACCCACACCTAAATTACTACCCCTTAGGTCATTTAGACCTTCTAGTGACCCTTAGTCCTACTTTGCCAACTTGGGCAATTACATTCATATAGAGTTTTCAATTACAACCAAATGGCTTAAATAGCCATATTACATCCTTGAATGACCTTATAGGTCCCATATATCTTCTTCCCTTTATGGTTTCCACCTTAGGTCTTACTAGTGACCCTTGTGTACCTTGAGGTCCTTTTGGTGCTTTGCACCACATTTCATACTGTCTTCTCCTCTACTCTTGGAAACTACATTCCATATTTTCAATCATTGTATTGACATAAGAAATTCCCTTTCTTTCTCCTGTCAATAATAGTATTGTTCATAATATTCTCACTACTTTTTCAATTGCAGACCACCATTGTTTTGAGACAATCAATCTTTATAGCAATATGACTACTCGGTAATAGTGATTGCATACTCCGAGAATCAATAAATTCATCTATCCATGATAGTGAATTGACCTCTTCTAAATATTTTTGTGTTGGAAGTGTTGCTACTAAACATGGAAACCTAGGTGACAATAGAGATAATGCTTGAAAATCAAAGAGGATTGTAGGAAAACATGAAAGACATGATGAAATCAGGAACCCTACCAAATATTGATGGATAACCCTATTTAAAGATAGCTGCCCCTGCTGATATGACAAAGACTTTAAACTAAACCTACTGCTATTAATCCAACTCAACCAAGTTTTGGAAGGAAACAACATGAAGGATGAAGAAAGAATGGAAGGAAATTGATCAATGAAATGCCTGCATAAAAACTTGATTCTTTTTAATTATAATTCTAATCTAACTCTTGGTTAGGTGGAAGTAAGAGATGCTTAGTTTCAATCCTATGCACTGTGAAAATTTAAACTATAATTAGTTTGTGAAAAAATTATAATACAAGTGTTTCTATCCAAGCATAGACACACTACACATCATGGAAAGCAATTGTGTAATGATGCACATCATGAAAGTCAGAGCCTAGTTACTGAACTCACAAAGTATAAGAAAATTTCACCTCAATGCTTAGGTAGGTTAGTCCCAGTCTCTATTGCATATGTGTCATCAATACTCAGTGATGGAGAAAAATACTTAAAAGTTGCATCCAAAACCCTGAGAAATGTACAAATAAATAAAAGTATTATGAAATGAAATGTGTCTTCTTTATTTTTCAGGGAATTTAATTCAGTGTTTTGTATTTTGAACTACTGTCAAAACAATTAATTATTAATGTAATTGTCGGTGTCAAGGCTTGCATTATTTTCTTTATTTATTAATATCATAATAAACATAAAATTGATTGTGACACTGCTATCAGGATTCAACTGTGTAGCTTCAAGTCAAACTCATTGACCCATGTTTGATGAGTAGTGGTTCACATGAACCCATCTCTCATGAGAATGAATGGAACACTTAGGACTTATCGCATCTAGGTGAAGCTTACATGGGCAAAGCATCAAGACTTCAACTATCCTAGTATATCTCCTACTCAAGCGCACTTAACCATGGAACTTCCGCCAATGTTAAGTCCAATTAGCTTGCTACCCCATTTACAAAACCTTCAACAAGTGTCATGCCTTATGAACCATTCATTATAAATCCCTTTTAGCTCATTAATTGATAAGTAGGAAATATATTCTACTTAATAAAAATGAGTCTTAATCATCTTCTTCTTCTTCCTATTTCACTAGTGTATCTCACCGCCTCACCATAGTGAAGTAGAGATCAGCACACTATTCATTGTTGTTGGTCATCGGGTCATGAATTTTTAACCAGTCCATCACTTGAGACCTTAAATGTATTGGATGCTATATTCATATACACAATGGAAGTTGAATTTAGCTGATATGATCCTTTCTGTAGATAGATTACTAATATTGGAAGTACTATGGACTTGTAGAGGCAATTTAACGGTTCAGGAAACTAAGAAATGAGTTGTCATTATGGTAAGCCACAAGAATGGTCTTGGGAGTATTATTGGAGGTGCTTAACTTTGGAAAGTTGCCATGTTAATGTCATTAAAAAAATACAAAAAATTAAGGCCTATGAGATTTTATGATAATGTTCTATTTGAAATAGGGTGCTCAAGTTAACAATGAAATAAAAAAATCCATGCTTGTACTCATATGATTAGGAGAGGTTTCTTTGTGTTTTCATTACTTAAGAGCAGCCTGTATATGGAGGTAAGGAGTCCTACAATGTTATTCAGTTTCCCTAGTTATTTACCTAATTTTATTTATTTAAATCTACTCTTTACAACTATTTTTCTATCTATACACCCTCTATTGCTTTGATCTTTCCATCTTCTTATTAATTATTTGTCTTTTACTCTTTACATCTATTCAAGCCATCAACTAGTTTATATCTAGCCAAGTATACAATTGTGTTTTTTTAAGTTCATTTATTTTTACTGCCCTAGCTTGGTTTTGCGCAAACTTTAAGGCGGGAATGTTTTAGCAGGCAGAGACGTGTTTTCGGCACAGGTACGGGTCAAAGCCAAGATTTAGGGGACGGGACCTCAGGGATGGCAATTAAAAAAATTATGGAATTTTTATATATAGAGACATAATTTAAATGTGCATATCATAACATTGATAAACCATTCACCATAGACATTTTAGAAGCTCAATACATGGAAAATTATCAAATCACAAATGCTAAGTACTTTTATTGTAACAATATGGTGTACATATAGAAAAAATGCCCAAAATGAAATCTTTCCTCATTGTTGCTACTGCGCTATGTTTTCTTCTTCCTCTTAGCAAGTATAATAAAACTAGGAATGAGAAGAAGAGTTAGACTTTAGTGTTTTAATAGTCAAAATAGGGTTAACCCACGATCAAACAAAAATTTAATAAAAATGTTTTTTTTTTGCCTCAAATGCCATCCAAGTTCTGACTTTAGAAGGTAGATGGGAATCAGTCCTGGGGCTGGACAGGGGACGATAATGCTATCCCCAGGACTGATTCTTGTCCCCCTGTTCTGACTAAAAAAATTTGAAGTTTCAAGGATGGTCTCTGATTTTGCTCAATTGGGAATAGCTCGAGGGACAGCCCAGTACAGGAACGAGCCAAAAAACATAAGGGACACATCCCCATGGAGCATAGCTTTATGCAGACTAGGTTGTAATTGAAAACTTGTAAACTGTCAGCATCTAGTTATTTTTATGCACTATAAAGTATGTTTTGTGCAATGCAATGTAATCAGCAATATGAATGTAAACAACAAAAATCTACATTCTACAATTCTCGAGCTAAAGTCTCAATTTATATGCTCTATGTCCCTTATAAATTTGTATGGAAGTGCTTTTAAATTTCAAACACAAGAAGTTCTTGTCCCTTTTCCTACTCCCTTTCAAATTTTAATTTTTTTTTTCTGGTTGAAATATCAATTTTTTCAAAAATCTTATTTTTTTGGTTTGCCAATTTTTTTTCCTCAAAAGAGTTCCACTGCTATAGTCTAACATATGTATCACTAGATTCGTGTACACCCAACTTAGCAGACAAAGGACAAACCACTAGGTGTACTATAGATGTTGAGCATGAATGAACAACATCTACATAATTGGGAGGTGAAGGAGGGGAGGCATCTACTATTTCTTGTTGCAAAACAGGTTTCATTGAAGATGCATCATCAAGAGGTGAAGCTGAAGGTGAATATTTATCTAACTCCTTTGAAGAAACTAGCACAACCCTTTTGATTGATAAGTGAGATAACATGAACCCTTCCATTAAGTAGCTTTTTTGGGATTTTTTGGTTTTCCCAATAGCAATTCATAGTAATATGTCATATTTTGTGGAATCTTCTCTATTTGAAAGCTATATTTTCATATTAAGCATTTTTTCAAAATACAATGTTCAACTTGGAGCCAAATCTCATTAGGCATATCTTTTGAAATGTCTAGCAATGACTAAATCCTAGCAGAAATAAAGTTGTATTAGTCCATTAGTTTCTTAATCTAAAGCCAAAAGTTTTCCTAATGCATTACAAATACCCTGAAGATGGGGTTGACACAAAACTGAAGTGGGATCAGGTAGCTTTGTTGTCGGGATATTTGAATGTACCGGTTAATATGTTAATTAAGTGTTATGTTAGCCTTGATCATTAGTGACCGAGAGGTAAACCGTTGTGTCATGACATTTTGGTCGTGGCCCTTCGGGTAGTTTATATACCCTCTCAGAGGATGGACACGGGATATATATTATGGTATTATCATTATGATGTAAATGTACTTGCGAGTCTGGAATGATTAATGAAAGTATTTATTATTCTCTGATATATTATGTGTTTACTATATTTCTTGTACTATGTCTGAGAAATACTAAGTTTACCCCAGAGGGGTAAACATTTGGCATTGTTGCCAAATGAATTTGGCAAGTGACGAAATCAGTGGGTGAACGGGAATACAACTTGAGGATGAATGAGGATGGAACCACAAAACTTTATCAATGATTGAATAGAATTTATGCCTAATCAATTGAATAAAAATAAAAATTTAAGGAAGGAACTCGAAGAAGAACAAGCCGCTAGAATTGTCGTACTTTCACAACCGCAAGCTGAGTGAAGGGAGAGATTTAGAAGACACGCCAAAGGACTACCGAAGGGAGTAAGTGAAGGGGAGTGTCTTGAGGAATCTAATCGGGAGGTTGGAAGAAGTGATGAGGACCTCCTAGAGGAAAGAAGGAGCTTGCTCAGGTCCTTAAACTTAACCCCACAGATGGAAGCATGAGAAGCCTAAAGGAAGGAAGAAGACGAAGCCACATAGAGGGAGGCTCAGGATACCATTGCCACCGAGAGTATCGAAGTGACAGAGGGGCATGAGGATCACAAGAACCAACCAGGCTTGGATAGTTCTAGTAGTTTGGGGACATCAAGTGGTACGATAACAAACATTTCTAGGGTACTCATGTTGACAGTACCATCCCAGGCTGTAACACAGTCGGTGTTGCAAACACAGTAGACACTTAGAAAAGTAAACATGGTGACTAACAAAGAAAATCTACCAAAATTCCATAGAGATGGGAAGGAAGAGCCAGTACGGTATTGTCATACGTGCAAGAGAATCTAGTTGGCGAATGGAGTCACCGACCACGCAAAATGGGTAAAATAGTTTTCGGCCACACTCAGAGGAGTAGCCATCGACTGGTACTCCGATGTGGACAAAACAAAGGTGACTACTTGGGATGAACTCAAGACAGAATTCCATATGGAGTTTTGACTCCTAAGGGATGACAATGAAATTGTTTCTGAGATATACGGTACCAAACAAGGCAAGAAGGAGACTGTGCTGGCTTACAGTCACTGACTGAAGTAGTTAGTTGGAAAAATGGATAGTCAGCCAGCGGATGGCTTGAAGAAAAGATGGTTCATGGAGGGCCTGAAATCTAACCTATGGAGAAAAATGAAGATAGTGCCCCCCACCTCATACATAGATGCTTATAACTGGGCGATGGACTTGGAGAGTGAACAAAAGACCTCCAAGAAGAAAAGAAGCAAGTCCTCTTTCGACAAAGATGACACTTTAGACGATGATAGTGGCAATGATGGCGAGTCGAAGAAAAAAGTCAAGGCACTCCAAAAGGACATGGAGAGAATGATGAAGGAGTTCAAGACCATGAAAGGGGGTACCAACATGGGGGTAGATGACATGTGGTGCACAGACTGCAAGGCAAGTGTCCATACAATGGGGTCGTGTCCCAAAAAGGAATTTTGTGATATTTGCCAGATCATGGGCCATTCGACCAAGGAATGCCCATACAACATGAAGGTGAGGAATCAAAAAGTGTTATTTACCCAAGAGAAACCATCTACATCAGGGGTAGACACTAACAATAATGCATCCTCGGGTGGGTACAAAGGCAACTGATGTGGTGGCGGAAGTGGCAATACCAACAACAACAACACAACGAGTCGAATACAATATGACTCCAAGGGTCAGCTGATGATCCATTGCTGAGCTTGCAATTAGTGGGGCCACTTTGCAAGGGACTGCAACAAGGGTGACACCCCATAAAAGCGATGCCATTGGTGTGGTCCTGGCAACCACGAGGATGCCAACTACCCAAAATCTAGGGTCAACTTGGTCAATATTGACAGAATGAGAAGTGACGAGGGGGTACTACCCATGAAATGATCACAAGAAAAACAAGGGGCATGAGAGGGTAAGGAAGAAATAGAGAAGGCGATGAAGGCACCAAAAGAAACATGGGAGATGGCTACCACCTCAGGCCGAAGGGAGGCAGAACAAAACATTTTGAGAAAAATTTTGCAATTAGAGGTACCAGGAAATTCCAGGACCTCCTTCACACTATGCCTCACTTGGGAATGACACTATTGGGGAACTTGGCCACGTAGCCAAGTACCACACATACGAACGTCCCTAGAGGATTTGCAACTGACCTGATGATACTTTCTATAAATAGCAGTAGGTACTCGACAGTCATTGAGATGGGCATCTTTGGCTCCATCCTAACAGACACTATAGTGGACAAAGGGTCAGGAGTGAATGCCTTTCGAAGGAGACATGGAAGAAATTGGGCAAGCCAACCTTGTGGCCCCCAACCTTCAACTTATTGGGTGCTGATCAGTAGGGTATCAAACCCCTCAAAACATTGATGCAACAATAGGTCACCATTGGCTTGCAACCATTTGTACTAGACTTTGTGGTGATACCTTTGAAAAAGAAGGGTTACGATTGCATTTCGGGTCAAGGGTGGTTGGTCATGGTGAAGGTAAACCATAATTCAAAGAAAAAAACCCTCTCAATGGAGAATTGGGGGAGGAAGTTCACCATCGACCTTCGCACCCAGATGGTGAGCGAAAAGATAGCCTCTTCTTCAGGCTTAGAATTTGACTCCAAAGAAGAAAATGATTGAAGGGATGAAGGAAGGGATAGAATGGAACCGAATAGTGAAGGTGTGCTGAGATTGGGGGAATACTCAGAGGATGATGTAGATTCACCTAACGGTCTCTTCCACTGGCAAATAGAGAATTATGAACTCTTTCGACCAGCATGCAATATACTAAGTATTGAGGAAGAGCTGGAAACATTTACCCCCGAGTGTAGTGAATACAAGGAGGAACCTAAGATCATTCATGTTCGTGATGATTGGAATTCTGGGTGGATGACTGCAGCCTTCAAAATCCTTATTCTCCTTCTTCTTATGTACGGGCAAGAGACTGTGGTCCCTGTAGAATTTATGGTTCCAAGCCTTTGGGTCACCATTGAAAATAGACTCGGCAACAAGGAAAGCTTGAGGGAATGGCTGCACACTGTAAAGAATGAGATTAAGCTAGGAAAATTTTAGGAAGTCGGCTACGATGGGGATGTCAAGTTGTGGACTCTCGAGGGATTGGAGATGCATGAGTCCATCAATGAGTCCAAATTGAAACATTACCTAGAGAGGATGGACTTGAGAGGAGGGACAAAACACTTGAGAGGATGGAAAGGGACTCAAGAGGTAAGGCAAGCAACCCAAGAGCCATCCATATGGGTGACCAGAGAAGCATTCAGATGGTAATGGAAAAAAAATAATAAAAAAATAAAAAAGAGAAAAAAAAGAAAAAAGAAAAAGAGGACACTATCGGTCGTATAGCGAGAAAGCGACAATAAAACAAAAGTCACCGTACGGTTCTAATCGTATGGTGCATAAAGGCCGTATGGCCAAGTCACCATATGGTGAAAAAGGGCAAGCACAAGTTGATGCATCATATAGTACAAGAGAAAGACAACCGTGCGGAAGTAAGTAAAAAATGTAAAACACTGTACGACACAAAAGGAGAGAACACGAGTTAGACCATACGGTCTGGGAAAAAGAAAAGAAAAAATGCCTGTGACCACACGATACCGTACAGCCATACGGAGAGTAGAAACTACCAGATATAAAAGGTCATATGGTGGAAGCAACATGAACACAACAGTGAGGCACATTCAAGAGAGTCGTACGGTGCCTGGAAGATAAGACGAGGAAAAGGCCGTACAGCCCATGCGTGTGTAAGGTGCCAAGTAACCGTATGGCACACAGGATTAAGATAGAATTTTGGTATGCAACAAAATGTCGTATGGTTTCATTTATTCAAGTACACATAGAAAAGCATAGTCTATCCGGCAGGAAGGCACGGTCGGTACGGCTAGAAGGAAGAGAAGCTCCATACAAATGATAAGGAGTGGCAGCGAAGGTTAAAAAAAATGACGACAAATAAAAATATTTCACAGTGAATAATGTATGGTACTGAAGGGAAGGACATAAGGAGGTAGTGAGGAAAACATAAGTGGCTGGCAGAAAAGAGTACAAGATCAAAAGAAAATCACAAAAATGGTGTGCCCCATAGACTTCTGTGTGGGTTTGAAGGACCCCGTGGGGCACCCCTCGACCCTACTGGGGGCATTTCCCTCTAGACCCCCATCATCTTTTTGAGGTACACTACAATTGTGAGTTGGGACATTGGAATGGTACGAGAAAATTATTCAGTTTAGTTATTAGCCTTTGGGAGTGTGACCAATTGATGAGACCCGAAGTTGCTGTAGGCATGGAGTGTCTTCACACCAGAGGTGGAGAGAGTACTGGAGCAACCCTTTCGAGAGGGGTACTATGCTTTGAGGCACTCAGAGTCTGTGTTGGCTGGATGTGAGGCTGTCTTTGGGGATTCACAAAGAGCTCGAGAGGAGCTGACCACTTGGTTGGAGGTAGTAGAGCAACACTTGGCTCAGCGTACCCAAGAGTTGGAAGCAGAGAAGGCAACACGGGTGGCTATCGAGGTTAGATTGGCCCTGGAGACAATATTGTTTGAATAGGAGTTAGCAGAGGCTACTATTGAAAAGTATGTTTTGGAGACAAGTTTGGTGCAGGTACGAGAGGAATCTAATGTGACGGAAAAAGAACTACGAAGCAACATTGATGGGGAGGGCGGTGCTTTAGCATTTTCAGGGATGCCCTCCACCCCTTCTCTTCAGTGATTTTCTTATTCTAATTAGTATATGTCATCTCCATTTTATTGTAAGTCATCGGAGATGACTTTTTTTTGGGGGGGGGATGATGTTATCGGGATATTTGAATGTACTGGTTAATATGTTAATTAAGTGTTATGTTAGCCTCAGTCATTAGTGACTGAGAGGTAAACCGTTGTGTCATGAGGTTTCGGTCATGGCCCTTCGGGTAGATTATATACTCTCTCGAAGAATGGACATAGGATATATATTATGGTATTATCATTATGATATAAATGTACTTACCAGTTTGGAATGATTAATGAAAATATTTATTATTCTCTTATATATTCTGTGTTTACTATATTTCTTGTACTATGTCTGCACAATACTAAGTTTACCCCAGAGGGGCAAACAAGATGCACCCAAACCAGTAGGACATATTTGTCCCAGAATCACAGACCTTTTTACAATATTAAAGATTGATCTTCATCAAAATTATATTGGGAAAGATTTCCAGCATAATTTGAAGGCTAGTGTTCCAAGTTTTAGAAATCTAAGTATGCAGATTAGCAAGGATTGACCAAAAAGAATTGAAGATGCAAATCAGGCTTACTTAGAGTATATACCCTGTATCTATTGAACATCCTTCCCAAAGGATAACATAAAATGAACTCCTAAAAAGAAACAAGATCAAAATGTTGCATATGGGTCTTGGGCACCTTAGAAGTTTTGCACTTTAGAAGGCTCAATTATGGAAAACTTAGTAATGTTGGAGTTTTCTAGTAAAACCCTAGAGATTGTAGGATGAGCCCCAATTGGCATATTAAACTCTGAAGCATCTTGAGTTCCAATTTTTGGGCCTGACTTGCAATGTGTGACATTATTGGGTGCATGAACCATATGAAGAGTTGGGTCCAAGACGCCATGGTCTATAGTGGTATTTACAGATTTAATAGAAGTGTCATGGTTGGTGTTGTCCACAAAGGTAGTTGCACCACCAGTATAAAACTCTCTAATGCTCATTAATAGAAAATTAGGGTCTGCCATAGAAGACACGGGAGGACTAGTCATCACAATTTTTTTATGAGGCTCCTTATAGGTATTATAGTTTTATTTATAAGTTATTTTTGAATTTCCTTTTATTTGATTAATATTTAATTTCTTGTCATAATCTTCAATTAGCACAAACATTTTACAATTACTTCATAAATATGCATAAAGAAAAGTCTTTTTGAGTCTTTTTTCCCCTTTGCCCTTCCTTCACCTTCCCCACATCAAATTTTGCACATAATTTTGTCTCTACAACTCCATACACTGTTCTTTGCTACTCTCATAGGGAATGTCGTTGTCAGCATCCACTTACAGCTATTACTATTATTGAGATTCTCATTTCAGCAACATCTTGTTTGAAGATTAGTCTTAGTCACTGCAGCCAACTTTAGTGCCTAGAGGGTTGAGATGGGATTCTTAATGATGGAATGTGCAGTCAAATGTTGAGAGTGAACTAAAGTTGGCTCTAGTAACTCTAATTATTCTTCATATGTATGTATGGGTGCATGTCTCTCTGTCTGTATGTCTGTCTGTGTGTTTGTATGTATGTGTGTAATTGTGTATGTTGTGTGTATGTATGTATGTGTCTATGTGTTCGTGCATGCACATGGATGTGTCTTTAAAATGACTATTTCTAATCAAATCTATTATGATCTGTTGATCAAAACTATGGAATTAAACTGGTAGTCTTCTAGGTTTCAAAACAATATGAGAATTGGATCACCTTTCTTAGTTGTAAAGTGGAGTATACAATGATACTAGCACTAAGATGGATGTTACAGTTTTCTGTACGCGTGCATTCACTTGTCTGTGGTGACACACATAGACACATTTATACATGGAGAAAAAAAATTTGGACAGCTATGTTGACCATGGAATATTTGAATTCATATTGGAGCTCATTACAATGAAGAAAATTAAGTAAATTGAATTTGTTACTGATGTATGGGATGATTTATTTTACATTACAAGCAATGTCACAGATTTTGAAGAATGTAAAGCGACACTAGAGAGGTATGTGGAGTGTCCTGCATTGCAAGGTTTTGAATATAGTTTAAGAACTACACATGCACAATTTCTCTAAAGAAGATAATGATCAGTTGTTGCTTTGCTAAAAAATCTTGAGGTGATTCCTCAAACTATAACTTCAATCTGATATGACTTACTTTTCTTTGAAGATAATCGTTTGGTTTTTAGGTGATGATTGGGAGCATGAAGAAATATTCACAAATGATGATGAGCTATTGGAAATGATCCTGAAGAGAGATGAATTAGCCCATGAAGTTCCAGCCTCACTAGACAAATCAAGCAGGTTTTGTTGCATAACTTTTATTGAGGACATCATTTCTATTATCTATTAATTAGAATATTTTGTTTATGATTTAACTTTCTGCTGATGAAACCAGTTTTGATAATTATACTTTCCTAATCCTATAAAACAATGCCTTGGAATTGTGTTTCATATTGGGAACTTGTCGGTGTAAAGATAAATCATTAAATTTATTAGCTGCTTGACTTGTTATTGAACATAGAAGAAAATTGCAGAAATAAATGGAATTTCTATTAGTGCCCATAGATGATTGAATGGAAAGTAGTACTGTACAAAGGACCAAGTACAAAGAAACTAAAGGGAGTACCAAAATTAGGTCAAGAACTAGAGATTGAAGAATGCTATAGCTGAATTTCCCTCCACAAGGGAAAGTTGATATAGATGAATCTTTAGAACACTGAAGATGGTCATAGGATGTTTACTAATTTTGATCTCAACTGTGTTCTCTGACCTCCCATGGTCAAGAAGTAGTTTTGTTGGGATTATGCTAACTAGATGTATAAATCATTATGACTTTAGACTATCTTCCCACAATACATTATCCTTTACCTAGGCATCTAATTATCTTTTCAAATCAATTCACTAAAACATGGATAATTGACTCTTCCACACTCACACACATCCTCATTAGCAAAGAGGGGGTATGCATGCTAAGTTTTGAACCTGAGTTGTTGTGATAATAAGCATCTAAAAATACATCTAGACCAAAGCATAGCAAGACAAGATGAAGTTGGTAGAGTGTTAAAATTTCCAACTAGTCATCATCTTAGCAGTACTAGTGGCCAGGCTAATATGAGAGACCTGTTAATGTGTAATGTCCCCTTCCCAGCACTAGACCATTTTGATGTCGTATTAGTCTATCTACCCATTCAGATAGGCTAATGGCTTATTTACAGAGGATGCCAGCCAGTCACAGGGTTATGAGGGCGATTATTTATTCTCTGAGCTCTATTTCTAAAGTCAAAATCACTTTATTTTATAGTGTCATTATAAAGTCACTTTATGTCTTATTATAAAGTCACTTTATATTTAAAGTTACTTTACTTTATAAAAGTGATTAAGTGAGATTTTATCCCACATGGCTTAGTTTTGTGTGCTGGCACTCATTTTGAGGTTATAAAAGAAAAAAGATACACCTTGGGAAAAAGCACCATGAAATGTTAAAAGAAAACAAGAAATATAAATCTGGTTACTCACGTGACTGGTTCCTTTCCAAGGATGCAAACCCTCAGAAATTATGAGAGGTTGGATGAAGCCCCAGATCCTCATTAAGGGTGGAATCACACAGAAGAAGTTTTATCTATCCAACATCTTTTCAGCAAGGGAAAATACATGTATGTGTTCAGTTTTAAATCTGATATTGCGAATAAAAACATAAGTGGTATGAGGAATTGTGGGGAATGAATGCACTTATGCCATACTTCTGAAGTGGTATATATATGTTCCCATTCACTGGTGAACACCGTACATTATTGTGAATTGCAGCACCAGATATTAGTATCAAAAACTTGGAAGACTTCCAGCCGTACCATTCTGCCAGCATGGAGGGTTCACGTCACTGGAGCTTGTAGTCACATTTTTTGGTAAAGGAGTATCTGTAGATTGTTAGAAGACACACGCATATAAATTTGAGGCATCATCCTCACCTTGACGTGCCACCTTTGGTCAAGTCCCTAACTCATGAGAGTTGGATGCCCTGTGCATTTGATAGTCACAAACTCTTGTATTCTTGGCCACCATGAGTGTTAGAGGAAAGAGCATGCCTTATGCGAAAGCTATGTGATGGCAGGGTGTGCACCGATCATGATTGGCTAGTGTGGACGGGACTAGTGCACAAGTGTCTACATGCATGCTCTTGATAAACTGACAACCAGTTCATAGCTCTAGGAGAGTTCTTCACCAACCACAACCAAGCTTGGTATTATTTGTTGGTCGTTCTTAGCATCTCAGTTATTTGGGATTTGCAGATTAATAAAAATAGTGTTCATTAGAGTCTCATTCTTCCATTTGGAATATTAATTCACTGTTCATTATTCACTGCTATGTATTGGATGCTATATGTTAAATAAAAACTTGAAGATTATATGTTGTAAAACATATGCTCTTAGTTATAGTCATTATCTTGATATGAAGTGGTGGTAAACAATTGGTTCTAGTACTCAGTGCGGGTGGTTGTATGATTTCTTCAAAGTGTTTCAACAATCCCAAACTATAAATGAAACTCCTATGCACCACAGTAGTTAGGAAAATTCCCAACAGTGATTGGTATAGGTCATTACAGTGGTATCAGAGCTAGCGGTCTTGCCAGCCTAGTGGGCATTTCTTACAGCTCGGGTAATGATGTCCAAGCATGCATAACATACATAGGGAATATAATTTTAGACATAATAGGGCTGAACTGGGACAGTCTGAACCATTAGTATAGGTAGATATAGAGGACAGTGATAAAAAGGCAAACGAGGAGATTGTTTTTTAATAGGACACTTGGGATACAGGCATGGCAGATGAGGATAGAGAAGTCAGGGAAATAATGAGGGCTATTCATGAGGGATAGGATCACATCATTGATGTATTAACTCAGCTCATAGGGGTTATCCAATAGTTGATAGTGACAATGAGGAGGCCCTTGAGCCATCACAGTGGTGGCGGTAGTGTAGGAGGGTCACCCAGAGCGGCAAGTGTAGGCACTTGTACTATAGAAAGGCCTCTTATGCCTACCTTTAAAGAGAATAATGCAGAGGATGAGGTAGCCCTACCTGAGGTAGCCACAGGCCTTCTAGATAATGTTTTAGCCTTGCACAATGAGTGGGAAATGTTACTTGATAGATTCAAGGCTGACTTGACCTTTGTCCAGTACATGGCACAGAAGAGGGAATTTGGTAGAGAACAACAGGATAGGAGACCCAGGGGATAGAACAAAGACCTTAAGCATGTGATGAATAAATTGAACCTTCCTACTTTTGATGGCAGTAGTAAGACATCCACAAGAGCTTGGATTCACAAGCTAGATACCCTCCTGATCTTGAAACCCATGTCAGAGACAAAGGTGATTAAGTTCGCAACCATGCATTTAGAGGGGGCAGCATATGATTGGTGGCATCATGGCCTTGTCACTGAGAATCATAGATTGATTGCATCATATGAGATCTTCAACACTAAATTGATCACTCACCTTGACAGGAAGGACATTGAGGTCTACTATAGAGAGTTAGCCCAACTGAGACAAAGTGGGTCATTGGACCACTACATTGATGAGTTTTAGAGGATATCCATCATGGTTTCGTATATGGTAGAGAAGAGGAAGGTAATGTTGTTTATGGAGAGACTTCAGGATAGATTCAGAGGGCTGGTTAGAGTTCTCAAGCCGAGCACACTGGATGACCCTATTAAGTTAGTACATGATTTGGATTCACCGTCTTCCATCCTACAGCCACTGAAGAAAACTTTTAAGGGATCTTCTTCATTTTTGAAAAATCAAAATCAAAATAAAATTATGCCACCTAGACTTGACTTTGAGACTCTGAATGAGTTGAGAATAAAGAAGTTGGGCTTCACATGCAGAGAGCCTTGGGCTCCAGATCACAGGTGCCTTGGGAAAGGAAAGGTACACTACATTGAGGTGATATCCGATGATGATTGTGAGCAGCAAGAGGGCAATGATGATGAGGGTAGTGATGATGAGGCTCAGGATGAGCATTCAACAGAGGGGAAGAAAAGGGAGGTTCACCATGGGTAGCCCCCTATTACTTAAGCATCCCTCTTGGGTATTCCCACATGTCACTCTTTTCTCCTCAAGGGAGTAGTTAGGGGACATCAGATCATTTATCTTCTAGACACAGGTGCAATGCATAATTTTATTAGCACCGATTTGGTTTCCAGGAAAGGACTCTCGATAGATAACATCTTAGAGTTTGAGGTAAAGGTGGCTGGGGGAGATTTGTTGAGTTGCACAAGGAGGATTTCAAGACTCCAAATTCACTTTGGAGAGTATCTCCTAGAGGAATATTTCTGCATCATTGACTTGGATAGTCTTGACGCCATCCTAGGCATGCAGTAGCTATAGATCCTAGGGAGATATACCATCGATAATCAACTGAAATAGTTAGAGTTTATGGAGGGTGATCAGTTGGCTATGCTTAAGCCCATGACAGATAGTGAATCATGAGTGGTTTCAGCTCATAGGATGGAGACCATCATCAGACACAACAACATGGAGTGGGAAACCCAGTGCTTCATATCCTCTAGACCCTCACCAGATTTAGGGTAGAAAATTCACACTGACATACAGGATGTGCTTGATAAGCACAAGCGGGTTTTTGAGGACATCCCTCTAGGTATACCACTCCTTATCGTCATCCTAGGCACTACAAGGAGGAGATTGAGAAGATGATTAAGGAGCTTTTAGACATGGGGCACATCAGACCAAGTTCCAACCCTTTTGCTTCGTTAGTAGTTTTGGTGAAGAAGAAGGATGGCACTATTCGAATGTGTATTGATTATTGTGCTCTGAATAAGAGAACTATAAAAAATAGGTACCCCATCCTCAAGATTGATGAGCTTCTAGATGAGTTGCATGGGGTAGTCTATTTCTCAAAGATTTATCTTCGATTAGGGTACCATTAGATATGTGTCTGTGATGAGGATGTCTATAAGATAGCTTTCAAGTTCCACTACAGACACTATGAGTTTCTAGTGATCCTATTTGGGCTCACTACCACACCTGCCACTTTTCAGTCTTGCATGAATCACATATTTAAAATGTATTTGTGCAAGAGCATCCTAGTATTCTTTGATGACATTCTAGTCTTCAGTAGGACATGGGCAGAGCATTTACAACACTTGGATGAGGTTCTAAGCATCATGGAGAGTCAGTCTCTATTTGCAAAAGAATCCAAGTGCAAATTTGGGTTGACTGATTCTCTATCTAGGGCATGTGATAGGGGCAGATGGAGTTATAGTGCACCAGGAGAAGATCCAAGCAATTCAGGATTGTTTGCCACCACGAAATGTATCAAACTTGAGAGGGTTCCTTGGGCTATGTTCTTACTACAGGAGGTTTGTTAAGGGATTTTCTCAGACAGCGGCTCCCCTCACTGACCTTTCTCAGAAAGGAACTTTTAGGTGGATAGTTGAGGCTGTAGCAGTCTTTGACAAGCTCAAGACTGTCATGAGTACTTGTCTAGTTTTAGCTCTTCCAGACTTCTCTCGCTCCTTTTTTTTTGAGTGTGACACTTCAAGAAATGGGATTGGTGCAGTATTGATGCAGGACAGGCACCCCATAGCATTCGAAAGTAGGAAACTCAAGGATAGTGAGAGGCTTTATTCCACTTATGACAAGGAGATGCTTTCCATTATGCACGCCTTGGCAAAATTTAGACAGTATCTGGTGGGTGGAAAGTTCACAGTTCACAGTTTGTTGTGTATTGTTAGAGATTTCCATTGATTTGAAATCCCTTTTTCTGGTTGAGTATTCTAAGAATACTTAAGCTTGTCAAGTTTTGGACAGACGGTCTCTAGATAGGAGGTACAGGGTGGTTGATGACATTATTCTTGTAAGGACATGATCTACCTACTGTTAGGTTCTAAGCTTAAGGCTAAGATACTGAGGGTTGTTCATGATGCACCCACAACAAGACATCCAGGGTTATTCATAACTTATAGGTAGGTTAGAGAGAGGTTCTCATAAAAGGGCCTCAAGGATGACGTACTCCAGCATGTCAGACAGTACCAGACTTGTCAGCAGAACAAGTCAAAGCACGAGAATCCAAAAGGTTTATTGCAACCCCTTCCCATTCTGGCTCACAAGTGGGAGGGTATCTCGATGGATTTCATCATTGGTTTTTCGAGAATTCAAGGTAGGGACAGTATCTATGTGGTGGTCAACAGACTCACCAAGTTTTCTCACTTCTTTGCTATTGTTGTGGACTATTCAGCCTCACTGGTAGCAGAGTTGTTTTTTTTAGAGGTTTTTAGATTGCATGGTCTCCCTAAGACCATTGTGAGTGACAGGGACAAAAAGTTCCTCAACACCTTCTAGCAGGAGTTGTTCAGGTTGGTAAGCATTGAGTTGACACCTAGTACTAGTTACCACCCATAGACAAATGGTCAAATGGAGATTGTGAACAAATGAGTGGAGGGCTACCTTCGTAGTTATGTAACCAGACATCAAAGAGTGTGGGTTCAATGGTTGTAGTTGGGGGAGTTTTTCTATAACTCCACATATCACATGACTATTGGCATGTCACCATTTCGAGCTCTCTATGGTAGTGAGCCACTCTCTTTCATAGATTTGGCTCTATAGGACAATAGGGCCTTGGTTGCGGGAGATTGGTTACAGGATCACAAGGATATTCTTAGATCTCTTAGGGAGAACATTTAGAGGGTATATAATTAGCAAAGGATGTATGTTGATCGACACAAGATAGAGCAGAGTTTTGAGATAGGTGATATGGTTTACCTTTGCCTACATCCTTACAGGCAATGTTCACTAAAGAAGAGTGGGTCAGAGAAGCTCAGGCCTAGATTTTATGGTCCTTATCGCATCTCAAGGAGAGTTGGTGAGGTGGCTTACAAGCTAGAGCTTCCGTCAAGTAGCAGGATCTAGAGTGTTTTTCATGTATCTTGCCTCAAGAAGGCAATTGAGCAACATGTAGTGGTTTTAGATGGATTACCCCCACTGGATGAGGAAGGGAAACTAGTTTTGGTTCCTGCTAAGGTTATTGAGGTCAGAGAGAGTAAATTGTGGAACAGGGCTGTTCGTGAGTACTTGATTTGGTGGAAGGACTTACCATACGAGGATGCTACATGGGAGGGTGAGTCAATTTTCTAGCACCCAACATTGAGATTGCTTGAGGGCAAGCAATCCTGGGAAGGGAGGACTATAATGTCCCCTTCCTAGCACTAGACCATTTCAATGCCTGATTAGTCTACCTACCCATCCAGATAGGCCAATGGATTCTTTATGGAGGATGCCAGCTAGTCATAGGGTTACGTGGCCAATTATTTATTCTCTGAGCTCTATTTCTAAAGTCAAAATCCCTTTATTTTATAAAGTGTTATTATAAAATCACTTTATGTCTTATTATAAAGTCACTTTATATTTTAAATTTACTTTACTTTATAAAAGTGACTTAAGTGAGCTTTTATCCCACATGGCTTAGTTTTGTGTGCTTGCACTCATTTAGAGGTTATAAAAGCAAAAGATACACCTCGGAAAAAATCACGATGAAATGTTAAAAGAAAATAAGAAATATAAATCTGATTACTCACATGAGTGGTTCTTTTCCAAGGACACAAACCCTCAAAAATTTTGAGAGGTTGGACATAGCCCCAGCTCCTCATTAAGGGTGGAATCACATAGGTTTCACATTGGGCATCTTTTCAGCAAGGGAAAATACATGTATGTGTTCAGTTTAAGATCTAAAATTGTGAATAACAACATAAGTGGTATGAGGAATTGTGGGGAATGATTGAACTTATGCCATACTTCCGAAGTGGTATATATATATGTTCCCATTCACTAGTGGACACCGTACATTACTGTGAACTGCAACACCATATATTAGTCTCGAAAACTTGGAAGACTTCCAGCCGTACCATTTTTCTAGTGTGGAGGCTTTACGTCACTGGAGCTTGTAGTCTTGTTTGTTGGTAAAGGAGTATCTGCAAAGTGTTAGAAGAGGCCTGTATAGAAATCCTAGGTGGCATCCTCACCTTGACGTGCCAGCTTTGGTCGAGTCCCTAACTCATGAGAATTGGAATTCCTATGCCCGTGATAGTCGCAACCTCCTGTATTCTTGGCCAGCATGGGTGTTAGAGGAGAGAGCATGCCTTATATGATAGCTGTGTGATGGTAGGGTATGCACTAATCAGGATTGGCTAGTGTGGATGGGACTAGTGCTCAAGTGTCTACACGCACGCTCTTGATAAACCGGCAACTAGTTCACAACTCTAAGAGAGTTCTTCACCAACTGCAACCAAGCTTGGTATTATCAGTTGGTCATTCTTATCATCTCGGTTATTTGGGATTTGAGGATTAATAAAATAGTTTTCATTAGAGTCTCATTCTTCCATTTGGAGTATTAATTTGTTGTTCATTATTCATTGATGTGTATTGGATGGTATATGTTAAATAAAAACTTGTAGATTATATGATGTAAAACATATGCTCTTAGTTATAGTCATTAACTTGATATGAAGTGGCAGTAAACAATTGGTTCTAGTACTCAGTGTGGGTGGTTGTATGATTTTTTCAGAGTGTTTCAACAAACCCAAACTATAAACGAAACTCCTATGCACCACACTAGTCAGGAAAATTCCCAGCATAGATTGGTATAGGTCATTACATAATGGAAGGAAATGAACATGAATTGATAAATCTCTAACTACCCACTATATTATAAATATTAATAGTCTTCGTGCACTTTCCTAAGGTTGAAAATTGGATGCATTGAGCTAGAACCTATAAGTTTAATTGGTTTTTATTGTTGAGAATCTCGTTTGTGTGGTGAGGATTTCTAAAGGTAATTCTTATGCTCATCCTACTTGGAGGTCTTGAGTGAATCATGGGAGTCTACAAATGGTGAGATTTACCTTGAATCTTGTAATAGAGATTGCAATGCTTCTTCTATAATGGGTCCAGGTTACATATCTTAAGCTCTTCTGGTAAATGGCTGTAGTTTCTTCAAGTGTTAGTAGATAATTGATTGCAATTTTTAATTATTGTTGTTTCAAAACATTTTTTACAAAATACTAATGAAATGATATTGATCTGGACATTGAGGTTATGTTAATTTTTTATTCATGTACATTTGGACATTATAGGATGAAGATGAGGAGGATGGTGAAGGTAACGATGAGGAGGGTGAAGGTCTAAGTAAATCTGGAAAGGAGTTGAAGAAGTTGTTAGGAAGACGATTTGGTTTAAATGAATTAGATGGTGAAGAAGATGACGAGGATGAAGATGTATGCTTTTTCCCTTTTGCTTCTGAGAGTATTTTCATTATTCTACCAAAAACTTTATCCTAAACATTGCACATTTAATTTCATGTTCTCATATGGAAATGGATGATAGAAAACATACTGCTGAGGAAACTTAAATTTTTCTTTTGGAAGATGCTCCAAAGATAAGGGGGTGATTTTTTTTCCAGTTAATTTCTAGTTGCTACTATGATCAAGAAATTCAATATGTATTTCTTTATCAAGACTGACAAAATACATGATTGATTTGAAATTATAGTAGGATTATATGTGCTACTATTTTGTTTGGCTTTCACATTTACTTTAATTCTTATAATCCAAGGTCTACTTGCAAATATTAAAACACTAGATGGACACAAGCCAAAGGTTGGCAAATTCATTCTCTGGTAAGAGAGGGAAATCATTGGAAATATTTGATTACTTTCTATAAGTTAAAACCCACTCAGATTAAGCTTGCAAGTGAGGATTTAAAATTTATAAAAATCTTTGGGACCGACTGTCAGCATTACATTCCAGGCTTACAAGTTATTTATGAATAGAATGTCCAATCATTGGACCATCCCATGCCTCAACTTGGATTTCCTCCATGTCCCTTAGTTCAAAGAAAAACATACTTTGTTTAGAATATTAAACTTCTAAAAAAATTTACCCCATGTTGGCAATAGTGTACTTTGTCACATTCTAGTCAAATACAATTTTAAATTAACAGCCCCCTACAACATAATAGTGTATCACTCCTTAATTACATAACCCCAGTAATGAACCTTTTTGTGTTAATATCAATGTCACAATAGTGAGCATAGCACATTCCAACACTTTAAATCAAAGGTCTCCCTTCAAAATATAGAAACTAAATGAACACAGTATCGTATGAACAGAAGAAAAATAAAATCAACTCATGTTCCATTGAAGCATGATGAAATGATAATTGTTGCCACATATTTTTTATGCGAGTGTTACACTAGACATGTTTAAAATGTGAAATCATAGAACACACGGTAACTATATCTCAAAATATCCCAAAGAGTGTCATTACTTGAAGAACAATGAACTTAATGCCCCATATTTTGTGCACTTGTAGGAGCTGACCTTCAGATGTCATGTGCTATCCTTTATGACCCTTTGGGATATTTGTTTACAACCAGTTTTGCTGAGACTTTGAAGTCCTCATTTGGATGCATCAATTTCCTATTTTATATTTTTCTTTTAGAGCTTATGACTATAAACAGTTGTGAACCAGAGCACTAAGATTAAAAGAATCCTTGAAATTGTAAAGTTATATTTGTAGGAAAGCTATGAAATTGAATATTTCTCCACAGAACCTTACTGATAATTTTTATAAAAAGGTGACCATTATTATATCTAATGATGTAATGGATGAAAATTCATTCACCCAACCAGGAAAGGTTTGATTGGAGATTTCCTCTTTGCAAATCATGGTTTTTCTATGAATGTGAATATTTCAAAGCAAATAAAAAATATTTTTCTATACAACTTGCATGTGGGAGATGATGCAGATTGCACCTAAAGCATTCACAATGAATGATAATGGAGCTAATAAAAGTATTGTCACTCCTTCACATTCTGTTATTTCACTTAATCTCACAATTGATCCTTTTCTACATTCAGCAATATGAAACAATTTATACGTTTTGGCTTTTGTAAGGATAGTTGCAGATACCACCAAACCTATCCAGGTTTATGTTGAGGTTTCCCACAATGTGTTGCCACAAAAAAAGTTAGGATGACTTACCAGTTCTTAAAATATTGTTGTAATAGACTCATAAAGCTAAAATGTATAAATTGTTTCAAGATATGTTCAAAGATGGTGTACTTTCTCAACTATTGGTAATACACACTGTAAGTTTCCATGTGATGCTACAAATGCAAATTTAGTTTCATGTATAAATTTATACACCAGGATGATCTATACACCATCTGAAAAACCACATTTGGTAGTCTTAAAATTTTTGAATTTCTCTACCTGTAGGTGAATGCATTGCAAAGTTGTGCAATAGTTGCATGCAATGGAATCAATGCTAAGACTTTTAGATGCATCCTGTAAATTTAGATCTTTCACAGTATATTAATTTTTCATTAAATATCTCTCAAATAAATTATATATATGAGCATTTCAATTAATGATATTTTAGGTGTGTTTGTTCAAGATCTCTTCAAACTACATGAAGGGGAAAATTGGCTTGCTAGAGTAAATTGTAATTGTGTTAATCATCCTCGGTCTAAAGCTTCAGATTTGACTAGTGGATCACTTTGTAGTATTGAACTAGGATCAAACAGAGACATCATTTCATTTCCTTTGGGAAATCTCAAAGTGATTTTATTGAACACAAAGTGGCATTTGTTCAATAGAGCATCTGAAATGAGACAACCTTGTCACACACTTGTAGCATTTTAGAAAACATGAAGTTGAAGGATATTTCAACTCCTAGTTTGAATTTAATGATTTCAAAAAATATCAGGCTTTATATATATACATATATATATATTAACTTAGATGTAATTTAGATTAAGAAAAGACATCATCCATTTTATCTAATTTGGTTGGTTCTTGTAGAGGCTTTACTAGAAATTTGCTTCAAGGGAACACCTTGAATTATTTCTAACTCGCCACCTCAACTTGTGGGTCATACATCTGAGAAACAAAAGAAAGTTGACAGTCCATGCTTTAATCTTGCAGCTTGATGAACTAAGGTGTGTATTCCCTTTATTTCTTGTTTATTAGGATTGGTGCTAAGAATTATAGTTTTAATATTGTATGCCCCCCACTTTCACGTTTAACATTTCCCCTAAAAAATTTCCATTCTCATTCATAATACTTGTCCTTTGTTTTTCATCTTTATTAAATCATATGCCACTTGATTTAGCATGATGACCAATGCAAAATATTTAAGAGTAAATATACCTATGTAACACAAGTGTGAATTCAGGCCATAAAAGCAACCAAGCATGTTATGTACTTGTAACCCATTTTCCAGGTTATTGGTAGTGGATGCACTTTGGGATATGACACTAGATAGAGCCACAATTGATAAGGATAAAACTAAAATATGGTAAAATGTTGTACTTGCAAATGACGGGCACTCATCATTATCTCTTTAGTATGTTAAACATGGTTAAACCTAATGCAGTAGTCGACAAAAAAGAAAGGTGAGCCAAATTTAGCATTTTATGATTGATGTATTGGATAGGAGTGCAATAGATTGGTAGGTTATCAAGAGTGTGGACTTTTGAAGAAGTAAAGCTTTTGATGGGTTAATCAGGAGTGAAAATGCAGAAGGTATGATCATTGGTACATACTTGATCTCTATTTAATATAGTTGGTTTCCCCTAAAGATAGATGTTTGTCATTATAATAAGGGGAATGAGCCATATGTAATGGATTTTTCCTATGATATCATTCACTTCATCCTTATATTGCACATTGAATAACTTCATCATTGAGTTTAAAGTATCACTAGTCATCCTTCCCATAGACTTTTCTACCCCTGAACTATGTATGCAAAAATTTGAAATCATTTTTAATTGAAAGTACTAGTATATATGGTATGATTATTTTTTTAAGGGTACTAGCTCAATGGAAGAGCACCTACTTTACAAGTAGGAGGATGGTGGTTCGATTCCATTGTGCCCTAATATGACTAAATATATGACTAAATTAAAGACTAAATATATGACTAATAAATGACTAAATCAATGACCAAATCAATGATCAAATAAATGACCAAATAAATGACTAAATCAATGACCAAATAAATGACTAAATAAATGACTAAATAAATGACCAAATCAATGACTAAAATAGTTTAGTCATAAATTTGGTCGCAAGATAAATGACCGGCAATAAACTACTAATGGTCATGTGATCAAAATAAGCATTTATCTACAATTTTTAGTAGTTTATTTAGTCATATATTGTTGTTTTAAACCGACACCTTAGTCTGAAGCTTGTTTGTTAGGAATAACAATCCACAATACAACTAAGAGGGGGGGTGAATCAGTTGTATGACAGAATATTAAACTTTAAACTTTAAGCTCATCAATATCAGATCCAATGAACACAATGAATGCCAACACAATAACACAATATTTTGGTTACAGGGAAATGCTATTAAAGGTAAAAACCCCGATGGGAATTAGCACCCACTAATGATGTACTGAGAGTATAGTAATCCTTGTTAGAAGATATAGTCCTATTAGGAGCTTATTAAAACATTACAATACATAGTCCTTGTGAGAGGACAGACCCTGTTAGGAGTCAAGAAAAATAGAAGGCTCACTGCCCAAAGAAGGTTAAATCCACCTTCAGAACACAGTAGTTCGCAACAGGTGTATATGAAGAAATACACAATCTTTGAATTATTTACCATTAATTATCTTTGTTTGATCAGTTCCAATGAAGTCCACAAGTAATCCTCTGCTCTACATACAATAGACACAAGTTCACAACCTTCACAACCTTTTTAATTCACATATATTCCATCCATATCTTTTCCAAAGAAAAGACCTTTCATTTATACCTTATTACATTTTACCAAGATTAGGTCAGCCCATGAGGCTTTCCTAATAACAAACAATTACATAAGCCCTTGCTAAGATACACACGGTATCTAAAACAAGTTTACAATGATTACATTATAATAATTAAGGATCGACATCCTTGAATTATGCTTGCCAAACAAGACACACACTTCATTCCCTAAGTCAGCTTCAGAATAAGCCATCACCATAACACACACCAAAGATGACATCACCAATCATTCCATACCTTGCGCTAACCAATGAACATCCATCAGTGCCTCTTCCATCATCCATCAAGATTGCATACCTTGAATCCAATCCCTCTGAAATCTATATCAAAAACTGAGAAACTAACTCTGTCAATTCTCACTGTCACAGTCCAGTGACCAGTCTTTACCAAAATAGATGTATCTTTCTTAATATACAAAACTTAGTGATGCAATCTTAGATATAAGATCACAACATCCTCCTGAGCTCTCATCTAACTTCCCAACATCTGAAACATCCATACACTCATCGTACACTATGATTACCAGTCTGGTTCCTTCATAGAAGCATATGTTGACATCAGTGACAAAACAAAAATGACAATAGTATGAGTGCCCATTCAGTAACGTAGTGATTAAACATATTAAATGTCTCAATCACCACCCATGCATTAGCAATATCCAACAATCTCCCCCTTTGGCATTGATGTCAACATATTGTGTGTGTGAAAATTGTACCTGATCTGTAGACACAACACTTCAGTAAAACATTAGAGGTTAGCAAAAATCAAAATCGTGCAAAATTGAAATCTACTCTAACCAAGTGATTTACTACCTTCTAGTAGGTGCGAGATTAATGTTCTCAAATTGTTATCAAGATCAATGACCTAGACGACACCTAAATAAAAGATTTGAATGCCAAACTGATATGAAATATGAATGCAATTAAGCTATTTTTTTGGTATTTTCTATACAATAATATGATGAAAACTGATATGAATCTATGCTAATATGAAAATTGATATGCAATGCTAATCTAGAAATGATATGATATGAGAATGAAAATTCTAACAATAATATGAAAGCTATGAATTTGAAATTGATCTCACAAAGCTTCGAATCCTCAAATTTATCTTTCAAGCTCCAATTGTGCAAATTCTCCAAATCTGATATGCTATGATTCCTGTAGAGTAAGTTTGCAATTTACGAGATATTAGAGATATGAATTATGAAGAGCTGAGCCTTGGTTTTATAGAAATCCAGAGCTTTGGATGTGCATGAGAAAAAGCCATAAATCACTCAAATAACTCGGCTTGATTTTTGAGTTATTTTTAAATAACAGATAATTAAGTCACAAAAATTATGCAAAAGCACAGTTCAACTCGAATTAGAAGTTTAGATCAACTTTAAAACTCAAAAAGATGTTGAGTTTCGAAAAGCTAACAACTTGCATTGATTTTCCAATTTGAGTTTAACTGGTCCTTGAATATGCACATGGATAATTATGATTTAATAAATAAATAAAGTGATTTATTCTCAACTTAACTGCTTTTTGAAATAAAATAATTAATTTATGGGTTAATTAACTATTTTATCAAACTTTTATTAAAAACTATATTATTAAATAATGACAACTTGCTTTAATCAATTAAATAAGAATTTAATCAATTATTCATAAGATTTTGGATTTATTGTCAAAATTTAAATAATATAATTAATAATAGATAGAATTACATTTTATTAAACAATTAAGTGGCAAGATATTAAATCTAATTAATTAAATATGAAAATATTCAATTAATCAAACTTAGGATAAATGTGATTTATCACCAAATAATCATTAAATTAAAGATAATTAAGATAATTAAGAATATTGCTAGGAATATTCTCCAATGCAGAATTTAAGATAATCAATTAGGATTCGATGATGTTTAGATGTGCCTTAGGTTAGGACTTTGATGTCGATTTTGTTCAAATTGTTGATATAAGAGATTAATGAACATATAGCCCATTTTTGGGGTATTACATTTTTCCCCTCTTTGAATTGCTGTGCGAAGCGCAGTGGTTCAAAGACAGTCTATTTTTGATAGAGATATGAAACTGATTCAAAATTAATAATTGATATGAGATAAAAGCTGATTGATATTGATTTGATATGAAGATAGTAGGTCCTGAATGACCAAAGATAATGTTCACTGTAGCAGTGATGAACCGAGGATTGCGAAAGAGTGTCAAAACACCTGATTCCAAACCTTAGGATTGCTAAGAAGTGAGTGACCGGTTCTAGACTCGATTGTCTTAGCAGAACTAGTAGGTATCACATCCGAACCCTTCAGTTGCCGAAGAACCAAGGAAAGAACACTATGATCCGATGGTTGCAAAAACTGATATAGTTTACAAGATTAGGAGGATACCAGATTGATATGGATCTTGATGAATCTGATATGCCCCAAGTGATGATAGATTTGCCCCGAGTGATGAGGTCTTTTTTGATGAATCAGTAACTAGACGTGGTTGTTTTCTTGATTACTGAGGAAAGATTAATAGAATTTGATTTACAGACTTTGAATGATGTGCAATACCATGCCCCCTTCGAGATTAAAATTGAAATCTGACAAGAAAAGTCAGCGTTGAGAGTTTAGAAGCATGTTAATTGATTTGAGAAGTGGTTAAACACGTCCGGGAACGCATTGTGCATTGTTGGAAGGTCCCAAAAGACCAAGTTTGACTAGGTCAAACTATGAGTTGACCATAGTTGACCAAGTTGAAATTTTGATAGTTTGATGTTAGATAATCAGTTAAGTTGAATACTGGATTTCTGTGATGATAGAAGGTTGAATATGCAAGCAGTTAATAATATGAATGATCTCAGATTTGAATTTTGATCCCAAAAAAAGGATTCTACTTGCTATTTCATTAGAGGAACCTTCGTGTGGGATTCAACTCTTGTTAGATTGGAAGAGGTGATTGAAGAATTGTTTAAGCATTGAAATTTGTTTAGTCGTTGTGAGATCATGCAACATGCAAAATGCAATGAGACATGCAAAATGAAATGCAACCTAAGACCTAGGACCTAGTCACTGATCATATGTCGATTTGTTATCATTATTGAACTTTTAGGTAACCGGATAAATCAATACAATGCCCACTAGCTATGAAACCATAGACATATGAATATCGATTTGTATGCGCAAGAACCAATACAACACCCATTGGTCAACAACCATGGATATATGAATATTGATTTTATTTTCAAAATGTCGGAGTAGATATAAGCACCAAGGCACAAACACCAGGATGACCTAAATATCATGTCCAATTTGATATAGCAATTTGTATAAGCATCAAAACATAAACGTCGTGATGACCTGAATATGTCTTGCATGACAAACACATCAAATAGCCAAGAGATCATTCTAAATCCAATGTGAATTACCCATAGTGACCCTTTATCATTCACATCCTTAGGTAAGATCATGTTTCACAGTAGGAGAAAGAAATCACTCAAAAAGACAATAGTTAGATCAAACTTCCTTAAATTTTTTGGGTATCAATGGTCGAGGTACGCATGGCCATCCAATTCGAGATAAAGGCTCTTACAGTCGGACACCATTTCAATCCAAAATTTCCAAAGACGTTAGATTTTCACATATAAGCAGAAGACAAAAAAAAGATTATGCCCCTAGTCATCACTCTCTAAATCTTATAAAGGACATCATCGAAGAGCTCGAAGGGACACAATATACAAAAATCTCAATGCGAATCAGTAAGCATACAAGGAGATAAAAGCATGAAAAGCACAAATTGTTTTCAGTTTGTGTTTGATTATTGTTGTAGATGCAAAATCCTTTTTGGAGAGGAGACTGATTGACTGACTTAGATATAGCTTCAAAGGACTCTGACTGGATATGACACGTCTAAAGTATACTAGAGACCATAGGATATGACATTGATTGCCCCCAAGTTTGAACATTGATAGGATACAGATGCTTGAGTTGATTGGTGGACAAACCGACTTATTGAAAACTAGAAATGCAAAAACAAACCGGGAGATATGTACAAACTAAAGCAAAACTGAAAGCTGGGAAAGACCAAGATTGCACTGATAGATGGAGCATTTTGAAACAAGTGGCACCCGTTTGCTGGGTTTTCACCATCTTGGTAGAGATTCTATTTTTGCTACCAAGGCGCCTGTTTCCAGGTTTTCACCAAGGCACTTTTTCTCTTTTTTCATTTTTTTTTTTTTTGTACTTTTCATTTTTTCATTTTTTTTGTACTTTTGATATTTTCTATTTTTTTGTTTTTTTTTGTGAATCGTCAAGGCACCTATTGCTAGGTTTTCACCAAGATGTTCATTTTTTTAGGACATTTTACCATAGACTGAATGCCTTAGGCATAGAATTTCTTTAGATGGAGAACGTTGATTAGTTCTCAGAGCTGTTCTCCTTCAGTAATTGAGAGTTGATAGGCACCAGAGCCAAAAGTAGCAGTGATGACAAAGGGACCCAGCCATTTGGGTTTGAACTTCCCCTTGCGTTCTCGATGTGATTGATTTTTAAGATTTTCTCTCAAGACTAGATCGCCAACCTGAAATTCTCTGTGTTTGACTTTCTTGTTGTAGCCTCTAGACATTCTCTTCTAATATACTCTGAGATGATCATACACTACTTGTCTGCGCTCATCTAGTAGTTCCAGTTCTTGTAACCTAGACACTCTGTAGTCATCATCGGTGACTAGACCATGCATTCTAATTCTTAGTGATGGGATTTCAACCTCAATAGGCAATACCGCTTCAGACCCATAAACTAAAGCAAAAGGTGTAGCCCCAGTGGGCATTCTGATACTTGTTTTGATACTTGTTCTGATACTTGTTCTGATACTGGTTCTGATACTAGTTCTGATACTGGTTCTGATACTGGTTCTGATACTTATTCTGATACTGGTTCTGATACTGATTTTGATACTTGTTCTGATACTTGTTCTGATACTGGTTTTGATACTTATTCTGATACTTGGTATACTTGATAGCATCTTTTTCTATTGCAAACTCCCAAGCAAGATCATATCGCGCAGTCTCAATGTCTAGCAAGGTAGAGAACAAGAGGCATTGGCAAGCTGGTTGATGAGATGGAAGACAAGAGAATGAAGGATAATGAAGGGAAGAAATCCTTAAGAGAAAACTCCTCAAGAATACTCAAGCTAGGGAAAAATTGTCATGTAAAGCGCATTTGGACAAGCAATAAAAGGCCAGCATAGGATAAGTCACAAAATCGTAATGCAAGAGAAGGAAAGGATGTAGTCCAAAGGAGTAGACATGTCAAGAGGCTTTATAGCACCGTGTTTTACTCTTTCTTTCTTTAGATCAAGACCAAAGGGGAAAAGGATAGTGATAGGCTAGAATGAATGGAGAAAAATAAATATGAAGGCTAAACAGGAAGGGAATGAAATCAAGATCATCGTAAGATAGCTCACAAAATAGTCAAATGTTCGTGTATAGATCAACATTGTCAAGATCAAAGAGAGAAGATGGAATGGATGAAATATGTAGAAGAACTACACATGATGCTTGATTGCCAGGTTTTCATCATGGTACTTATCCAAGGTGCCACAAGGGAGTGGTTTTCACCATAGGACAAATTTATTTCTCTTTACTTTTGCTACCAAGGTGCCTGTTTCCAGATTTTCACCAAGGCACATTTTCAATTTTATTTTCTATTTTTTGGAAGAAGGAAAGCTTTTTAGATAATGCTCCTTGAAAGGATAAACCATGATATGCTAAAGATTCAAAATGATATGCTCAAAGATGCTGATAGGGAAAGGGAGATGGAAGAGAAAAATGGAGGATAAAGTTTTATGTAAAGCGAGTGAGGTTAGAAAATAGGAAGAATAGGCAAATGAGGAAAAAAGATAGAAGGTAGAAGGATAATGAATGGAAGGATTGTGAAAGGGTAAATGGAAAGGAAGGCAAGATCAATGTAAACACATACCTTGAAGGATGGTGAGAGGATGGAGGAATCATGAATGAAGGAATACGTGAAGGAATATGGTGAATGGATAGCAGAGGTTGTGGTTTAGGCGCATGGAATGAAAGAATATTTTTGGAAGAATATGAAGTGGAAGCCTTTGGAAGCTTAAATGTCAACTTTAATTTTTTTTTTCAACACCAGACTCTTTCAAGAGAGACTTTGAAATTCATATAGCCGTAAGCTTTTTATTTCCTTTTGATGATCTAGAGAGAATATCTTCAATGATGGATTTTGGAACCCATACTTGTCTTGTAATTTTTTTCTTAGATATCTCTTTTGACTTTATGTTTCCATGTCTATTAGAAGAGACATGGTGATCTTTTTTTTTTATGGATTCTTGTATTGCATCTTTTTCTTGTATTGAATATTCAAGTTACTTCCAAAAGACTTGGGACTTGTGGAAGAAGGAGGATATGACTGGTTTAGATGGATGGGTGGATGAAAAGGATTCAAGGGTGTGCATCTATGTTGATCTTGAGGAAAGATAGGAGATGGAGGTATGTAAGGGCCTAAGATGGATGGCAAATTAGGAGAGTTAGGAGGGGAAAGTGAAGGGACATAAGGACCCAAGATGGAAAGAAGTCGTGAAGCCCTTAGTAGTGGTGGAGGAGGTCCAAGGATGGAAGTGGAAGACAGAAAAGGATAATCAATAAGTTCATCAACATCCATATGACAACCAAGGCTATCAACATCTTTAGAGTGAGCATTAGAATTTTCAATAGAATCATGGACATCTTGAATATGAGCACCTTCCTTGATAGGATTGTTCAAAGCTTGCAAAGACTTAGGAAGAGTAGAAAGTGGAAATGAACATGGAGTGGTAGAACAAGAAGATGGAAGACTTTGATCTTGACAAGGATCTTTGGATAGCATAAGCACATAATTTTTCTCTTGATTTTCAATAGGCTTAACTTTGGAAGTAACAACACCATTTTTACCAACCTTAATGGAAGTATCATCTTTGAAAAGCACAAGTGTAGTAAGGTCATTTTGATTGTCAATAAGCTCAATAGTGTAAGTAGTAGCTTGATCTTGCTTAGGAGAAGACTTAAGACATGGTGGAATGCATGAAAAAGGGTGTGCAGGATCAAAAGAACCCTGAGGTGGATAAGAGACATCGTGAAAAGGAGTGGATGACATGGAGGCTTCTTGATCTTGATCTTTCTTTATGTTCTTTTCTTCATCATTTCTGGAGTCCTCTTGACATGGAGCCATTTCTAAGGACAAGAAAGCATGTTGGGATTGTATGGAAGGTTGTTGCAAAGATGGTGAAGGACTAGCTGAAGTAGGAATTATAGCATATGAAGGCTTAAGCTCTTTAGGTTTATCATTATTGAAATTATTTGCAGCCAAGTGAAGGTTAGCTTGAGTTTCTTTAAGAGGTAGCCCTGGAGGATAACTATAGGGAACCGCATGAAAAGTATCAGGGCTTGTGTTGGATGAAAGTTCTGTGAAAGATTTTAAAGACTCGGAAGCTTTAGGAAATGTATGGGTTGGAGGAAGTAGGGGATGGAAAGGAACCATCACTAGACAAAGGTTCAACATTAACATGACCTTGCTTGAGAAGATAATCTTTATTTTTAGCAGGAGAGTCTTTAGGAGAAGAATTCTTATAATATTGATGCTTCAAGCTAGCACGATGCATTTTATAGTCCTCAGCAGTAGTAGATGGATCATAATCAAGGTATTGTCCACAATAGCCATCAAAGTCTCTTTCAAAATTAGAATCATATGGATCACCATCACGATCTATCTAATGTGATGGCCCATTTGTAGTAAGTAGGAACACATGACGAGGACTCTTAGGAACAGAGGTGTCATAGGTATCATTACATTGTCTATCGTCATAGTCATCATAGTCTCCAAAGCTTGATGTGTCACTCTCTATGGAAGAGGTATCATAAGGGTTGTCACGTTGCTCACATTTTGTCAGAGGGCATGGTGACATGTACAAGTCTTTATTAAATGGAAAAGAGGATAGAGTTTCCATGGAGAACTTTTTAGGTTCCTTTTCTTTCTCAAGTTTGTCAAGTTGGACTTGCATAGGTTGCAGCTGCTTCATCATAGTGGTGATTAGAGCTTCTTCCTCTTGTGTACTGATTCTTTGAGACATGTGTACTGATTATCAATAGCTATTTCTCTTTTCTTGACATAGTGATTTGTTCGATAGATTCTGGAAATACGCTGAAAAAGCTAAATATCTGGCAATTCTGACAACTTTTCAAAATTTTCCCAAATGACTTTTTGCAGACTCATACGACAGTTGGTAGGAAATGAAACGATAGTTGAAAAACTCACACGACAATTGCAAGCAATATTTTGACTCTTAAAAATTTTTGGCATCAAAACTCGTACGACACTGGGTGGGTTATCATACGACAGTTGGGTACCAATGAAATGACAGTTGAAAATCTCATACGACAGTTGCAAGATTTTGACTTTGAGAATTTGCTGGCATGGAAACTCATGACACTGGGTACTAAATCATACGACAGATGGGTTATAATGAAATGACACTTGATGGAAACTCGTATGACTTTTTGACCTCTTGAGATGACTTTTGACTCTAGAAAAGGATTTTACTTCAGATTTTGCAAATTTTGGGTTTTCATTTTTGAATTGTTTGCAAATTTCAATGTCTAGATTTGAGGATTGTAACAAATTTGTCCATTTTTAGTAACCAGATAGATAAATAAGCACGCAAAATAGCAAGCAAGTGATTTCAAGCATGTTTGAAAATAATGAACAAGGGCAAAAGTAACCTTGTGCATGAACAATCAAGTGACTTATTCGTTCTAATCTTCAAAAGTGCTAATTGTGTATGTTCCAAAAATATTTTACAATAACGCACATATACCCTATAAAATAAAAATTTGGCCTCGCTAAGGTTTTTAGTAATGGTTTGACTCTGCAACTTTTATGATCCAAAAGGGTGAACTCCAATCCCGGTGCACCAAGGTTTTGACACAGTCTGAGAACTTAATCTTCAGGAGCTGCTAGGGAGATCTGACAACCCAACAATGAACCATACCCGTGGAGATTTCTTCCACAAGGACATTTATATAGCGGTTGTCACTACCATGGTGAAAATGGCTATTACCGCTTGAGGTTCTGTCAATGCAGTTTTTCCTATGAAGGGAGTGTCTGCTATGGTTAACCCTCTCTCAAGATGACTCACAATAGTATACCACAAGGGGACTTGGCTCCAGATCCAAGGTTTTTGACACCTTTTCACTTTTAACCCAAACAAAACAAGCAGATTAATCCGACACACTAAGACAAAGTTTTGCTTCACCAAGGTCTATGATGTCAACTCCACGTGATCTATCAACCTCTCCAAAGAGAGAATGTATCAATCAATAAGAGAAGGTGCACTAACCAATTTTGATTCACCAAAGCTCATGATTTCAACCCCACGTGATCTATCAACCTCTCCTAGGAGAGAATGTATCGATCAATAAGAGAAGACACACTAACCAAGTTGAATGTGAAACGCACTAAGTATCCTCCCTACCTACAAGGATTCTATTGTCAAGAAGGATTTCACTGGGAATTCAATCTCTCAAGAATCATGAATAGTGTTCATAGGACCTAATTACTATGTGAGCACAGATGTATGTTTCCAAAAGCAAATCTACCAAAAGTATCCAAAAAGTAGAAAGAGGAACACTTAACGCTTAAAGACAATATGAGATGAGTCCACAAGGTGGAACACTTAACACCTCACACAAGCTAAAAATGAGTCCCCAACTTAGAAAATAAGTGAGTTCCTAAAAGCACAAAAGAGTTGCCAAGTGGAACACTTCACGCTTCTTTCCTGTTGACCCCTCTCCTTTATGGCACTGAGATTGCAACCACGGGGCAGAATGAGAGGCCAGAGGATTAGCGAGTCCAATAACCTAAGATAGCAATCAAGATCAATCACAAGTATCTTAGACTACTTAATGAATCCTTAAGGGGTCACAACCTAGTATCAATTATGCAACTGTGTAGAACCAAAGCATGAAAAGAATCACCCAAGCTAGACACACGAGAGATTTATTTTAAGCCCCAAATCAAAATATTATCAGCACAAGTGGAATACCTGAGATCTTTGCAACCTGCTTAGTAGATTTTACCTGATTTTTAGCAATTCTTGTTGAGCTTTTCCATGCAAGCAAGTGACGAACTCTCCAACAGGCAAACAAGCAAACAAGATATGCAACATATATTCAACTTATAAAAACCATAGGGTTAGCTCTAAAAATCAATTATTATCAGCAATAATAACTAACAATTAACCCAAATGACAACTCATATCATTTATTGAACCATGTAAAAAAATAAGTGCATACCCATCACAAAAGTTTATTTTTTTTGCTGCATTTGACCTAGTCAACAAGATATGATTTTTTTTTAATGATTTTGGCCACAAAAATAGAAATTCAGAATAGAGACCCATACTAAAAAATAAAGAGCTTTCCAAAAATGTAAAATTTTTAGAAAAATCTCTTCATTTGTGTTCTAAAGACTCATTTTATCAAAACAGACCAGTTTTTGTAAATTGACTATTTGAGCTATTATATTGAGTCCAAATTTAAAATACAAAGAATGGACCCCCTATATAATTTAAAGAGATTTTCAAAAATATAAAATTTTAAAAAAAATATGATGATTTGCATCAGATATTAATTTTTTCTAGAATTTCAAGAAAAAATTATTAAAAATTCAAAACATCTCAAAAAATTCTAAATTGTTTATTGTAGCTTCTCTGATATATGTCCAACTTGCAAAAACAAATTCAGAGAAAAACTCCAAGCCGTTTGAGAGATAAAATTAAATCTTTGAAACTTTAGGGCTTTAGCTCCAAAAAAAATCAAAACCAGCATGTAACGGTGGGTTGCCCCACGGTGGGTGCCAGAAATGTGTGTGTGAAAATTATACCTAATCTATAGACACAACACTTCAGTAAAATATTAGAGGTTAGCAAAAATCAAAATCGTGCAAAATTGAAATCTACTCTAACCAAGCGATTTATTGCCTTTTAGTAGGTGCGAGATTAATGTTCTCAGATTGTTATCGAGATCAGTGACTTAAACGACACCTAAATGAAGGATTTGAATGCCAAACTGATATGAAATATGAATGCAATTAAACTATTTTTTTGGTATTTTCTATGCAATAATATGATGAAAACTGATATGAATCTATGCTAATATGAAAATTGATATGCAATGCTAATCTAGAAATGATATGATATGAGAATGAAAATTCTAACAATAATATGAAAGCTATGAATTTGAAATTGATCTCAAAAAGCTTCGAATCCTCAAATTTATCTTTCAAGCTCCAATTGTGCAAATTCTCCAAATCTGATATGCTATGATTCCTGTAGAGTAAGTTTGCAATTTACGAGATATTAGAGATATGAATTATGAAGAGCTGAGCCTTGGTTTTATAGAAATCTAAGGCTTTGGAGGTGCATGAGAAAAAGCCATAAATCACTCAAATAACTTAGCTTGATTTTTGAGTTATTTTTAAATAACAGATAATTAAGTCACAAAAATTATGCAAAAGCACAGTTCAACTCGAATTAGAAGTTTAGATCAACTTTAAAACTCAAAAAGATGTTGAGTTTCAAAAAGCTAACAACTTGCATTGATTTTCCAATTTGAGTTTAACTGGTCCTTGAATATGCACATGGATAATTATGATTTAATAAATAAATAAAGTGATTTATTCTCAACTTAACTGCTTTTTGAAATAAAATAATTAATTTATGGGTTAATTAACTATTTTATCAAACTTTTATTAAAAACTATATTATTAAATAATGACAACTTGCTTTAATCAATTAAATAAGAATTTAATTAATTATTCATAAGATTTTGGATTTATTGTCAAAATTTAAATAATATAATTAATAATAGATAGAATTAAATTTTATTAAACAATTAAGTGGCAAGATATTAAATCTAATTAATTAAATATGAAAATATTCAATTAATCAAACTTAGGATAAATGTGATTTATAGCCAAATAATCATTAAATTAAAGATAATTAAGATAATTAGGAATATTGCTAAGAATATTCTCCGATGCAGAATTTAAGATAATCAATTAAGATTCGATGATGTTTAGATGTGCCTTAGGTTAGGACTTTGATGTCGATTTTGTTCGAATTGTTGATATAGGAGATTAATGAACATATATCCCATTTTTGAGGTATTACACATATGGGACAATCTTATCCCAAAGTTGTATCAACCCAAAAGTCCTTCAACTGAACAATCTCCCCATACAGTGAAGATTTTCTCATAACAACACTACCCCTTTGACAACAATGTCCAAGGGTGCCAACTACCTTCACAGATAAACTTTCTTCCATGATCACTCCTCCTGAGGAGTAGATCCCTACATCCAGTCCAAAAAATGATGAGGCTCTGAGCACTTCTTGACTGATGCATCTCTGCATCATTTAGTTCTGACTAGGAGGGGCCTGAACCCCTAGCATACCTCTAAGATATTCAAAGGCATCTTTTAATAGTGGCTTTGTAAAAATGTCTGCAATCTACTCTTTTGTACTGATATATTCAATCTTGATTTCTTTTTCTGCCACCTTGTCTCTTAAGAAGTGATACTTGATAGAAATGTGTTTAGTTTTAAAGTGCATCACCAGATTCTTTGAAATGTTTACTGTGCTGGTGTTATCACAATGGATAACCACAAGCTCATTAAAATTTATTCTAATGTCTGTCAGCATTTGTTTCATCCAAACAATCCAAGTACAATTTATAGCAGCAGCAACATATTCTGATTCAACAGTAGATTGTGCTATACAATCTTGTTTCTGACTTAGCCAAGAAACCAATTTTTTTTCAAGGAAAAATGCACCACCACTTTTACTTTTTCTATCATCAATATTTCCTACCCAATCAGCATCAGTATAAGCATGAAGTTCAAATCTATCATTCTTGTCATACCATAAACCATAGTCTATGGTTCCTCTGAGATACCTCAGTATTCTTTTCACAATAGCTAGATGCGTCTCTTTGGGTTCTGCCTGATATCTAGCCATAATTCCAACAACATTAGCAATATCTGGTCTCGTGTGAGTCAGATATTATAGCCCTCCAACCATTGAGCTATACAAAGTCTGAAAAATACATTTTGATTCATCATCAATTGATAGCTTGTTTCCAGTCACCATAGGTGTTCCTACTAGTTTACAATCTTCCATACCGAATTTCTTAAGCAATTCTTTGAGATACTTGGTCTGAGAAATGAAAATACCATTCTCATTCTGAGTTATTTGCAGTCCAAGGAAGAATTTAATTTCACCTATCATGGACATTTCAAATTCACTTTCCATTTTTTTAGCAAACTTCTTACATAGATCATCATTACCTCCAAAGATAATGTCATCCACAAATAGTTCTACTATCAGGATTCCATCTTGGGTAGTTCTTAAATACAAATTACTGTCTGCATTACCTTTTATGAATCCAAGTCCAAGTAGATACTTGTCCAACCTTGCCTTGGGAGCTTGCGTCAACCCATACAGGGCTTTATTCAATTTTCACACCATGTCTTTGTCTTCATATAGAGGAAATCCATCTGGATGTTCTGTGTATACTTCTTCTTCAAGATCTCCATTCAAAAATGCAGATTTAACATCCATCTGATACACTTTGAAGTTTTTATGTGCAGCATAAGATAAAAATAATCTTACTGCCTCTATTCTAATAACAGGAGCAAATGTTTCTTTAAAGTCTATCCTTCTTGCTATGAGTATCCCTTACACACTAGTCTTGCTTTGTTCCTTACAATTGTTCCTTCTTCATCCATCTTGTTTCTAAAGACCCATTTTGTTCCTATAACATTTTTATTTTTAGGTCTTGGAACCAATTCCCAAGTATTATTTTTCTTTATCTGATCCAATTCTTCTTTCATGGCATTTATCCAAGATTCATCTTTAAAGGCTTCATCTGTATTTTTCAGCTCAACTTGAGAAATCAAACAAATTTCTTCTCTAACTTTAGATCTAGTTAGCATTCCTTGATTAGTATTGCCAATAATTTGATTTTTAGGATGGTTATTTTTTACATACCTTGGAGTTTTAGGAGTTTCAATGGTCTTGTTTGTATCATCACAAGCCTCTTTTTCACTTTCTTCCTCAACAAGTTCTTCTTTGGTAGCAGTAGTGGTTTCTTTCACTTCTGATATATGACTATTGTCATACATTCTTTCTTGTATCTGAAATTTTTCATCTATTCTTACATTGTTACTTTCAACCATCTTCCTTAATATCAAATTGAAACATTTGTATGCCTTGCTTTTAACAAAGTAACCAAGGAAGATACCTTCATCACTTCTAGCATCAAATTTTCCTATCTCATCATCCCTCTTGATATAACATTTGCTACCAAAAATTTTGAAATATTTTATAGGAGTGTGATCAAACCATAGTTCATAGGGAGTCTTACTTGTGCCATCTCTAATTTGAATTCTATTTAATGTGTACACTATTGTTCCAACAGCCTCTCTCCAATGTACATGAGATACATTTCCTTCAATTAGCATTGTCCTGGCAGCATCAAGTATAGTTCCATTTTTTCGCTCTGCTATCCCATTTTGTTGTGAAGTCCTAGGAGAAGATGTTTGTCTTTTTATCCCATGCTCTTTGCAGTATGCATTAAATAAATCTGATGTAAACTCTTCACCTCTGTTTGATCTTAAACACTTTATTTTTAGTCCTGATTCATTCTCTACCTTTGCTTTAAACAACTTGAATTTGTCAAATGCTTCTAATTTCTCTCTCAAATAAGTAACCCACATCATTCTAGAAAAGTCATCAACAAAGAGTATAAAATACCTTTCACCATAGTATAACTTTGTTCTTGTAGGACCACATAGATCTGTATGTACCAGATCCAACTTTCCTTTTGATGTAAATATTTTTTTTTTATGACTTCTTTTAGTTTGCTTTCCCATAACACATTCTCTGCATACAGTGTTAGAAGGTTTCACAATCTTTGGTAGATCTCTTACTGCATTAGCCATACTTGCCTTCACAATGTTATCAAAGTTAACATGACAAAATCTTCTATGCCATAACCAACTAACATCTACCTTCGCAACAAAACAAGAGGCTGCAAATGTATTTAGTTCAAATACATTAGCTCTAGACCTTGAACCGATAGCAATCAGTTTTCCTTCCTTGTTTCTGATAAAGCATTTACCATTAACAAAACTTAACTGAAAGTTTTTATCCATTAACTGTCCAACACTCAACAAGTTATGTTTCAGTCCTTCAACAAGTAGTACATTGTCTGTATTAGTCTTTCCATCCAGAGTGATGGATCCTACTCCTATGATGGATTTTGGGAGATAGTCCCCAAACCTTACAACACCTCCATCATAATTTACCAATTTAACAAACTTGTTCTTATCACCAGTCATGTGATGAGAACATCCACTATCAATTATCCATTCAGTTTTCTTGTCAACATGAGATACTAGGGCTTTTTCTTCATGAACTAGTTCATATTTAATAGCAACAAATCTAATCTCTTCATTTTCTAAATCCTCATCATCAGAGACTCCTTCACTAGCATAATAACATTATTTGTCTCTTCTAATTTTTGCATAATCAAGTTTATACTTAGGAACTCTTTTAGGACATCTAGATGCAAAATGACCTATCTTATTGCATGAACAACATTGCAAAGGTAATTTGCCTTCAGATTTTCCCTTACCTTTTTTCTCTCTTCTAGCAATCAGTGCAACAAGTTCTTCCATCTTCTTTTCTTCTTCCATTATCTTCTCCCATTCCTCAACATACTCACCAAGATCTTCTCTTAGGTCTTCTTTGCTTGTGCTCAGAAGTGCAAATTTTTTTTTGTGTGTGGATACCCTAAATGTAGATTCAACTTTAGGTGTAGCTTCTCCTAATTTTGCAGCTTCAAAGGTAGTTAAATTTGCAATCAACATCTATTTGCTAAAGTTTGGAGTCAGGGGTATAGTTTCTTGAATTGACATTGCCTTGAATTTGTAAGCAGGAGTTAGAGATCTGAGAATCTTTGCAATGACTTCATCTTCATCATAAGTACCTCCACAATTTTTTATTCCAACTACAACTTCTATAACCCTTTGAACATAGGCTCTAATGCTTTCATCTTCATTCATTTACAGATGGGTATGTGCAAGATCATGAGGGGCCAAAAAGTGGCGATGTGAAAACTATTCACTTTTCACTTGTCCAAAAGCGCATGAAAATGCTTGTTGACTTTTGAGTAGGCCTGGGTGTCAGTACACCCAGGCAAACTTGACACCAAAGCACAGGCCTAATCAAGTACCCGATACCTGTGGCATAAATCTGAAACTTGCGAGCCCTTTTCCTCATTTCTCTTCACATTTTTTGCTTGCAATAACGGCTTGGCATATCAGATACATGATATATTTTCGGGTATCTAATTTTGGCAACCACAAATTTGACTCCTAGCATATTCGGTAAGTAAATTTTTTATTTATTTTTATTATTTTATTTAATTTTCATGCCAAATGTCATTTTTTTTGTTGAAATAGGGTTTTCTATTTATATTTGTAATACTATATGAAATTATATTAAAATTTAGATTTGTTTTTTATTTAATCAGGCATGGCTAACAACAATGAAGAAAATAATCCTCCCGCACCAAATAATGATCCCGAAAATAATCCCCCGTGTCAAAACCCTCGATCTTTAGAAGATTTGATACAAGATAATTTGACCACAATACGAGGTTTCCAAAATACATATCGAAATATACCTACATTAGGTCCCATGCTTGCCACACTAAATACAATTGCTGAAAATATTGACACACTCATGCAGCAACATAATGCTACTCTTCATTGGCGTGATGATATGCACACCCAATTTGATGACGGGCTTGAGCATGATGGGATTACGGCCCTTAATATAACTAAGGAAGATATAGCCACCCTTTTTGTCAATCCTAAAACCGGAATACCAGTTGACCCCAAAAAGCTCAAATTATCAATAAAATGGTGCACAAATGAAGCAATGCACACAAACTTTTGGGATCGCTAGTGTATGATTTTTGATAAACCACCCCATAGCAATTTGGAGGTCCCATTTTATTTCATAAAAAAATTGTATGCTGAGTTTGTGCTTGGTCACCATGTTGATTATTGGAGTATGAGGCCCAACATGGGCATATGCAGAGGAGCTCCTCAAACTAGGCCATCTACCCAGTGCAAAAAGGCCACTACCTTTGTCCCCCCACTGATGTCGCACCCCCTCCTTGAGTGCAGCATCCCAATATCATTGCAGAGGCTACCTCACTGACTATTAGGGCCATTCATTTACTGAGTGATCAGTTGATCACACAGACCAGGTCAGTGTTGCCTCCTGGTGTGGATGATGCTGGCGCATCAACATCTCGTCGGAGTTCACATGTATGCAAGCCCCATATTTACATTATATGCAAGAATATGTGCCTCAGACCACTTACTGATGCTGATATATATCAGTTACATGTTATTAATGAGGAGGATATAGGAGACATAGCTACAGAGGCTGCAACACCTCATGGAGCATCTAAATCTCATGAGAGTGCTCAGGAGGTGTACGCAAAGCCATTGACTCTTGTTGATACGGTAAGAGTAAACATTATAAATAAATTTGTCACATGACTTATTTAATTTAAAAATAATTTATTTATTTAGATTAGTTTTAATGATTGCATGCACTTATGTATATATATTTTTTCCATTTATGTTCAGTCGATGACATAGGAGGAGGTGAGACAGGTGGATGAGTCCACACTTTTGGCCATTTCATTTGGCCTTGATGACTATACGGTATATTATAAATTATGTACCCATTAGTTATTTTTTATATCATTTGTTGTACATGCTTAAATCTCTATCAATTAGAGCAATAAAATTCATACATTTACTTATTTATTGTCATCTGATTGTGTTCTTGCAGGGTACAACCAATGTCAATGGGGGGCACGAGGGGGTTCCTTCATCAGGTGTCAACAAAGGAAAGGTAGTTAATTGTTTAAGATTAATTATGCATGCACATTTATGCCACTTGTGTGTAGTAATAAATATTTTACTTGCACTTTATTATATAGGGTGTGGCTATTGATGATGTCCCGATAGCAGTTCGATAGCGTAGGGTTATAGGCATCTTGATTCGGAGTGATAGCTCAATTGTACGTAGACTTTTTCAAATTGTTATTTGTATTTTGTAACCAGGGTTGCTATGATGAAGTACATTTATATATAATTGACAATCTTTTTACTCTCATAGGTTACTCCGAGTGTGAGGGAGGGCCCATGAGAATCTTTCGTATCTTTGTTGACCCCGCCCACTATTCCAGAGGAGGAATCATTAGATGTAAGTTTTAATTTTAGTTTGATCAATTTGTAATTTTATTATGCTATCATCCTATTTTGTAGATTTATTACTCTATGTTGCACCACTCTACTAATCTCATTATTGCAAATATATATTTATAGGTCACAGTTGGTATTGTTGGCATGGTCCCTTCGCTACCCAGGACTTATGCTAGGACACCTGATCGTGGTAGGCGACCGAGAGACCAGGTACAGATATTTGTATTTAGTTATAATTTTAATTAAATTAGTGTTTGAATTATGAACTATATATATATATATATATATATATATATATATATATATATATATATATACAACTCATATAAAGTAAGCAATCTAACTTGGGTTTGAACTCATTTTTTATGGAGGATCAATCAGAGCCCAACACTTCTTCAAAAAGGCTACATTTTGATGACCCCCCTACAACATAGGATGTAGTTTTAGTTTTGTGGTCATTTAGAGATGCCACTTGGCACATTTTGAGATGGCATATATGCCACATTGTACACCTTAAAACATTGATTTTGTAGACATTTTGAAATGGCATGTGCCATATTTGTATATGGAGATACTTTTGATACATTTGATACTTTGTATATATAGAACATGTTCATTTATATGTTATATTTGCGTCATCTTTTGTATATACATATTTATTATTCATGTTTATGGAATTGAATGGTGAAGTTATATCTTGACTATGATTATCATTATGATTTAAATTATATCTTGTTGAAGTTACATTTGTTATTCTTTACTCTGGAATACCCTGTTCATGGAGCTTATTATGTTTGAGGTTTAACTTCTATAGATTTCCTATGTTCTTATGTTTCATACCATTATATATACTCACTTGAGCCACTTAGTACTAACTTTTTTAATACTATGTATATACTCACTATGTATATAACTCATCATATTGGGGTCACTTGAGCCACAGAAGATCGCTGCCGAATCGTGCTTAGTGCACCTTGGGGTCACTTGGGTCGAGCGTGGTCGTGAGCTTTCCCGTGACTCCGTGGGCAGAACGTGGTTGTCACTAGCGTTTACCTGGCTAACTAGAGCCAATGGAGCAGACGGTTCGATGCCAGGTTGGATGGTTTGAAAGATACACTGTTGAGCCGCTTTCAATTGACCCTCACTGCAAGTTTTGGCATCGACTGAGATCACCTTGCCAAATGCAAACGAAGTCAAATCACCCAAAACTGAGAGAGGTTATTGTAGACCTTAGAAAAAAAATCTTGTAGCCCCTTATAGTTTGTCGATACCTCTCACGAGCTCTGAGATATGAGCCACAGAAGATCGCTGTCGAATCATGCTTAGTGCACCTTGGGGTCACTTGGGTCGAGCGTGGTTGTGAGCTTTCCCGTGACTCCGTGGGTGGAATGAGGTTGTCACTGGCATTTAGCCAACCAACCAGAGCTGATGGAGTAGATGGTTTGATGCCAGGTTAGATGGTTTGAAAGATACGCTACTGAGCCGCTTTCAACTGACCCTCATTGCAAGTTTTGGCATCGACTAAGATCGCCTTACCAAATGCAAACGAAGTCAAATCGCCCAAAATTGAGAGAGGTTATTGTAGACCTCAGAAACATGATCCTGTAGCCCCTAATGGTTTTTTGATACCTCTCATGAGCTCCAAGATACAAGCCCCAGAAGATCACTACCGAATCGTGCTTAGTGCACCTTGGCATCACTTGGGTCGAGCGTGGTCGCGAGCTTTCCCGTGACTCCGTGGGTAGAATGGGGTTGTCACTGGTGTTTACTTAGGAAACCGGAGCTGATGGGGTAGATAATTTGATGCTAGGTTAGACAGATTGGAAAATACGCTGCTGAGCCGCTTTCAACTGACCCTCACTGCAAGTTTTGGTATCGACTGAGATCGCCTTGTCAAATGCAAACAAAGTTGAATCGCCCAAAACCAAGAGAGGTTATTGTAGACATCAAAAACATGATCTTGTAGCCCCTAATGGTTTGTTGATACCTCTCATGAGCTCTGAGATACAAGTCCCAGAAGATCACTGCCCAATCGTGCTTAGTGCACCTTGGGGTCACTTGGGTCGAGCGTGGTCCTGAGCTTTCTCGTGACTCTGTGGGTGGAACAAGGTTATCACTAGCATTTACCCAGCCAACTGAAGCCAATGGAGTAGATGGTTTGATGCCAGGTCAGACGGTTTGAAAGATACACTACTAAGCCACTTTCAATTGACCCTCACTGCAAGTTTTGGCATCGACTGAGATCGCCTTGCCAAATGCAAATCAAGTCAAATCGCCAAAAACAAAGAGAGGTTATTGTAGATCTCGGAAACATGATCCCATAGCCCCTGATAGTTTGTTGATACCTCTCATGAGCTCTAAGATACAAGCCCCAGAAGATCACTGCCCAATCGTGCTTAGTGCACCTTGGGGTCACTTGGGTTGAGTGTGGTCACGAGCTTTCCCGTGACTCCGTGGGAAGAACGGAGTTGTCACTAGCATGTACCTGACCAACTAGAGCCAATGGAGTAGATGGTTTGATGCCAGGTTAGATGATTTGAAAGATACACTGCTAAGCCACTTTCAACTGACCCTCACTGCAAGTTTTGGCATCGACTGAGATTGCCTTGCCAAATGCAAACGAAGTCAAATCGCCCAAAATCAAGATAGGTTATTGTAGACCTTGGAAACATGATCCCATAGCCCCTAATGGTTTTTTAGTACCTCTCACGAGCTCTAAGATATGAGCCCTGGAAGATCACTGCCCAATTGTGCTTAGTGCACCTTGGGGTCACTTGGGTCAAGCGTGGTCGCGAGCTTTCCCATGACTCCATGGGTGGAAAGGGGTTGTCACTGGTGTTTACATGGCCAACTGGAGTTGATGGAGTAGAGGGTTCAATGCTAGGTTGGATGGTTTGAAAGATACATTGCTGAGCCGCTTTCAACTGACCCTCACTGCAAGTTTTGGCATCAACTGAGATCGCCTTACCAAATGCAAACGAAGTTGAATCGCCCAAAACCAAGAGAGGTTATTGTAGACCTCAAAAACATGATCTTGTAGCCCCTAATTCTTTTTTGATACCTCTCATGAGATTCAAGATATGAGCCCCGAAAGATCGCTGCCCAATCATGCTTAGTGCACCTTGGGGTCACTTCGGTCGAGCGTGGTCGCAAGCATTCGCGTGACTCTGTGGGCAGAATGGGGTTGTCAATGGAATTTACCCGGCCAAATGAAGCTGATGGAGTAGATGGTTTGATGCCAGGTTGGACGATTTGAAACATACGTTGCTGAGCCACTTTCAACTGACCCTCACTACAAGTTTTGACATCGACTGAGATTGCCCTGCCAAATGCAAACGAAGTCGAATCACCCAAAATTGAGAGAGGTTATTGTAGACCTTAGAAACATGATCTTGTAGCCCTAGACGGTTTGTTGATACCTCTCACGAGCTCTGAGATATGAGCCCTGGAAGCCCACTGCCCAATCGTGCTTAGTGCACCTTGGGGTCACTTCAGTCGAGCATTGTCGTGAGCATTCCCGTGACTCCGTGGGTGGAATGGGGTTGTCACTAGCATTTAACTGGCCAACCAGAGCTGATGGAGTAGATGGTTCAATGCCAGGTTGGACGGTTTGAAAGATAAGTTGCTAAGCCGCTTTCAACTGACCCTCACTGCAAGTTTTGGCATCGACTGAGATTGCCCTGCCAAATGCAAATGAAGTCGAATTGGCCAAAATAGAGAGAGATTATTGTAGACCCTAGAAACATGATCTCATAGCCCTTGATGGTTTGTTGATACCTCTCATGAGATTCGAGATACGAGCCCCGAAAGATTGCTGCCTAATCGTGCTTAGTGCACCTTGGGGTCACTTCGGTCAAGCGTTCCCATGACTCTGTGGGTGGAATGGGGTTGTCATTGGCATTTACCCGGCCAACCAGAGCCAATGGAGTAGACGGTTTGATGCCAGGTTAGACGGTTTGAAAGATATGTTGCTAAGCCGCTTTCAACTGACCCTCACTGCAAGTTTTAGCATCGACTGAGATTGCCCTGCCAAATGCAAACGAAGTCGAATCGCCCAAAATCGAGAGAGGTTATTGTAGACCTCAAAAACATGATCTTGTAGCCCCTAATGATTTATTGATACCTCTCACGAGCTTCGAGATACAAGCACCAGAAGATTTCTGCCCAATCGTGCTTAGTGCACCTTGGGGTCACTTCGGTCGACCGTGGTCGCGAGCGTTCCTGTGACTCCGTGGGTGGAACGGGGTTGTCATTTACCCGGCCAACTAGAGCTGATGGAGTAGATGGTTCGATACCAAGTTAGACAGTTTGCAACATATGTTGCTGAGCTGCTTTCAACTGATTGTTAGTGGTATGTTTGAAATTTGAACTGTGAAACTAATCATGATTAAGCTTGTGAAATTTGAACTGTGAAGCTTATTATGTTTGAGATTTAACTTTTATAGATTGTTTGAAATGATAAAAAATAATATCCTTAAAGCATTATAAACAACAATCAAACATGTAAGAATTAAAACCATGCAAATGACATAAGTAAATGACATGTAAGATCCCTTCTTGGCACTATTGGCCACCCATACATGATTTTGGTCATAAGTCCTTATCAAGAGTTTTAGGACATTTAACTTTTAAATCAAATTGATTGTTACAAATTGCCATTATAGGCTTCAAAAGATCTCAATTAACCGTTAAGGATCCTTTTGTCCTTCTATCTCTGATTGGATCCATGGTGACCGTAGGCATCTTCATAGGTGCTCCTCCACAAGTTACAATCCACATACAAAACCAAGTTTATTGACTAAAAATACAATCTAAGAAAGGTGAAATTAATGTATTGAAATTAAGCTTAACGAACTTAGAAAACAATGCACTAAGTTAACTTATTACCTAGTCAAGTGTTCCTGAAGGGTCATCTCTTTGCTTCAAGGTCTCCAATAGTGCTTCATGATCAGTAGTACTAATAGTCCAAAGTTCTTGTGTCTTTGGTCTTCCTTGATGCTTTGACAACTTGACAGTTGTTGCTATAACAAGGTGTGAATACATGAGAATAGTTTTGTGCTTCTCATAGTCTTCAAATGCGAGAATTCCATTCTTTTTAATCATGTATGTTCGTAGCCATGTTCCCGCAACAACAACTGAACTAGTAGGATATGTGAACCCATCACCATCTGTCATTGATTGTACAAGCTTATGTTTACCTTGTACACAATGTGCTAACCAATAATCTGACCTCTCATCATTCCCCTATGGTGCAACCAATGCAAAAACATTTCCTGGCTTTAGAAGATTTGAAAGATGGTCATAGTCAACTGAAGTGTCCATGTCATCATTTCTTATAGAGAGTGTCAAAGATAAAGGAGTTATATACTATGGGACCCATGTATCCACCCACTCACTTGACTCACAATGATCCCAATCTTACTGAAAACACATGGGACAAAAACAAGCCAACTCTCATGTCCAAATGGTCCATGTACTACTATTGGAGCTTCGGAATGAATGCATTTTTGAAGAGTCTTTCACAATTTGACAATCCAATCTATCTCCTATAGTTCCCTCCTCAACCAACCAAAAGAATCTACACACTGTAGAATCAAGAGTCCCCCCCTGTGACAATGCTAAAGTACACCAATCAACAATAGAATGAGCATCAAGAAGTACAACACCTGAAATCCTCAATTGCTCCTTAACTAGAGCTCTCTTCACACACCCACCTGCTCTGTCATGCTGCCCTTTCCCATTCCCTAACTCAAAAAAACTCCAAATATGAGGTAAACCTCTCTCCACATGCATTCGACACAACCAATAAAACATTCTGGCATTCTTAAATTGACCGGTGCAATTATCCAACCAAATGAGATGCCTATCCATAGCAATACCATTTTCTTGCAAGAAGTCAAGATAGTTCTAGAAACAATGTTGAACAAACTCATGAGAGTGAGACTTGTTGTCGCTCATATAAAAATGGTACTCTCTAATTATCTTTCACTCATCTTTTGTGCTATCAGGGGAATGTTTATATGTGATGTGTACAAAAATAGCAACCTGAATGGAATTGTAATATTGAGCTTGAGTCTCATTTTGGGGCTACAATGTATAGTTTTCCGCAAAGTCTACAACGGATATAATAGTTCCAATGGGGAAAGTGTCCTTACATGTCTTGAATTGTTGATCCAACCATTGAGACCTATGACTATGCCTTGCATACTTGTAAAAAAGATTTGTCTTGAAATTTGAGATAAAATCAGCAACATTGTATTCTTTTGCAACTAACTCACATCTAGAGCCTTCACCTCCACTCTTCAATGTATATTTCACCGTTTCATATACCTTTTTTTGGACGAGTGTCTTTCCAAAATTGTGTTCCAAACCCTCATGAAAACATGTTCTAAACTTGGACAAGCCACCACATTCTGAGCACTTGGCATTTAAGCAATCTTTTTTATAAAACAAACAACCATCATCTCTATGACATAAAAATTGATCTAGCAAGTCTCTTGATGATTTGGGAAGATCACTTGCACCACAATCCTCTAGCATTTCATTCGTATGCAAAGTAGAATGAATGGACTGTAATAATTCATGATGCATTGAAAACTCAAAATGATATTTGCAACAACATGTATTCTGAATCTTAAGGGGTACACAATAAAATGGCTTCATAGATTCAAAAGACCTTTGTGATATTTTCAATGTTGGATGTGTCTCACAAATTTTTTTATACAACATTGTTTGACTTACCTCCACATAATGTTTAGGATGTGGAGTGCGGTCTCGATTGCCAACTCTCAACTTTAAGACATCCTTCACATTTGGTGACACTCTTGAGTTAGCATCCCAAAATTGTTGAATTTCATCCTTGACAACATCTGTTAGCTTCTTATCAAAACGTGGAAGTCTCCCACCATAAGCCCATGTATCAATTTGAAGTGGATCATCAATTCTTTCTCTTCTTGCAAGTGCTCTACCCAAAGTTTTATGGTCTATATTGAAGTCAACACAAGTTTGTCTTATCAAATGAGTCTTTCTCAACTCATGACTTACTAAGGAGGCTGTAATAATCCTCCAAGCAACTCTCTTGTCTTTTTCTCTGCTAGTCTTCCCAATGCTATTGAGAGCATTGAAAAGATTCTTCACAACAATGGCATTTCTCTCCATTTTCTTGTTCACACGAATCTTCAATTTCATAAGCACAGGTCTCATATTTTGCATCTTTAACAACTACACAAAAATTTGACATTGCTCAACCAATGTCTTGTTTCCAAAAAATTGATCATAAAGTCTTGAAGCCCACAACCTAATGGTTCTATGTGACCTCTTTCCTTCCCAATTATTTATAATGTTCTCCTCAATTTCAATTAACCATTTAGGTCTTCCTAAAAGGCCCAAATTTGAAATTTGATTATCTTTATTGCAAGGGACTTCATTTCGCATATAATTTGGAGATGTGTAACGTTCATGTGGTTTTTGTGCAACATTTTCATTCCCCAACTCTACATTTTCAATCTCCATCTGTACATTTTCAAATTCAACATCCTCTTCACTTACAACTACATTTACGGGGTCCGATTGATTAATGTTTAACATACCTTCTCTCCTTCTTCGATGATTTTCCTTATCTTTTTCCCTATATGCTTGAATTTTTTCATCCATCAGCTTCCTCTTGCGTTTAGCCTTTCGACGACTGCTGCTTCCCATGGTGAGACCACAAGTTGACAAAAATCAAATAATGGGCCCCAAATCACTTTTTTTTTTTGCAATGCATGCAAAAAGAATAAAATCTCGTGCTTGTCTGGTCTGTGGGGACAAGGAATATTTTGGTCAAATATTACCTGTCAAAAATCAGGTATCTGATTCCATATCGGGTACCCGATATTCCCAGGTAGATGTAAAAAAGGGTGGGAGCAAATGAAAAAAATTGAACTTTTACATATAAAATGGGGTATATAAGGTATAAAATGTATATTATATATATATTAATGTATATAATATATATATATATATATATATATATATATATATATAAGAGGCATATGATATATATAATGTATATATTATATATATACTAATGTATTATATACTAATGTATATAATATATATAATATATTATATATATACTAATCTATATTATATATATAATACATATACTAATGTATACTAATATCTTATATATAATATTACCTTTTAGCTATTATTTTTTTCTCATTTTTCCTGTATGATGCTTTTGCATTTATTATGATATTGATCCGATTTATTGCACCTTCGCTATTTGATCAATCCCTTCCCTTGCATTTCACTTGGTTTGCTCATTTTGCACATCATAGGCCAGGATTTGACAACGGATATGACATTGGTACTATCAGCGTTAATGATAAATTTTACCTTTTAGCTATTATTTTTTTGTCATTTTTCTTGTATGATGCTTTTGTATACTAATTGTGGATATTCTGTGGGAAAATTTTCATTTTTTACTGTAGGATGCCTTTTTATACATTTTTTGGAGAATCTCTTGTAGAAATATGGAAATTATAATCTTCCCCCTAGAGCATACATTAATGAAGTTCTTCGTACCTTAGAAGATGAAACCAGCTGGATTGTTGAAGCTTACAGTACTACATACAGAAATGCAGTATGTGTCAAAAGGGGTCATGGGGACTCCCTAGGGGGCCTAGTACACCTTATCATGTGTTAGGACCCCTAGGAGTCCCCATGACCCCTTTTGACACATTTGAATGCTCAAGTGTGTCTTAAGGGGTCCTAGGACCCCTTAAAACACACTTGAGCATTCAAATGTGTCAAAAGGGGTCCTAGGAGTCCCCATGACCCCTTTTGACACATTTGAAGGCTCAAGTGTGTCTTAAGGGGTCCTAGGACCCTTTAAGACACACTTGAGCCTTCAAATGTGTCAAAAAGAGTCATGGGGACTCTTAGGGGTCCTCATACGCCTTATCACGTGTTAGGACCCCTAGGAAGTCCCCATGACCCCTTTTGACACATTGGAACACTCAAGTGTGTCTTAAGGGGTCCTAGGACCCCTTTAGACACAATTGAGCATTCAAATGTGTCAAAAGGGGTCATGGGGACTCCCTAGGGGTCCTAGTACACCTTATCATGTGTTAGGACCCCTAGGAAGTCCCCATGACCCTTTTTGACACATTGGAATGCTCAAGTGTGTCTTAAGGGGTCCTAGGACCCCTTTGGACACACTTGAGCATTCAAATATGTCAAAAGGGGTCATGGGGACTCCCTAGCAGTCTTAGTATGTCTTATCATGCATTAGGATCCCTAGAAAGTCCCCATGAGCCCTTTTGACACATTGGAATGCTCAAGTGCATCCGAAGGGGTCCTAGGACCCCTTAAGACACACTTGAGAATTCCAATGTGTCAAAAGGGGTCATGGGGACTTCCTAGGGGTCCTAACACGTGATAAGGCATACAAGGACCCCTAGGGAGTCCACATGACCCCTTTTGACACATTGGAATGCTCAAGTGTGTCTGAAGGGGTCCTAGGACCCCTTAAGACACACTTGAGGCTTCTAATGTGTCAAAAGGGGTCATGGAGACTTTCTAGGGGTCCTAATGCATGATAAGGTGTACTAGGACAGCTAGGGATTCCCCATGACCCCTTTTGACATATTGGAATGCTCAAGTGTGTTTTAAGGAGTACTAGGAATCCTTAAGACACACTTGTGCATTCTAATGTGTCAAAAGGGGTCATGGGGACTTCCTAGGGGTCCTAACGCATGATAAGGCATACTAGGACCCCTAAGGAGTCCCCATGACCCCTTCTGACACATTTAAATGCTCAAGTATGTCCGAAGGGGACCTAAGACCCCTTAAGACACACTCGAGCATTCCAATGTGTCAAAAGGGGTCATCGGGACTTCCTAGGTGTCCTAATGCATGATAAGGCATACTAGGACAACTAGGGAGTCCCCATGACCCCTTTTGAGACATTGGAATGCTAAAGTGTGTCTTAAGGGGTCCTAGGACCCCTTCAGACACACTTGAGCATTCAAATGTGTCTTAAGGGGTCCTAGGACCCCTTTGGACACACTTGAGTATTCAAATGTGTCAAAAGAGGTCATGGAGATTCCTTAGAGGTCCTAGTATGCCTTATCACATGTTAGGACCTCTAGGAAGTCTCGATGACCCCTTTTCACACATTGGAATGCTCAAGTGTGTCTTAAGGGGTCTTAAGACCCCTTTAGACACACTTGAGCATTTAAATGTGTCTTAAGGGGTCTTAAAACCCCTTTAGACGCACTTGAGCATTCAAATGTGTCAAAAGGGGTCATGGGGACTCCCTAGGGGTCCTAGTACACCCTATCACATGTTAGGACCCCTAGGAAGTCCCCATGAGCCCTTTTGACACATTTCAATGCTCAAGTGTGTTCGAAGAGTTCCTAGGACCCCTTAAGAAACACTTGAGCATTCAAATGTTTCAAAAGGGGTCATGGGGACTTCCTACGGGTCCTAACATGTGATAAGGTGTACTAGGATCCCTAGGGAGTCCCCATGACCCCTTTTGACACATTTGAACACTCAAGTGCATCTGAAGGGGTCTTAAGACCCCTTAAGACACACTTGAGCATTCCAATGTGTCAAAAGGGGTCATCGGGACTTCCTAGGGGTCCTAACGCATGATAAGGTGTGCTAGGACCCCTAGGGAGTTCCCATGACCCCTTTTGACATATTTGAATGCTCAAGTGTGTCTGAAGGGGTCCTAGGAGGACCTTTTCAGACACACTTGAGCATTCAAATGTGTCAAAAGGGGTCATGACGACTCCCTAAGGGTCATAACAGGTGATAAGGCATACTAGGACCCCTAGGGAGTCCCCATGACCCCTTTTGACACATTGGAATGCTCAAGTGCGTTTGAAGGGGTCATAAGACCCCTTCAAACACACTTGAGCATTCCAATGTGTCAAAAGGGGTCATGGGGACTTTTTAGGAGTTCTAACGTGTGATAAGGTGTACTAGGACCCCTAAGGAGTCCACATGACCCCTTTTAACAGTTTGGAATGGTCAAGTGTGTCCGAAGGGGTCCTAGGACCCCTTAAGACACACCTGAAAATTCCAATGTGTCAAAAGGGGTCATGGGGACTTCCTAGGGGTCGTAATGTGTGATAAGATGTACTAGGACCCCTAGGGAGTCCCCATGACCCCTTTTGACACATTGGAATGCTCAAGTGAATCTGAAGGGGTCCTAGGACCCCTTAAGACACACTTGAGCATTCCAATGTGTCAAAAGGGGTCATGGGGACTTTCTAGAGGTCCTAAAATGTGATAAGGTGTACTAAGACCCCTAGGGAGTCCACATGACCCCTTTTGACACATTGGAACACTCAAGTGTGTCCGAAGGGGTCATAGGACCCCTTAAGACACATTTCAGCATTCCAATATGTCAAAAGGGGTCATGGGGACTTCCTAGGGGTCATATGCGTGATAAGGTGTACTAGGACCACTAGGGAGTCCCCATGACCTCTTTTGACACATTTGAATGCTCAAGTGTGTCCGAAGGGTTCCTAGGACCCCTTAAGAAGCACTCCTAGAGGTCCTAACATGTGATAAGGCGTACTTGGACCCCTAGGGAGTCCCTGTTATCAAAATTTCAAATGTTTTAGCAATTTTTCTATGAAGGTATCTTTGAGAGTTGGTTCATCTCATTAATTGTTATGCAATCAGTTGGTATTCAACAGCAACATAAATACACTGCAAGTTTCTAGAAAGCAATCTTTTCATTTGTATTGAACAATGATAAAATACATTTTTTGAGTTCATTCATTTGGAAATATAAATGCATGTATTTAAGAATAAAAGAAAAGGGCTCACACAAGCCATGAGCATAACCTATCTCTCAATATAATTTAAATAGCATTTAAAAGGTAGAATAGAAGGAGAGAAGAGGTCAAGAGTAACCAGTCATTGCCTGAATGCTTTGAATGGTTAGTTGTGGTTGATAATTTGGGAGATGTCTTTGGTCCGTAAGTCCTCTAGCATGTTCCCGAGTCTTGTAAAAATGGAGAAACAATGAGGTTAGATCCCATACAGATCTAAGCAATGACAGATTGTTCATGATGTTGTCTATGCCTACGCTTCCTTTTAAACAATCCTAAATCAGATAGAGAGAGAAAATCAGTATGCTCAGTGCTGGTGTGAAAAGATTTATTGCTAATGTGTTTATTTCATGTGCAAGAAAATAATCACTCCAATGAATATGTGCTCAATATACGCATTGGAGTAATTATTTAAAGCAGGTGTCAAGAATCATGAATGAATTATATAATGTCAAAAGGACATATTAATTTTGATATGAAACCTTTCATTATAATCAAATGGAAGTAAATTGAAACCTTATAGATTGCAATAGTTATACAAGGAAACAAATGTGAGCAAGTTCATTCATAGGAAAGGGTGCTGAAAATCAGAATGCAAAGAAAAGAAATTGGTTTATGGGTGTCACGAGCCCGTGCTCAAACCTCGTGAACTAATTTCTTTTGCTATGGATATATTATTCATATGCCAATTAAGTGAATAAGGAAGTAGCCCAGCAGTGGTTCATCATAGGCAAGATAGAGAAAACTAAAGCAATTGTAGGAATCTTCAAGTATGTCATAAACAATGCTGAAAGAAAATTGCTATGTCAGCAAATAATTGAGACTCATGAGCAATATTTTTAGAATGAAATCTGACTCAAAATCAGCATGAAAGTAACAAATATGGGACATGATGGGGATAGTCTATAGTTATGACATAGTTATAAATGCATCAGTAAGCTGTTGAAAGGAAAATATGGATAAAATCAGTCCACAATAACATGGAGCTTTACTTCAAAAGAAAAGTAACATGTACATTATGCACCAAGAATCAATCATTTGTATGGCTCCACATTAATAGGTGAAAGATTAGCTTGTATCACATTTAGAGAGATATCATTAATGTGTTATAGTGGATTCATTAAAGGCAACAGCTAAAAAGAAGAAAAACAGGGTATTATCATTATCAATAGGCATTTTGTTACAATGATTATCTAGAGAAAAACTTATGAGACAGTGAGAATGGAAGCAAATATTCAAATTGTTGAACATATAAGTCACAGAGACTGAATGTTTTAGGGTTATCACCGATGTATTTTATGTCCCTATTTCATTTTGTATAATGTTTGAAGTCCATCCATCGTAGGGTTTTGAAGTGGCATTTTTATGTACAAACAATAATACTTCTTAGCATTTTAATTGCTTATATTTTGACATTAGGTCATAATGCTAAGTGGTATTATTGTTTCCTTTTTTTTTTAAAGATATTGAGTTTAAAATGTATTTTAATATTTATTAGTTGATGAACTTTATAAATCAATTAATGAATATTAAAACTTCTTAAAAAGAAAACATGTATGGGAAGATGGAGGAATTATGATATCTGTATCCTTTAATACTTTGTCTTGAAGTTTGAATGTAAAATGGAGACATGAGGAGGATTTATAGGGGTTGAGAAAGTCTTTGGAGCAGATATAGAAGCTTGTTGAGCAGATTTAGGGAGGTTGGAGTTCTTCTAGGAGCCTTGGGTTGGATTTTGACCTCTTCATGTCAGTTGAAGGGTCTTTATGGCCATTTGGAGCCTTTTGAGGTCAGTTTTAGATGAGTCATAGGTTCTTTATGACTTAGTGGAGTCCTTTTAGTGGATAGGCTTCATTTTATGGGTTTCCAGGTCCTATTTTGGAGGCTATTTTTTAGCATCCAACCCTTGATAGTTGAGAGTTTTATACTTACTGTATTGAGCACTCATATGGATTTAGTTCTGATTATGCAGAGGCAAGTTCTTGTGACATATTTTTTTCCTTGGCAGTTTTATGCAAAAATTTGTAACTCTTTTGGAGATTGATTAATATTGGCAACATTTTTGAGTAGTTTTCTATCAAATTCAAGCCTTCATTCTTCCTGTGGTTATGTGTCAAGTACTTGATTGATGAAAGTAATAAGCAAGTTTGTTAAATTTCTTATCTTTTGTCTGAGTTATTACCTTGTTGCAGGAGTGTATGTTGTATGCAGGTTGTAATTTGTGTCTGAGATAAATTTGATTCTCATGTGAAGAATTCCTCTTCCTTGTTTATCTGCTTTAGGACCTTGTTACAAAACATTTATGCATGCCTATATAGAATAGGAGTATTTCAGTGATAGAATTCAAAAGTTCTCTTTAAGGAAGCCATTATTTTCTCAATATTCCTGACACATTTGGTGTATCACCTGGTTCATTAGTATAGGTTAATTTCAAGTTCATTTTTCAATAATTTCTTACCCTTTTCCTCAAGAGTTTTAAGTAGTTTTAAGCAACAACTAGAGATTATCCAATAGGAGCCGGCCTAGAATCCGGAGGTTTCATTTCTAGGTAAGCATTTCCCACATGTAGAAATGACTCCCATGTTAGGTAGAATTATTAAACTGGTATAGTTTAATAGGGTGCAAATTCTTAGCCTTAACAGTTTTGGCACACCCGATGGGATAATAGACAACAATCTATTTCTTTATTTGCTGGTTTTACTATACAGACCTGCAAATTTTTAGTCATTCAAAGAAGTTTGAAAGTACAGTTGGTGACTCTATGGTGAAGAACTAATAGTATCAGTGCTGGTTATTGTTTTTTATGAGAAAGATTGAGACAAGGAGCTCAAGTACATTTGAATTTCTACAGTTAGAGACACCCAAAAGGAAAGGTAGAACTCTTAAACAAACCCCACATGCTAAAAGAGTTCAGACTTCACCTCCAAGAGTTTATGAAAGAAGAGGAAGACTGGAGAAAAGAGAAAGCTCTTTAAGAAATTTAGCATCACCAACTATAAGGGCATAATTTTTAGTTTCAGCAAGTGTTATAGCACAAGTTAACATTATGGTTGCACCAAGAGCTTTCAATTTTGTTCCTTTTGATCAAGGTAGTCCCTTGAATCTTCAACAACACAATGATATACCATTGGCAGCATTGATGGGGTTACCAGACTTCACAAGAGAAGGTCAAACAACTGCTTATGAGCATATGTGAGATGTTGCTTCCATCTGTAATGTTCATCATGTGACTCAAGACAACGTTGCTGTTAGATTATTGGCTGCTTCATTCAAAGGAAAAGCTTTAGATTGGTTCAAAAATTTACCTGTGGCTTCCATTTCCAACTGGGATGAATTGGGTGATGCCTTTACAAAAAATTTTGAGGACATGTCAGATCATCTGTCCCTTGTAGAGCAACTAACAACTATTAAAAGAGCCCCACAAGAGCAAATGACGGATTTCAATTCCCGTTTTCAAAAAACATGGAATAGAATACCAGTGGCAGTAAGACCAAGTGCAGATTATGCTTTTCTTTATTATCTTAAGAGTTTGAATGGTGACATTTCAGTAATGATTCAATCCATGGGAGGTACTTCATTACTGCAAGCTTTTAGTCTTGTTGTTAGAGCAGAAAATAGTCTTATACAGGCTGGTAAAATAGCCCCTAGGCCTCCCATGCCTTGTTTCCCAAATATTCAATCGAATATGCCTCTAAATATACCACCAATGGCTCCTTTGCCTATTGTTCCAGTTGTTTCCATAGCTGTGAATTATGAAAGTACAGCTGGACCATCAAATGAATTGCAGGAAATCAAGAGTAGTTAGCAAAAAATAGAGAGCATTTTGCAAACCTTGGGAAATGAGTTAACCAGTATCAAAAAATAGAAAACTCAAAACCTGAGGCCTGCTTTTTAGCAATGTAATCAGCAACAAGGAGTTAATCAGCCATATCAAGCTCAGAGTCAAGGCTATCAGTATCAGCAAAATAGGCAGCCATATCAAGGGAACTATGAAGGACAACGACAAAATGTCAATCAATGACCTTTTCAGTCATATAATCCAGCCCCATTGAATGCTGCAAATCCAGTAAGGGATATGGTTCCTGCTCAAAATAACATAATATCAGAAGCAAATTGGTGTTATCCCTACAATCAAGCACATAATCAGTCCACTTTCTCGAATGGAGTGATTAATCAAGCTCTCATGGTTCAAAATGTTGCAAGTTCATAGCCAGATATTTCTTCTAGTGTACCCGAACAATAGCAACAACAAGATATAAGTACTATGGAGACTGGTTTTCTTAATTGGCAAGGTGAGGAATTCTATGGATTGAATGGTGAGTCACCTATTGTAGCTAATACCTGAGAAAAGAAGCGGGCTCTAGAAGTGGAGCAAACAACTAGTAAGGGAAAAGAAGTTGTGGAGGCAAGGTCATCATTCCTAATGCTAATACCTTGCAAAAGCTAGCCAATCAACCAATCATTAACCAGAAGATGCATTTAGCTGCACCTTTTAATATTGTGGATAGTATGAAGAAAATGAATGTGTCAATGACTATGTGGGATTCCTTATCCCTGCCTAGTCAAGCTGAGATGCTGAAAAAGGCGTTGAGTGGAGTAGACATGCAAAATCTAGCTGTTTATGATCGTGAAAAGGTGATGACAAATGTTGAACAAGCCACTGATGAAAACAACAAGCAAAAATCTATTGTTCAAGGTAAGGACATGAGACCTCCTCCATTCTATGTTTCCTTAATAATTGGGAAAAATTTGGTACATAACTGTATGGTTGATAGTGGGGCTACTTGCACTGTAATGCCTAGGAAGGTTGCTGATCAACTAGAATTAAAATATGAACCTATAGAAAAGGGAGTAGTCCAGTTAGATGGCACAGCTGTGAATTCCATTGGATTCATTAAAAATGCTAGTCTAACCTTACATGCCTGCCCAACTTTTTCCATTCCACAAGACATTTTTGTGATAGATTTACCTCCCTATTTTGGTCTATGCTTATCAAGAGAATTTATAGCTAAGATAGGAGGTTACTTTTCATCCGATTGGTCTCATATGATTTTTCGTACCCGTTATGGAACAAAGGTCAATATACAGTTTGAATTGCTTGTAAAAGACATTATAGAGCCTTACACACCCAGTACGGTAAATGCAAATTTTGTTAATTTTGGCCAAGATGATAATGTTGCCCTTGTTTCACGTACAACTACTACTGAAATTCCTGACATACTTTTAGATGAGTGGGAAGCAAAAAATGTCTTTGAGGCTAATACTAGTTCTTTTCTAGATGCTGGGATGGGTAATTATATGTTTTAGGAAGCTGGTTTGGTGATGCCAAATTTGGTTAAGGGGGTAAAATCTGATTCATAATAGCATAATGAAGTCTAGAATATGTTTTTTGATGGGTCTAGAAGCAAGCAAGGTGTTGGTGGGGGTGTGATGTTAGTGTCACCTAATGGAATGAGACATTATGTAGCCTTTAGGTTTGGTTTTTCTTGCACAAATAACATTGTTGAGTATGAAAGTCTAATACAGGGCTTAGAATGGGCAAAGAAAAGAGGTATTGGTTGTATTAAGGTTCATGGTGATAGTGAACTTATTGTTAGTCAGGTAAGAGACTTACATGTTACTAAAAATGACACTTTGAAACTGTATAAGCCCCGTGTATGGGATATTATTGAGGGATTTTCTGCTTTTAATATTGTTTCTATTCCAAGGATTAAAAATCAACATGCAGATAGATTAGTAGCTGTAGGTGCTCAATTTGATATACCTGCAGAAATCAGCAAGGAGGATGTCCAACGACATGTTAAGATTGTAGTGAGGCCTTTGGTTCTTGACAATAACATCAATTGGTAGGTTTTTGAAAATGATGAACAAATCTTGCAATTTCTGCTTGAAGAAGATATTTTTGCAGTTTCTAATCAAGATAAATTAAAGAAGAATTGTAGAGATCAAGTGATGCAGCTTAAGTCTAACAAATTACCTAAAGGATTGGTTTCATTGGAATCTATTTTCAATTCAGATGATCAGGCTAAGAAGGATAATGCAGGTTTGCTGGTTTCTCAAGAGCACTATGAAAGTTTAGAGGTGGCACTAGGAAAGAGCTTGAAAATTGGTAAGGTGAATACTCCTTTAGAAAAAGAGTCTTATATTTAGCTTTTTCAGGAATTTGCTGATGTGTTTGCATGGGAATATGGAGATTTAAAAGGTTTTAATCCTGAGTTAGCATAGCACACCATAGAGCTTGAGCCTGATGCTAAGCCTGTAAGGCAAAGGCAAAGACCTGTTAATCCTAAGTTAGAGCCATTAATGCAGAAATAAGTTTTTAGACTAATTGAAAGTGGCATTATTTTTCCAATCAAGCACACTAGTTGGGTATCTAATCTCATCCCTGTTAGAAAGAAGAATGGAGAGCTGAGATTATGTGTAGATTTCAGGGACTTGAATAGGGCATCCTTGAAGGACAGGCATCCACTTCCTTCTATGGAGCAAATACTTCAATATGTTGCTGGTTCAGAGCGCTTCTCTTTATTAGATGGTTATTCAGGATATAACTAGATTCTGGTCAAGAATGAAGATCAGTATAAAACCGCTTTTACCACTAAGTGGGGAACCATGGCATACAAAAGAATGCCTTTTGGCTTGTCAAATGCAAGGGAAACGTTCCAAAAAGCCATGGATATGGTGTTTAGCAATTTGATGTACCAATTTGTATCAGTGTATCTTGATGATATCACAGTGTATTCTAAAAGGGCAGCAGATCATTTGGGTTAGTTAAGGCAGATTTTTGAGTGCTGCAAGGAGTTTGGGATATCTCTCAATCCAAAAAAGTGTGTTTTTGTTATGCATGAAGGTAAGCTTTTAGGTTATGTGGTTTCTAAGCAAGGTGTTACAGTGGATCCAGAGAGAATAGCAACAATTTTAGAGTTACCATTGCCACATCATAAGAAAGGATTGCAGTCCTTTATTGGGAGAATTAATTTTGTAAGGTGGTTTTTACTTAATATTGCTGATTTATTGAGACCATTAACTACTATGTTAAAGAAGAATTTTGTTTTCAGCTGGACAAAAGAAGCCAAAGATAGTTTCCAGGTTATTAAAGAGTCGTTAGCAACAACTCCTGCTTTAATAAATCCTAATTTTAGCAAGGATTTCATTCTGTATGCGTATGGTGGTTATGAGACCATTTCAGCAATGTTGGTACAACAAAATGTAGAGGGTCTAGAATTTCCAATAGCCTTTTTCAGCAAAGGGTTAGAGGAGTATGAGCAGAGATACAGTTTTGTGGAGAAGCATGTCCTTGCTATTGTTAAGGGACTTAAGAAATTTTGACACTTGTTGTCTCAAAGAAAAATTCATTTACGGGTTGCGCACCCTAGTGTCAAGGAATTCTTACTCAATAAGGATTTGAATGAAAAGAGAGCTGGATGGATAACACAGGTCATGGAGTATGACATGGATATCTAGGTGACTAAGTTAGTTAGAGGCAAGGGCCTCTGTGAACAGATTGCTGATGGAGAGGTTTCAGAGCTTCAAGGACAAGTAGATACCATTTTGGTGCTTGACATAGTAGCTAATGATGATAGGACATCAAGCTAGTTACAAGATATGGTTCATTTCTTGAAGACCAATGAGTGTCCAGCTAATTTGGACAAGGAAAAATGAAGGTATTACCAGTTACAGTCAGTTCCTTTTGTCTTAGTTAATGATGTTTTGTATAGAAAGGATCACAATGGTGCCTTTCTCAGATGCATTGATTCAGATCAAATTGCAGACATTTTGCATGAATTCCATGATGGTTATTCAGGAGGTCATTTTTCCCCTAGAACTATAGCATATAAAATTCTTTGAGGTGGTTATTATTGGCCTAAAATTTTCAAAGACTGTCATTTATATGTTAGAAAATGTGTTAAGTGTGCCATGTTTGCAAGGAAAGAGAGGCTGCCAGCTTTGCCTTTGTAGCCAATTAAAATAGAACAGCCTTTTCAAAAGTGGGGTGTTGACTTTATAGGGCCAATCAACCCTCCATCAAGTGCGGGGCACAAATGGATAATTACTGCCACTGATTATTTTACATGCTGGACGAAGGCAGCAGCACTTAAGGATGCAAATGAGACAACGATCCTTAATTTTTATGATGATATAGTGAACAAGTTTGGAGTACCTGATTCTATAATTTCTGATAATGCGCTTGCTTTCATTGGACTAAGGGTAACTGAGTGGGCACTCAGGCATGGTATTTATCTCAGCACTAGTTCTAACTATTACCCATAGGGCAATGGATTAGCGGAGTCCATGAATAAGAATTTAATCAAGATTATCAAAAGAACTCTGCAGGATAATCAGCGAGATTGGCACTCTAAGTTGAAGGCTACCTTATGGGTGGATAGGATTACTCCAAAGAAAATAATTGGTAACTCACCTTATCAGTTAGTTTATGGGAAAGAAGCTCGGTTATCTATTGAAACAGAGTTGCCAGTGCTTGATCTTGCTACTCAGTTGGTTCTTTTTGAGAAAGGAGATCCTTTACTAGTGCGTTATGCATAGTTGATGGAATTGGAGGAAAGTAGAAAGAAAGCAATGCAAACTATGGAATTCTAGCAGATGCAAGTTAAGAAGAGTTTTGACAGGAAAGTGAGAGCCAGAAATTTCAATGTGGGAGACATTGCTCTCAAGTGGGATGAGTTTAAGAGAAAATCGGGTAAGCATACAAAGTTTGATTCATTTTGGGGAGGCCCATTTGTGATCACAGAATGTAAAGCACATAATGCATTTTAGCTGTCAACACTTGAAGGAGAAAATTTGCCAATACCAATCAATGGTATTCACCTCAAACCTTGTTTTGAGGTAAGCCCTATCTTGTAAATATTAGAAGTTTTTGAATAAGGTGTTGTTACACCATTTGCTTCGACTTTCTTTGTTTTCTAGGTGTTAGCAGTTAGTTTCCAGCAGAGGACACTTTTCATAGCACATTCATACATATTAGGATGTTTGCATATCAAAATTATATGCCACACATGTAGGAGATTATTCTCAACTATCACATGTGCTATACAACATTCACATATAGGCATCCTGATACATACCAACATGTTGTTCAAAATGTTTCTGTTGTTGGTTTAGTTAGTTTTTCGATTTTCCCTAAGTGTTTTTAGAACACAAGCTGCCAAGTTTTTTAGAAAGTAAATGGCTGATAAATATCAATACCTTATAACATCCTAAGTGTACACCTATTCCTTGGAGTAGGGGAGCCATGCTACCACAAGCCATAAATTTACACTTAGGATCCTATCCTACACTGGTATTTATCAGTCACTGATTTCAGATTGAGTGTTGCAAATAGTATTGACTCTCAGCCCAATGGATTTTCAAGGCTACTGGTTTCATGTATAGCCGGCATACATCTTGCAGAGGTCGCCAAAATGTTATCAAAATTTCAAATGTTTTAGCAATTTTTCTGTGAAGGTATCTTTGAGAGTTGGTTCATCTCATTAATTGTTATGCAATTAGTTGGTATTCAATAGCAACATAAATACACTGCAAGTTTCTAGAAATCAATCTTTTCATTTGTATTGAACAATGATAAAATACATTTTTTGAGTTCATTCATTTGGAAATACAAATGCATGTATTTAAGAATAAAAGAAAAGGGCTCACACAAGCTGTGAGCATAGCCTATCTCTGAATATAATTTAAACAACATTTAAAAGGTAGAATAGAAGGAGAGAAGAGGTCAAGAGTAACCAGTCATTGCCTGAATGCTTTGACTGGTTAGTTGTGGTTGATAATCTGGGAGATGTATTTGGTCCGTAAGTCCTCCAGCACGTTCCTGAGTCCTATAAAAATGAAAAAACAATGAAGTTAGATCCCATACGGATCTAAGCAATGACTAATTGTTCATGATGTTCTCTATGCCTACGCTACCTTTTAAACAATCCTAAATCAGAAAGAGAGAGAAAATCAGTATGCTCATTGTTGGTGTGAAAAGATTTATTGCTAATATGTTTGTTTCATGTGCAAGAAAATAATCACTCCAATGAATATGTGCTCAATATACGCATTGGAGTAATTATTTAAAGCAAGTGTCAAGAATCATGAATGAATTATATAATGTCAAAGGGACATATTACTTTTGATATAAAACCTTTCATTATAATCAAATGGATCTAAATTGAAACCTTATAGATTGCAATAATTATACAAGGAAACAAATGCAAGCAAGTTCATTCACAGGAAAGGGTGCTGAAAATCAGAATGCAAAGAAAAGAAATTGGTTTATGGGTGTCACGAGCCCATGCTCAAACCTCGTGAACTAATTTCTTTTGCTATGGATATATTGTGCATATGTCGATTAAGTGAATAAGGAAGTAGCCCAGTAGCAGTTCATCACAGGCAAGACAGAGAAAACTAAAGCAATTGTAGGAATCTTCAAGTATGTCATAAAGAATGCTGAAAGAAAATTGCTATGTCAGCAAATAATTGAGACTCATGAGCAATATTTTTAGAATGAGATCTGACTCAAAATCAGCATGAAAGTAACAAATATGGGACATGATGGGGATAGTCTATAGTTATGACACAATTATAAATGCATCAGTAAGCCATTGAAAGGAAAATATGGATAAAATCAGTCCACAATAACATGGAGCTTTACTTCAAAAGAAAAGTAACATGTACATTATGCACCAAGAATCAGTCATTTGTATGGCTCCACATTAATAAGTGAAAGATTAGCTTGTATCACATTTAGAGAGATATCATTAATGTGTTATAGTGGATTCATTAAAGGCAATAGCTAAAAAGAAGAAAAACAGGGTATTATCATTATCAATAGGCATTTTGTTACAATGATTATCTAGAGAAAAACTTATGAGACAGTGAGCATGGAAGCAAATATTCAAATTGTTGAACATATAAGTCACAGAGACACAAGCTAAGGGAATAGTGAAGGCTCGGCTCATGGTCCTAGCCAAGAAATCTAAATCAAAAGTCACAAGAATTGGCACATGAAAGCAGTATAAGCGGGCCTGAAGAGTAGAAATGTAGCCCATATTCAACAGTCAAAACTGGGCAGGTAATAAACTGAAGAGTGAGTATTATCTAATGCAACAACACAAGACTCCCAGGTTTAGGGAGACAATCATACAGTTAGTACTTCAAAACTTCAAACAGAACCCTCATTTCAGGCAGTGAGATGAATTTCGATAACACACAGTTTCATTCTCAAGGAGATTGTAACTCGTATTCAAGTAACAAAAGAAAAAGGCATTTTCACCCAGTTCTGGAGTATGTAGCTTAAACAAATTTGCATATAAAAGTAACATATTAACATCCAAGAAACCAAAATATCAGAGTGTGTATGCTGCGAATAAGCGTGACCTTTAGCAAAACTTTGTTAAAGCAATAATATAAACCCCAGCTCACCTAGAAAGTACATAGGAAATCATATACATTTACAAATGCAATGAAGAAAGTATCTGACAGAAGAATCTAGTAAGTAAAAGGCACAGATCAACCATGGCGGCAACAGTTGAAGAAGTAACAGGAAAAAACGTAGCAAACAACTCCAGAGAATACTCATTTTTTAAAAACTTATTCAAATCTAAAAGCTCAGAATCAAATGCATAAGTAAATGCTATGGAATAATGAAATGACAGTGAATAGGTGTACATCTATGAACAGTGGTAAAGCAGCATACAGTTTTTTAGCAAATGTGGCTGATTATCAACATAATCATGAACAGGAATATTAAAAAAGGAAACAACTTGCCCAAAAAATGGAAGGATAATCTATGTACTTACAAATCCAGTGAAGGAGAAGTCAGCAAAGATGCATATTAAATCTCCAGAAAACTCTTAATTCATGGCGGTTAGTTCATTGACAGAGGTACAAAGTGAAGCACGTGCATCCATGTTATGCACACAGAAGCTCAAAAGAACAACAAGAATCATCCAATATCAATGGTGGCACTTCAAACCCTCAGTGCAAAACCAGCAGTCATGGCAGCTGTCAAGGGTTTCAAAACCCTATGCTCCAAAGAAAACAAAATACAAAATATGCAAAGTAAATGTTTTAGGGTTATCACAGATGTATTTTATGTCCCTATTTCATTTTGTATAATGTTTGAAGTCCATCCATCATAGGGTTTTGAAGTGGCATTTGTATGCACAAACAATAATACCTCTTAGCATTGTAGTTGTTTATATTTTGACATTAGGTCATAATGCTAAGTGGTATTATTTTTTCTTTTTTTTAAAAGATATTGAGTTTAAAATGTAATTTAATATTTATTAATTGATGAACTTTATAAATCAATTAATGAATATTAAAACTTCTTAAAAAGAAAACATGTATGGGAAGATGGAGGAATTATGATATTTGTATCCTTTAAGACTTTGTCTTGAAGTTTGAATGTAAAATGGAGACATAAGGAGGATTTTTAGGGGTTGAGAAAGTCTTTGGAGCAGATATAGAAGCTTGTTGAGCAGATTTAGGGAGGTTGGAGTTCTTCTAGGAGCCTTGGGTCGGATTTTGACCTCTTCATGTCAATTGAAGGGTCTTTATGGCCATTTGGAGCCTTTTGAGGTCAGTTTGAGATGAGTCATAGATTCTTTATGACTTAGTGGAGTCCTTTTAGTGGATAGGCTTCATTTTATGGGTTTCTAGGTCCTGTTTTGGAGGCTATTTTTCAGCATCTGACCCTTGGTGGTTGAGAGTTGTATACTTACTCTATTGAGCACTCATATGGATTCAGTTCTGATTATGCAGAGGCCGGTTCTTGTGACATATTTTTGTCCTTGGCAGTTTTATGCAGAAACTTGTAACTCTTTTGGAGATTGATTAATATTGGCAGCATTTTTGAGTAGTTTTCTATCAAATTCAAGCCTTCATTCTTCTCGTGGTTATGTGTCAAGTACTTGATTAATGAAAGTAATGAGTAAGTTTGTTAAATTTCTTATCTTTTGTCTCAGTTATTACCTTGTTGTAGGAGTGTATGTTGTATGCAGGTTGTAATTTGTGTCTGAGATAAATTTGATTCTCATGTGAAGAATTCCTTTTCCTTGTTTATCTTCTTTAGGACCTTGTTACAAAACATGTATGCATGCCTATATAGAATAGGAGTATTTCAGTGATAGAATTCAAAAGTTCTCTTTAAGGAAGCCATTATTTTCTCAATATTCCTATCACATTTGGTGTATCACCTGGTTCATTAGTCTAGGTTAATTTCAAGTTCATTTTTCAACAATTTCTTACCCTTTTCCTCAAGAGTTTTAAGTAGTTTTAAGCAAAAACCAAAGATTATCCAATAGGAGCCAGCCTAGAATCCAAAGGTTTCATTTCTAGGTAAGCATTTCCCACATGCAGAAATGACTCCCATGTTAGGCAAAATTATTAAACTGGTATAGTTTAATAGGGTGAAAATTCTTAGCCTTAACAGTCCCCATGACCCCTTTTGACACATTTGAATGCTCAAGTGTGTTCGAAGGGATCCTAAGACCCCTTAAGACACACTTGAGCATTCCAATGTGTCAAAAGGGGTCATTGGGACTTCCTAGGGGTTCTAACGTGTGATAAGGCATACTAGGACTGCTAGGGAGTCCCCATGACCCCTTTTGAGACATTGGAACCCTCAACTATGTCCGAAGGGGTCCTAGGACCCCTTAAGACACACTTGAGCATTCCAATGTGTCAAAAGGGGTCATTCCAGATTATTTAATGCTTCTAGTGAATCCAAATTTAGTTCTTATAAAGATGAGATTTTAGTGAATGACTTCTTGCTAATACTAATCTTCCATTGTATCCAGATTTCAACCCTTTTGTGGATCTACAGGCTCAATCATGAGCCCACAGGATTGGCCAAGAGAAAAATGTGATTGTATATCAACTGATTACAAAATGTTCAGTTGAGGAGAAAATATTGCAACGGTCAAGAAGAAAATTGGCTATGGAAAATCTAGTTATGAATTCTGTTAAGAAGGAAACTATTAAGGAATTGCATGAATCACAAACCATGAAAATAACCTTCTGCAACAAAGAACATTCAAGCTATAGAATTTATTAACTCTAAATTTAAATGTCTTATCAGCATTCATGGAAGAGATTTCATTAGCATCCATGGAAGAAATTTCATTAACTTCAGACAAAATCATCTTAAAAAATTCATTAACTTCAAGTGAAATCATTTAAGACGAACAAAAACAAAATCGTATTACTCAGAAATGGCAGAGAAAGAAAATGAGATAAACCAAATTTATCAAATTCTTGCAATTCGCAGCTTCTCTCTAAGTCATTCAGAAACACATAGAATACTATAACGCATGATGATTTATAGAGAATTTATGATGGACTATGCTGTGAAAAAGCCTGCAATCCCTGCCATATCTCAGAGTATTGATGAGAAGAAATGGCAAAAGTCTGAGACAGAGGTGGTGCTGGCATTGAAGTGGCGAGACATTCTTCATAATATCAGGGCGGCACCATCAAAATAGCAAGGCTTTCCTCATAATGTCGTGTCACCGCTGATCTCTTCTTTAAATTTATTAATGTGGTAAGTTCTATGACACTTGCATAATTTCCAGTATAACTGCTTATTTTACCAAACCCTTCCCCACTCTCCATAATCTTTGACTGGTTCAAAGATCCATCCGGTTGTTCTTGTTTAACCTCCCAATGACTCTGTTGAGTTGTCAGATTATCAACATGCATGGTACAATTGTCCGATGACTAGAATCTATTTTGAGAACCTTTGCAATTTAGCGTTTCGATTGAAAAAGTAGGGAAAGATATAATTTCACAGCCATAGGCGGTGGAAATAGAGTGATTCTTTTGCCCTCTACTTCTGTAATCCGCCTCTAGTGAACTATTCTTCAAAGCCTTCATTTCTGTGTAGCTAGGGTTTACGACGCCTATAAAAGGCACAACTATGCCCCTATAGGGACTCATGCTCGTGCTGAGAATCATATTATTTTCATACATTCCCTAACATTTAATACAAAGATTTAGCCAGCCACCTTTAAAGACCTAGAAGAAATGAAAAATAAAAATTAGGCCAAAAATACATACCACATTTCTGTATGTAGTACTATCAGCTTCAAAAATCCAGTCGGCTTCCTCTGCTAAGGCATGAAGAACTTCATTAATGTTTGCTCTGGGAGGAAGATTATAATTTCCATATTTCCGCAAGCCCTAAATTTTTTTTGTCGTTATCACTCTCCGCCTCTGATCTCTCAATTTAGTCATCTCCCTCTCCATTGCACTCAGCTTAGCCATCCTTACCTACTCTTTAATAGAGATTCTCCAAAATTTGTATACAAAGACATTCTATAAGAAAAAATGAAAAGTTTCCCAGAGAATATCCACAATTCGTATACAAAAGTATCATATAGGAAAAATGACAAAAAATTAATAGCTAAAAGGTAAAATTTATCACTAACACCGGTAGTACCAAGGTCATACCCGCTGTCAAATCCTAGCCTATGACGTGCAAAAGGAGCAAAGCAAGTAAAATGAAAAGGAAGTATGGATCACATAGCGATGGTGCATCAAATTGGATCAATATCATAATAAATGCAGAAAATACTGTTACGGACAAAAATATTTGCATATTAATGGGAAAGAGTGGGAAGAGCTTCTTGGACCCATGATAGAAGTTATAGATAAGGAGGAAGAGCTAAGAAGGGGAAAGAAGAAAAGGAAAGAAGTAAGATATGCATGTGAGCCTATGTCAGATGATGATGATGAGTACTCACCATCTGGTAGTAGCTCAAGTAGTGATAGAAGCTCTTCAGTGCACATGTACACTGACACAAAAAATTCAGATAGAGAAGTAACAAGTGCTGTGGAATTATCCATAGAGCAATGTGAAATGAAGCCTCAAATTGGTTCATTAGCAGGCAAAGAATTTGGTCATGCACTTCATTCTAGCACCACAAATATTTCTATTAGAAATGCCTATTCATCAATGGCCTTGAATTTACAAGACTTGGGAAACCAGGTTACTCATGTTGGGCAATATCCCTCAAATGTAAGTTCATTGCCACCTTTGGCAATGCAGTCTCACTCCTCATTTTACAACAAAGGGCAGCCATCTATGGTCCAAGGTTTTAATTCAGCTGACAAATGGAGAGCTTCTCAAGGTACTGATCTCTTTCATAGAGAAGTTCCTGATTCATCTCAAGGTTCTCATTTAGGTGACCAACTCCTTCAAGGTCCTCAAATAGACCCATTGATTTCCCAAATTGGTAAAAGGGTAGATGCAATTTTCGAAAGAGTATCCCAATTGAAGAGAAATGGAAATTCCAGTGAGCATAAAGTTATTGTAGATCCAATGGGTGTATCTTCTCCACTAACAAATATAACTACATTTCCAAAGACTTGAGTTTAAATGGAGACTATTTGTTCCCAAACATGCCCCAGTCGAGCAGATGAACCAGATGTTTCTTGAGTAAAGAAGATAGTGGTTTATTAAAGCATCTGCATTATCCCACTTGCTATCATTTACTACTTTTTGAGCGGCTTGCCAGCTGATTCTATGTGGGATTCCTATAATATATAATGTCCTCATGCAAGTACATGCTAGTTTTTGTAAACATTTTCAGTTCAAAAGTGTTAGTGAGCAATATCAAAGAAAAGGTTCTTACATGTGTTATTTAGACACATATCAATAAATTAGGAAACCAATTTTCTCCCATTACATGGTAGAAATGCCTAGATTCACTTTGTTGGTATCAATAGGCAGCAAGATGAGGGAAGAAATATATATTTGTGAAGAGGAAGTACAAATGTTACTGTCCAAAACCATTTGGAGAGTAATATTCTTCTCCTGATTGTAATAAGAAACTCAAAATGCAGAAGACACCAAATAGTTGGGGCATTTATTTCCTATGACCTATGTCAATTTCAGTTCAATTCCTAAGGATGATATTCTCAATGTGTAAAAATAAATTGATGTGTTATTTTAAAATGGTGTTGACTAAAATTTATGAACATATGTCAAATATACATTTTTCCCAGAATTTGAAATAGAACCAGTGGCAATATATAATCAAATTTGTGAATTTCACATCCAATCATTGGATGTTAATCAAAAGTACAACATAGTAATATAAATTTGAACCATTAAACAATCTTAGTCTTACTTCAAACCTACTCCTATGTATGTGGTTTCTTGGAGGTATCTACTAAACAATGTGTGGATATGTAATGTCCCTATCTAGGACCTTACTCACTTTGCTTAAAACTCCTAATTAGAATTTGGATTTCTAATGCCTGCTATGATATTATTTAAGTTTGCCTTGCTCCTTATTGATTAATATTGTAATGAATTGGTTATCCTTCCCCTTCTCTCTCTCTCCTACTCTATCCCCTTCCCATTACCCCCTCTCTCTCTCTCTCTCTCTCTCTCTCTCTCTCTCTCTCTCTCTCTCTCTCTCTCTCTCTCTCTCTCTCTCCTTCCCATTCTCTCTATCTCTCCTACTCTCTCCCCTTCCCCTTCTCTCTCTCAACTACTCTCTCCCCATCCCCTTCTCTCTCTCTCTCTGTGTCTCTCCTTCCCCTTCTCTCTCTATCCTACTCTCTCCCCTTCCCCCCCTCTGTCTCTATCTCTGTCCTCCCTCTCTCTCCCTCCCATACTCATATTCTCTCTCTCTCTCTCTCTCATCACCCTCTGTTATCTCCTCTCTCTCTGTCTCGAGCTATCTCTCTCTCTCACCTTCTCACTCTCTCTCTTCCTCTCTCAGCCCCCGCCACCTTCTCACTCTCTCTCTTCCTCAATGGCCGCCCATGAATTTTTTAAATGGCTGATTAATTTCCTTTTCTTCTTTCAATGGCCATCCATGATTTTTCTGCAATCTTCCAACCTTTCGTACATAGTCGTAAAATACATATTAATATATTATACATATAAAATAATATATAATATATAATGTAACATTTAATATTAATATATATTAAATAATATTTAAAATGTAAAATTTATATTATATAATATTGAATATATAATATTATATATAATATATAATCTAATATATAATTCTAATATATAGTTTTTGATATTAATATATAATTAAATAATATTTAATGTAAAATGTATATTATATAATATTTAATAAATAATTGATATTATATAATATTTAATATATCTAATATATAGTTTTTTATATATAATATATCATATGAAGGATGGAGAAATGGGAGGGAGAAAATAGAGGGAAGGGAAAGTGAAAATTCAAAATTTTGCCATCATATTCGGGTACCCGAAAATATTAGGTAATTAGGCTCGGTATTGCTTTGTGCACCAAACCTACATGGTCAACTATTGAAATGTCTCAAATACATGTTTTTCCCCTGTTTCTCTGAGTTCCATACTTCGACAATGTAGCTGACGACTTTTTTTTCACCCGAATTTGATAAAATGAAAAGGGTATCTTAAGGAGATTATCAGCTTTCTATCGATATAATTGCTGTCAAATTTTGAATTCGGTAAGTAATTATCAGTTATTTTCTAATTGAGCTACCTCTAAAGTGTTGGTTTATATACTGATTGAAAAATGACTATAACTTTCAGACGGTATAACATTTTTGAAATCTGAAAAATGCATCACATTCTATGCTTCGCCTACTATAAGGAAAAAAAAGTAATTTGAATTTTGTACAGTTTTGAATGAGTTAAGGTGGTCAGACATGGGAGTTTTTTTATTCTAAAAATGTTGTAGCAGAAAATTCATAATTAATTATTTTTTTGGAATAAAATTACAAAAAAATATGTGTCACATCGGGGCATGAGTCTACTACTTATATATTAAATCTTATAAAAAAATATTATCATTCGATCATGATTAAGGTGGTCAGACATACACCTACTTCTTATTTTTTTCCTAAAATTTTTGTATTGCTATATTGAAATCTATACTTTTCACCAATTATATTAATTTTTTTTTTTTAGAAAAGGCCTAGTAGTTTAGAAACTTCATTCAATTTCCTCCAGATTCTATTCTTACAACTTTTTGGTATTAGGTTGATAGCTAGTTCAAATTTTCATGTCAAGTTGACTAACCCTGATTTGCTAATTTTTCATTGCCACTTTTGGGCATAGTTTGGCCCCTCATGATCTTGCACATACCCAGCTTCTCCATCTTTGTCTTCCAGTTTTGCAATTTTGCTTGTTTGGTATACTTATCTCCTTCATAAAGTGCCTCTAGTCTATTCCAAATTTTATGTGCTGAATCCAGATCTTTGATTTTAGTAAACTCACCCTCAGATAGTGCGTTGATCAATGCTTCTCTTGCGACCATGTTGCATGAAAATAGCTTCTTTTCATCATCGATGGCTAACCCCAAGTCATTCTCAGCCTTCAGAGTTTCATTCTTCTTTACAATCATCCAGTAGTCTATGCCCAAACATAGCAAATGAGTTCACATCTTGTTTTTCCAACTGTCAAAGTTTTCAGGATCAAACTTAGGACTATCCTTCCTATAGAATGCCATTTTCCAAGACCACCTCAAGTTGTTAAGCTTTCTCTCTAAGGACCACCGCTTTGATACCAATTATTAGGAATAACAGTCCACAATACAACTAAGAGGGGGGGTGAATTAGTTGTATGACAGAATGTTAAACTTTAAACTTTAAGCTCATCAATATCAGATCCAATGAACATAATGAATGCCAACACAATAACACAATATTTTGGTTACGGAGAAACCCTGTTAAAGGTAAAAACCCTGGTGGGAATTAGCACCCACTAATGATGTACTGAGAGTATAGTAATCCTTGTTAGAAGATATAGCCCTATTAGGAGCTTATTGAAACATTACAGTACATAGTCCTTGTTAGAGGACAGACCTTGTTAGGAGTCAACAACAATAGAGGGCTCAATGCCCAAGGCTCACTGCCCAAAGAAGGTTAAATCCACCTTTAGAACTCACTAGTTCGCAACAGGTGTATATGAAGAAATACACAATCTTTGAACTATTTACCAGCAACTGTCTTTGTTTTATTAGTTCTAATGAAGTCCAAAAGTAATCCTCTACTCTACATATAACAGACACAAGTTCACAACCTTCACAACCTCCTTAATTCACATATATTCCATCCATATCTTTTCCAAAGAAAAGACCTTTCATTTATACCTTATTACATTTTACTAAGATTAGGTCGGCCCATGAGGCTTTCCTAATAATAAACAATTACATAAGACCTTGCTAAGATACACACGGTATCTAAAACAAGTTTACAATGATTACATTACAATAATTAATGATCGACATCCTTGAATTATGCTTGCCAAATAAGACACACACTTCATTCCCCGAGTCGGCTTCAGAATAAGCCATCGCCAGAACACACGCCAAAGATGATGTCACCAATCATTCTGTACTTTGCGCTAACCAATGAACATCCATTAGTGCCTCTTCCATCATCCTTTAAGATCACATACCTTGAATCCAATCCCTTTGAAATCTATATCAAAAACTCAAAGACTAACTTTGTCAATTCTCACTGTCACAATCCAGTGACCAGTCTTTACCAAAATAGTTGTATCTTTCTTAATATGCAAAACTTAGTGATGCAATCTCAGATATAAGATCACAACATCCTCTTGAGCTCTCATCTAGCTTCACAACATCTGAAACATCTATACACCTGCCGTACACTGTGATTACCTGTTTGGTTCCTTCATAGAAGCATATGTTGACATCAGTGACAAAACACAAATGACAACAGTATGAGTGCCCATTTAGTAACATAGTGATTAAACATATTAAATGTCTCAATCACCACCCATGCATTAGCAATATCCAACATTGTTTGCATCTGTTGAAAAACATATTAATATGGATACCAGGACTGAGTTAAGGGACACTGTCATTAGATTAGAAATTATTTTTGAAAGTCTTGAGAAGGATTCAACTCACAACTGCAACTATGAACTTTTATGTACCAATTTTCTAACATAATAAAGATAAGTCCTATTTCTTTTATTTGTGGTTATAAGTTATCTGTTTGCTTTTCAATTAGTCTTTCAAATATTCTATTTAATAGAGTGTTTCACTGTGTTAAATTCCCTAAGTGTTATAGTTCAAAATCACTATACAGTTTGAATATTAGTAGAAAGGTCTATGTAAGTCTTTCTTCCATTTTTATTGGTCTCTTGAATAGAGCTAAATTCGATAGAACTAGTTGTATAATCTGATTTGAATTATGCTTTAAGTGGAAGCCTCTGAAATGATGGTCTTGTCTTATTAAAGCAAGTTTTTTAAAATCGTCTCTGATCGTACGTATGATTGAAAGTTTTCTGACTCCATAGCCCAAGTATTTATAAGGCACCAATCTAATTATTATCTAGAAATTGTCATTTGGTTCATACTTTGTGGTTTGTAGATTATATAATTATTATTTAAAAAGCATTACTTTTTAGTCCTTAGTATAATCCATTTTAGTCAAGCCTTATAAAGTAGAGATTATCATAAGATTTTTCCATGCCCAAAAATTTACCAACAAAATGTAACAATTTTTTTTTTCAAAAGGTTCAGATGTGAGAGAGTAACATTCAAAGAATAAGGATAAGTTGACTTCGGTTAAGCGGTCACAACCTGGGGTTAAGTTTGTTCGGATAGGGGAACCCTAGTGGGTACAATTTTCACTTTGGAATTTCCATTCGGGATGAATCCAATTCTATCAAACCCTACTCGACAATGAGTAACCTTCAATTTCCTTGTGAATGAGGGCTTTAATAGTCTAACCAATTCGTTTCAATAAATAATAACCTAAAAGGTATATGTAACTAGGTTATATCTTTCATATGTGATTTATTTAACATAATCGATATTTTGTCTACATTATTAGTTCATGAGTTACCAAATTAATAATCAAATTATATACGACAATAAACTTGATAATGTGAACTAGCATGAAATGTTATCCAAACATTAGAAATATAAACATTCTACTACCCATTCCTAGAACATACTAATAACCTACTTATAACATTAGGTTACTTAAACAAATTAAATCATTAGATCATACCCTATGAGCTAATATCAATTTCACAATCTAACAAAAAAGCCAACTTAACTAATATTAATGGCCTTATTTTAACTATATAGAAATTAGATAAAATAAACTACCAATTTACACATTGATTTGTTAATGAGTAAGTCTAACACAATAATCTCTTAACTAAAAATAATTGGATGAGATAAACCATTATTCCAACAAGTTGATTTACCCAAACTTAATCCTAAAACACTTTAACCATAATCTATTAATAGGTAATTACTTTTTATTAATAATAAATTTGTTCACAACTAAAATTAGTATCTAACAATTAAAATTATTAAGCAAAAACAAATCCTAAAAGTTAACCTACAAACTAGCCTATCAGTCCTAACCTATAACACCTATCACCTATCACATCACCCCTTATCCCCCAAGGCCCACTTGCCAAGTGGGTAGGGTGATGGAAATCGCAACCTCAACTAAAAGTCTACGTGAGTATTTAGAGGGAATCTCTTTAGGAAAGGCATGTGCAAGTTTCAAGGGATGAATGTTGGGCCCACCTAAATGCCAACTCAACCAAAGGTGCATAGATTTACGCAAGGAGGGAGTCAAGGGAAGTCAACTTGCAATGAAAAAATAATAAATGGTGTCAGAAGATGAAGTGCTAAACTTGTCAAAGTCTTGTCATAGATTTTATGTCAAATCTCAAACAAATGAAGACATGGATTATGGGGCCCACCAAAACACACCATCTCAGCCCCAAGCAAGGATATACGCATGGCAAGAGGGTGGTTGACTTGTCAAAAAGGCCAAGCATTAACTTGGATCAGCATGGTATGTGAGGAAATGGGAAACATAGGCACAAGTTCTAGGTGGGAAGTCATAACATGATGTCATGTCAAGGTGGCCCCTTCATGACATGCTGCAAGAAAAGTTCATTTTGTATTGAATGCCAACTTGTTTACCCAAAATCCTATGTAGGGAAGAGGGTAAGGAAATTTTAAGATCAGTTTTTATATTTAATAGTATTATAGGTAAGGAATATAATATTGGAGTGGGTCCCACTTGCATGCATGAGAATAAAGAGGTCAAGTAAATAAATTCTTTTATTAATTTAGGAACTAGTTTTTTTTATCAAGATATATTAGGTGATAGTTACTAACATAGTTTAACTTAGGGGTTAATATAATAACTCTAATTAGGAAAAGAATATTGGGAAGGCAATATTCTCTATGGTAAGAGAATTATTTCCCTTCCCATACAAATTCTAGAGAGCATTTTTTGCTCTAAAAATCTGTGAAGTGCTATTGTTATTATTTGGTTTTTTTTTTTTTGCTTCTATCATATTGATTCCTTAGTTTTATTATTGAAGTAGCTAATTGTATGCATTTGAATTATTTTGTTAGAGCAGTACACTAAGTGAACTATAAATTGAATATTTGTATTAGTTGATTTTTACATTAAAGTGTTCTATCATGTTTATTCATTATTATCTTGCTTCATTTTGGAGGAATTGGAGGTTGCAACATTGTTTTTCCAAGTTAAGGTGTTGTTCTATTGAGATGGAAGTTTGTTCAAAGAGAGAATTGAAAGTATAGAACTTGAAAATTACAACCAACATTGGAGAGATTACTAGATTCATGTAACAACAAGATTTCATATGATATGAAAACTATTACATTGTCTACCTTCTCGACATTGGATATTATCCTTTAATGAAAGATTAACTTCATTATTCTAAAGAGTAGAATACACTAGACATGAAAATAAGGATTCATCATTTTCATTATGGTAATCTCTTCAAACACAAATACACATTCTTCATGATGGAGAAGTCTTCACATTTAAATGACTAACATACAATGTTCCCTTCCTTGATGAACTATTTCATAATGAAAGAAAGAATTCCACATATTACTTGAAGAAGGTTTTCAATAAATATTATAATATGCAACAAGAGAAGGATCTTATTACAAAGATCAACAATGCAACATCATAAGATGCTTCCACACAACCACACCAAAAAGTGAACTTCTTCAAAGCTTTTCCACAAGCACCTTGACTTCAAACCTACAAATACATGAGGAGAACCATGGGAAGCTCACCTCCCAACCTAGGTCTCAATGAGACCAGCCCCAAGCTTGGAGAACCAAGGCTAAATGGGTATACATTGCAAATGCTCACAACACATATATGCACAACAACAAATAACTCCCATCCAAGGTTTTACAAATGAGCTTTCCCAGCTCATTGAGAAAGGGTGAAGGTGGGTTTTTCCAAGTAGAAGAATGCTAACATATTACATTTTTCACAAAAGTATTTACATGCCTCTCAAGGCTACATGAATTCATGTTTCATACACAACTTTCCTCATTAGCATCCTCAAGATGCAAGAACACAAAGATGGCTTCATGGAGCCCATACCCCATAAAATTTTCCCTCTTCTCCAAGAGAAGAGACTCTCACTACAATGAAGAGCCCAACTAACCCCTTCACCCAAGGCCACTTCTTCCCTTTCCAAAGGGTGAGCAATGCCTTAACTCCCATGAAATAACATTCTCAAAAACAAGAAAATAAGAAATGAAGCAAATTCCATATGCAAGCCCATTTCCAACACAACAATGGAGAGATTTACAAGAACATACATACAAGCTCTCCCATACTCTTTTAACATAGCAAACAACAAAATGAGATGCAACAAACATGCTTTCATGGAAATAAAGATAAGCAAATCTACAATAAAATTTACATAACAATCTTCTTCATGAGCTTCAAGCAAAAAGTTTCCTTTATGGTAGAGCCACCAACCTTGAATCCAAAGCAAAATAGAAGATTGAAGTTGAGTTGAGCTCCTTATCCTTCTCCTTTATTCCTTTTCCAAAACCTAATTGTCTCTAAAATTAGAGAGTGGGTGAACACTCACTAAATCTCCAAAGGATGTCTAAAAAGACCTCCAACTTCTACCCACCCACCAACATTAATTTCAGACTTGACCCTAAAGTCCTTTGGCTTTTCCTTGTCCCCTATCATAAATGCTAGATTGGAAAGAAGTGTGGGGTTGGGTAAAGGTTAAGACTCAAACCAATTTTCGTAGCATGTGTAAAATGGGTCATAAAAAGGGTCACCTAGGCCACTAGGGGGTTCTAGTTGTGTTAAAAACACTCCTAACCCATACCCCTATCACTAAGGTACTTAGATTTTGCTAAATTTGACCCTTAGGACCCCTTTTTAGCCTCTAGAAGTGGCTAGAAAAGAATTGAATTTAAATAGTCAAATTGGTGGGGTTTGGTAAGTATCTCCAACAAGGGAATTTAAATTAGGTTCCTAATGAGTCAGTTAGGCTTAGGTTTACAATACCAACCTTAGTAAGCATGTCAATACATACATACATAACAAGTGTCAAGTGACACTAACAATTACACATCACATTCAAAATGACATGTCCTAAATGATAACATTAAATTACACTAGTAACACACATGCAATTCACATTTACAACTAGATCACATTATAATGAGGTTTTCAATCCCATATCAGATTAGACCTTGGCTTACTCAGTTCACATATGTTTAGCCTTGATTCTCTGAATAATTCCATGGTTCTCTTTCCTGTACACTAAACTCAAGCATCAGTAGTCCAAGGTAATAAAATCACATGAAATATACATTTTCAATTTATAATTAACAACATAAATCAATGTGCAAAATTCAATTCTAATTGTAATTTTTCATTCTATAATGTTTAAACATAGTAATTCCATAATCATCATGACATATCATCCATGAAATAATCAAATCTAATCATGATCCGATCTTCTCATCACTTCACATATCTAAAAATGCATAATCAAAATCAACCACATGTTCTAGGTCTAATCCATATCAGAATGTAATCCATATAATCATCATCATAAAACATATTATCTCGAGTCTCTGTCAGGATAATCAAAAGTGTATCAATGTATCAAAACATAAGTATCAGAATGCTAATGATAAAAAATGCTATGATGGGTCGGGGTGAGGCCTCACATCTGTTGTTTTCCTCCAAGGATCATTCACCACCTTTGGAGGAAATTTGTTTTGTGTACACAGTTGTGCAACGTAGCAAATTTGATTATTTAAAGTTAATTTAGGCCTACCAGCATTGGCTTGATTAAGCCAGAATTACAGAGGTGTAAATTTGTACCTATTAGTTGGCCAAATCTGAACCATCATTTTTGGGCAATAAGAAATTGGCGACTCTACTAGGGAGTTATTTGCAAAAACTTCATTCAATATTTTTGGTTGAAGCATTGGTTAGATTCTGTTAGAGAAGAGAAGGGTGGCGACTCTATTTAAAGTTTTCAAGAAGTGACCCCACTAGAAATAAGGACTCAAGAGAACTTTATATTTTTCCTTCTAATAAGAAGGTGGCAACTCCATTTATTCAAAAGCTCAGTTAGTGACTCCATTGAGGGAGGAGATCCAAAAGGGAGATGAAATTTCATCTCATTATTGAAATTCTATTACCATGTTTAAGAAATGGATCAGAAGTATATTTATCCTTATTGATTTCATGCCTTTGGATCTTATAGAATTTAAATGTAGTACAGATGAATGGTTTTCAAAATTTGCATACAAGGTTCCTAAATTCTATGGAAATTTTATTAAATTAGCTTTTGATCATTTGGCTATTTTTTACACATTCCTTGATGATTATGAAATTGATACAAAAGGTGATACCATGAGATTGTTTGCCAAGTCATTGGAGGGTTATGCAAGAGAAACATTTATTTCATTTCCTTCATAGAGCATCTCATCATAGACTGAATTTGAGCAATGGTTTCTTAGATGAGTATTATTATGCAGATAATAAGGATAGCTTATGTTATGAACATAGAGAAAACTATGATTGTAATATGAAAGAGGAATCTTGTTTGTTTTTTTTGGATGAGTTTCACAATCTGGAAATATATGAAAATGAAACAGAAACACAAGTCTTTCTGAGGTTATTTCACATCTGTAAAGAGATACCTTCATATATTAGGCCTTCATTTTTAGAGAAGATGAGACAGTTACGAATTCACAATGATCCTCAGGTCAAATTTTTGATAAATATACTAGAAGAAGTTGTAAATGTTGCAAGACTGAATGAGGAAAATACTAAAGAAGGATAAATGCAAGATGAGACTTGTAAAATTCATGACCCTGTAGAGAGTTTCCTTAGTATAGAACAAATTTCAGATTTGCTGGGTATTGAGTATCAAAAGTATGTTCAAAATAATGGTTCAAACTTCTTCTACAAACATCAGGATAAGAATGTAGACATGATATTTGATGAAATAAATGAGATTGCTCCAGACCATGAAAACAAATTGGAAATAGTGTATGAGCAAAACAAAAATTTAATAGAAAGGATTGGTGAAGATGTATTTCGAGACAACTTCAATCAACCATATATGAAGAATGATAAAATCATACATGATATAAGTGAAAGGAGAATCTTACTTCAACAAATCTCTTGTGATAATTGATTACATTAGGAGCATAGGGATAATTGTGAAGAACATTTGAAAACTAATTTGCATAATGTGGTTCAAAAAGATATATTAAAAGGGAATAATGAAAATTTACTAAAGATTTTTTCTCAGAAGAATGTTGCATCTATAGAAAATAAATTATACAATGAAGGGAATAGCCAAATTCATTGCATTCAGATTTCTCACCAGTATTATGAAATATGTAATATGATGCAATCTTCATATGATACACGAAGTGATTTAAAGTATTCTTCAGAGGCAATGGGGTGTGATAAATTCTCAAAGGAGCAAAGGGTACACTGGGCAAGTGGTTACAGGATTGGGAATTTTCGAACCAGAAATAACTCATTCAAAATAATCCTATTGTTACTTGATCAAAACAAATTTTTTGACAGAGGTAAAGTTCTCATTGTTTATTAAGCACCAAACAGGTAATTATATTTTATATGTTTTAATATTTTGTGTTTCCTTTCATTTTTTAAAATCATGCCTTAATACGTCATTTTTAAAAATCATTTTATATGTATTCTTTTGTTCTTGTCTGCATTGGAAATAAAGTTATTATTGTTCAAAAAATGAATAACATTTTTATATTAAGGCTCTAGATTTGAGGCTATTTTTAAGAAGCAAATGAGTGTTTCTACATCTAAGACGACTCCCAAGAATTTTCCTACAACTAGAGTGAAATTTTGTGGCACTTCAATGTGTTTTTGGGATGCCAGCATGCACAAAAATGCCCAAACATTTCTAGAAATGACTGGCAAAATTGTATTCCCATGCAAACTATTTGAGCCATTTTTTGGGGCTGTAGATGTGTGGTAAATGAAGATTTTAATCATCAAATGATTTTTGAAATCATATACCTCAACTTGGGGGGTATTTTTACAACATTTTTAATTATTTTGGAGTGTGCATGAGCTCAGAAACAACCTAGATTTATAAATGATGGCCAACAAATTCTGTAATGGAAAATGAAATTATATTGCCAATGGACTTGAGTGATATGGAATCTCTAGAGCCAACCTGATAAGTATACCAGAATATGAGTTGTCTTGTAAATCGAAAGTCTAAGAAGACATAAAAATTATATAAATGGACAACATGAGCAGGTTTTTCCATCACAATTTTAAAATAAAAGGAAATAACCATGTGCAGTTTCCATATATCGATCTTAACATGTGTTTGAGGTGATCGTTCATACTGGCATCGAGATGACATAAATATTAACAACAACATGGAGGACAACAAACTGTGGGACCTTTTTGAGCAATATGGATCCATACATATGTTAGGAATGAATGCAAAGTGTTTTTGCAGTCATTCTATAGCAGTTGTTGTTGCATTCATGACTTGGATTGTCATTGATGTCAACACAGTGATATTCTGGATATTAGCAGGAAAGTAGGTACAGTTTTATTTTGTGCATATGTTTTATTGCAGATTGGCTTTTGTGTAGTTGATGGTATATTCTTTGGTGTGTTATTAACCTATGGTTAACAGTGCAAAAAGAAATTCATTCATTTGTAAGAGTTATGAGCATTTTGGTGAAAGCAGTGTTTAGACAATGTTTCTATGTAGCGATGTTTGGAAATCGGAGGATATCTCTTAGCTGGGATGGAATCTGATTTTGCACAGTTAAAGGGATGTTGGAGACTCATTAATGATGATTTGGTTCATAGCACAAACTTCGAGGATATGTTTGGAGAAAGTTACAGTAACTGGAAGCCGACAGTTTTATGTGAATTCTGTGTGTAGCATGTAGAATTTATTATTTTGTAATTGAGGATGGACTCATTTGTAATTATTTGAGTTTGGTATATAAGAAGGAATTTTTTCCTTATTTTAATGGGTACTATGAAGAGTGAGATGCGAATATATGCATGAAGTGAAGAAAAGAGCTAATTCGGTGATGAAAGAAGACTTGTGAGTACAGAGATCTGGAATTGTGATCTTGTGTAGCAGAGAGTGAAGTTTTGGCATAGTGTGAAGGAGGTAATATATTTCATATTATTCTGCTGAATAATTCTAAGATCTTTTGGACAGTGGGTTCAGAGATCTTGCCTTGAAGCTATTTGGGCAGTGGGTCCTTCTGTCTTCCATAAACTCTTAACTGGGTTAGAATCTTTTAACAGGGATTCAAAATCTCCTAACAGGGATTTATATGTACTGAATGTATTTCATAAGACTCCTAACAAGGTCCATCCTCTAACAAGGAACTTTCATATTAGTGCATCATTTTGTGGGCATCATTCCCACCAAGGTTTACTCTTTTCAAGAGGTTCCCTAGTTAACATATCTTGTGTTATTGTGCAATTGTGTATGATCATCTTTCTATGGTTGATCAGTACATTGATTATATTGTTTAAAGATGTTGAATGGATAAATTATCTGATAATTGATTCACCCCCCCCCCCCCCCCCTCTCATTTATCTTGGGGATCTTTACTTTCTAACAATTGGTATTAGAGCGGCAGATCCTTGAAAGAAAAGTTTAACAACTTAAGAAGATCCATGGAGAATTTCAAAAAAGAAAGCCCTAAGTTTGATGGAGTAAATTTTGATAGCTGGAAAGAAAAGATGAAGGCACATCTATTGTGTTTAGGACCAAGTTATTGGTTGATTACAAAGAATGAGAAGACTACCATTGAGGAAGACAATCTAGAGGTAGGAACTAAAGATGAACTAGATCTATTCATGTGTAACATACTTGCAAGAGAAGCACTTTTTTCAGCACTACCGGAGAATGAATATAGTCAGGTAAGATGTTTGAAAACATCTCATGCAATTTGGAAAGCTTTACATTCTACATTTGAAGGTGATGAACATGCAAAGAAGGCTAGATTACATAATTGGATTTGTGCATTTGAAGATATCAAAATGATGGAAGATGAATCTATTAGAAGTTATATTGGTAGGATGTCTGAGATTGTGACAGGAATAAAGTCTTGTGGAGGTGATAAGATAGAGAATGAAGTGATATGGAAAATTCTAAGAACTTTAACACCAGTATTCAAGCAGACAACGCAAATGATTGAACAAGTGATACCTTGTACATTGAACTTTTCAAGAGAGACTCTTTTTGGAAGATTAGAAATAGTAGAGATGAACTTGAGATTATCAGGAGAGCTACCTAGAATGGAAACAACATTCAGTGCTCTTAGCATTAGACCTACAAGAAGTACTAGTGTGAATGGAGATTATGCCAGCAGTAGCAGATCTGAGGAAGATAAGAAGATTGAAGAAGGTATTGCATTACTTGTAAAAAGAGAACCAGATGGTAAGAAAATCTTTAAATGTTGGACTTGTCAAGAATATGGTCATTTTGCATCTAAATGTCTTAAAAGAGTTAAGAAGTATAGAAGCAACTTTAAACCTAGGAGATCTAAAGAATGTTATTATGCAAATGATGAAGATCTTGAAGCAGGAATTGAAAAACATTTAAGTGACAGTGATAATGATAACTTTGAGGAAATAGGATTTGTAGCAATTAAAGAAGAAAGTTCTGAATCTGATAAAAGGGAAGAAAAAGCATTAGTTTCACAAGTTGAAAAGAAATCTTATTGGATTATAGATAGTGGTTGTTCACATCATATGACTGGAGATAAAAGAAAGTTTGTTAAGTTAGATAATTATGATTGAGGAATTGTTAGGGTTGGTAACAATGCACCTTGTTTGATTAAGGGTATAGGATCTATTACTCTTGATGGAAAGACTAACACTAATGATGTTTACTTTGTTGATGGACTAAGACATAATCTACTAAGCGTTGGACAATTGGCTGATAAGGGTTATCAAGTTTGGTTTTCTGAGAAAACTTGTGTGATAAAAGACAAAGATGGAAATCTGATTGGAAAAGGGTCCAGAACCAGAGGTAATGTATTTCAGTTGAATCCTACTGAGATGACATGTTTGATAACTAGGATTGATGACAGTTGGTTATGGCATAAAAGGTTTTGTCATATAAACTTTGATAATATTGTCAAGGTGAGCACTACACATGCGGTAAGAGATTTACCTAGAATTATGAAACCTACTAACATGATTTGCAAAGAATGTATGATGGCAAAGTAGAAAAGGAGTTCATTTCCCAACAAGAAGTTCACATTGGCAGAGAAGTTGGAGATTGTTCATACAGACTTGAGTGGTCCTACTAGGACTAGAGGATTCTATGGTGAAAGGTATTTTATGATTCTTGTTGATGATTTTACAAGAATGATGTGGATTGCATTTTTGAAAGAAAAATCTGAAGCATTTGATAAGTTTAAGATCATGAAAAGCAAAATTGAGAATGAATCTGGAATGAAGATTAAGTGTTTAAGATCTGATAGAGGTGGTGAATTTACATCTAGAGAGTTTAACACTTTTTGTGAAATGAATGGTATTAAGAGACAACTTTTAGCCCCTAAAACACCAGAACAAAATGGTATTGCAGAAAGAAGGAACAGGTCAATAACTGAAGCAGCAAGAGCTATGTTGTTTGAAAATGATTTGGCTAAAACTTTTTGGAGAGAAGCAGTGAACACAGTAGTATACACTATGAACAGAGTACAAATCAGAGTAGATACAAATAAGACACCTTATGAATTATGGTTTGGACATACACCCTCAGTTAAGTATTTTAGAATTTTTGGAAGTAAATGTTATATAAAGAGAGATGATGATATAGGAAAGTTTGATCCTAGAAGTGATGAAGGAATATTTCTTGGATATTATTTAAAAAGTAAAGCATATAGATGTTATAACAAAAGAACTAAGACTATTGTTGAAAGTGAAAATGTAAAAGTTGATGAGAAGTTTAAAATTCAGGAAAGAATGCTTGATTATGAATCTGATGGAGAAGCACAACCTTAGCCTAACATTGAAAATGCAGAATTATTTTTTGAAACTAACAGTGATTTGTTGAATGAAAGTCATATTGAAGAAGACAAAGAAGAAAATAGAGAAGAAAGCAGAGAAGAATCTACAATCAGAACAAGATCAGTAACTATGACACCTAACAGGTATACTTCAAGACATCACCCTATTGAGCAAGTTATTGGAAGTTTAGATAGAGGAGTTTTGACTCAAAATAAGGTACATTTATGTTTGATTTCTCAAATTGAACCTAAGACTACTAATGAAGCTTGTGAAGATGAACATTGGATCAATGCTATGAAAGAAGAACTAGAGCAGATTGAAAAAAACAAGACATGAGAATTGGTCCCTAGACCTGAAGACAAGAATGTGATTGGAACAAAGTGGGTATTCAGAAACAAGATAAATGAACAAGGAGAAGTGATAAGAAACAAAGCAAGATTGGTATGTAAAGGATATTCACAACAAGAAGGAATTGACTATGAAGAAACTTTTGCACCTGTGGCCAGACTTGAAGCAGTGAGAATGTTTCTAGCATATGCAACTTACAAGAAATTCAGAGTGTATCAGATGGATGTGTGTTGGCATTAAGCAGAATTGCCACTAGTGACAACACTTATTTGCGTTCTCAGTGCAAACCGAGCAGACAGTGCAAACCGAGCAGACAGTGCAAACCGAGCAGACAGTGCAAACCGAGCAGACAGTGCAAACCGAGCAAGTTAGTGCAAACCGAACAGGACAGTGTAAATCGAGTAACATCATGTCTACCGAGTCACCAGTATTTACCGAGTTCAAAACCTACCGAGTGATCAGTATGAACCGTGCCTTCACTTCTACCGAGTGCATGATGATGCCGAGTAATGCAGTGGACATCGAGTATCAGAAAGTCACCGAGTCAGTTTGCAGGAACCGTGTAACCATACTTGGGCCGACTTAGTAGCACTTATGTTTATTTGTCAAGCTGACTTTGTAATTATAATTGTAATTAATTGTTTAAGATTTGTATATAAACAATGTTGTAAAAATGTCAAGATGTAAGAAGAATATATGTGAAAGAAAAAGAAAGGCAAAGATAAGCGAATTACAGAAGGCTTCAGCAGTATAAGGAACATCAAAGACAAATTCATCACAGAAGGTGATCAGTACATTAGCGAATCTCAATCAGCAATCCAGTTGCAAAGCCAGAGATCTACTGTTTCATCCTAACAGGTGAATCAGTACTAAATCCTTTAACCGGGTAGACTTAACAGTCTTTTATAAAATCTCTTTACCGAGTGCATACTTCATTGTATGTTTGTAAATCCTTTAACAGGGTGGATTTAGCAATCCTTATTGCTCCTAACAGGGCAGATCATCAGAAGTGATCAAATTGTAAGCCTTAACCGGCCAACTTTATTCTGCAGTATTAAAGCTTTGTGGGTTTCATCCCCACCCCAGTTTTACTTTCTTTTGGAAGGTTTTTGGGTAACCAAATCTATGTGTCATTATTGTGAATGCTTTTAAGTTTCATGCTTTCTGTATGCAAAGGTTAAAAGTAAATTACATGTTAATACATCTGTAATTGAAAGAAAATTTGGAGTTACTGATTCACCCCTCCCCTCTCAGTAACTCAGTTAATTCCTGAATATTTCCAACAATTGGTATCAGAGCAGCAATTGGTTCTCAAGATAAAGCTTAACTAGCTTGAGCAAAGATCCAGGACAATGGAGGTATTCAAACTGAACAAGGTGATTGAAAATGAAAAGCTAGATCTGGAAATGGCCATAGCTAAACTCAAAGAAGCAAAAGAACATCTTTCCCAATCCCTAAGAAGAAGGAAGGAACTTGCAAATCAGATGAATGATCAGAATTACATTGAAGAAAAGATTGAAGATCTTTTTCCCTCAAATAACTCAGATGAAGCAAACAATGCTGTCAAAGAACTCCTAGAAAACAATTGGTCTCTGCAGGAAGAAGTGAGAAAATTGAAAAGAGAACAAGAGCTACACTCTACAAGATTCTGTGAGATCTTGGAACAAAGAAACAAGTTGAAAGATGAATTAGATGGAAGAAACATTGAAGTCCAAAATAAAACCCTTCAGCTAGAAAACCTAATTGATCAGATCTCTCATACAAATGAGGAAATTTTGAATCTAAGATCAGAAATAGAAAGCACAAGAGAAGAACTAAGATCTGAAAAGGAAATCAATCTAAGATTGGTGGATGACCTAAACGCTGAAAAACAAATCAATGAAGGAATGCTGAAAAGCCAAGAAGACTTGAATCAGCTGTATGAGCGAAATCTTCATAGGCAAAAAGGAAAAGAAGGACTTGGATACAAAGGAGAAGGCGAATCCTCTAAGCAAGGTACTCAAAAAAATCAAAAACCTACTTGTAATCATTGTGGTAAAATAGGACATACTTCAAATAAATGTTGGAACAATGAAAAAGCAGAATTCAATGGAAAATGTTACAGCTACAATCAACCTGGTCACAAAGCAAATGAATGCAGGGAAAAACCTAGATTCAGAGGTAATTGTCACAAGTGCAACAAACAAGGTCACAAGGCATCCGAGTGCAGATCCAAGACATTTAATCCAGCAGAACAAATTATGAAAGCAATGTTTGGATGGGACTACAACACCTGGTGTAGATGTCATTACTGTGGAGAATATGGACACATTGGCATGAATTGCATAAAACATCATCTAAGGAAAAGAGATACTACCGTAAGATGCTTCAAATGCACTAAACTCGGTCACATAGCCAGAAACTGCATGAATGCTAGTGAAGTTGAAGATGGAAAGAAGAATGAAGCAACTAAGGTCAGGAAACAGGTGAGACAAAAATGGATTCCTGAAGCTACCGAGAAATCCACTCCAAGTAATGGAATGGATGGCTCTACCGACTCAAACTAAATTTCCAAGAAAGCACTGGAACTGTATTCTCATAGACCAATTTCAAGCAGTTCCAGAACCGAAATTAAAAGAAAGATCTAAATCAGCATGCAAGATGCAGTAAGATCATAGGGAGGTCGGTATCAGTCTTCACCAAGCAAGGTCGGTATCAGTCTTCACCGACCAAGGTCGGTATCAGTCTTCACCGAGCGAGGTCGGAGCAATATGAATTCTCGAATTCACCGAGTTGCGAAGTCTTTACCGAGAAATTAATTCTTAGTGGGTGACAGTCTGTCAAAATTCATAACCTAATTTGTAATGAGAATTAATGACAGAGTTGTAAACAAAAAGCAAGTAATCGAACTCATTCTTCACTGCGGACCTTTAGCACTTTGAGAGCAAAAAATTTCAAGAGCAACCCAGCGATTCAATACTTTTGCGAAAGGATTTTTCTATGAGCTATCATGGCATCATCCAGCACTTCAGCGAAGAAAGGATCTGATATGCTAGTCCAAGGGGAATGGAAAGCACCAGATTTCAAGATCGTGCCCGCAATTGCAGCAGCCCTAGATCCGAATGGAGCTCAATCTCAGATTCCTCCTAAGGTACTGCTTATTAACGATATCCACAATCATTTTAACTGTTCAATTCACAAAATGGGGAACCTAGAACTAGATATTGTGCGTGAGGAACTGTGTGTGGATGGTATTCTGAAACCCGAGCACAAACATCTGGAAGATAAAGGTTTAGTTCACATTGCACATCTACCTCGAAACTTTTGAGATAAATGGGTTAGATATATTCTCAGCCGTGTACATGATGGCAAGATTTGGCTTGAGCAACCTATTGAGATCACAAAGAAGATGATTCAACAAGTCACCGGTCTTCCCATGTTGAACAAAGCAAAAACAACCAAAACCCTAGGTCGGACGGAACTAGAGAAGAAAACCCTAGCCGAGTGGGACGGTAGAGGCATGAAAGTTAGCAGCATTACCGATGCTGAACTGAAGTTTGGTACACACATTATTGCCCATAAGATTTATAGTTCTAGTCGACAGAACAGTGTCTCCTGTGAAGCTATTGACCTAGCATACAAAGTGGTCAAGAATAACTTAACATTTGACCTAGCAGACTTATTGTTAAAGCAGTTTAACAAAAACATGGAAAGCATTAAAACTTCCAAAAACAATCCATGTAAGTTTGGATCCTTGTTGGTCTGTTTATTCTTCTATGTTCTGAAATTCTTCCCTTCTAAAGGAAAAGTTGTATGGAGAAAAGATGTGCCAGTACTCTATGAAATAAATGAATACATCTCAGAAATGGGTGAAAACTTTGAAAGCATCATGGATAATTATTTTGAGTCTTTCAAAGAGAAAATGAATGACAGATTCTGGATTCCACAGAAGTTGGTGGAAGATTACAAAGATGACATTTGTTTTATGGTGGATTGTGATAATGTATATATTCAAGTAGTTAAACCGAGGACTGTATATGTAAAACCTCTTCCTTATGAGGTAAATATTGATGAAACCAAGAATATCATTGAAGCTCTTCTTAATCAGCCTGTCAATCCCAAAGCTCCATATTTTGGAACATATGATGAAGCTAAGGTGAGAATTGAACTAAGCATAAAGCTTCCACAGGCGGTAAACAAAGGAAAGAAGAGGATAGCCAAAATGCAAATGATAACCGAGGACAAAGAAGAAAAGGATGAAGAAGAAGAGGAAAAGGATGAGAAAACAGAGGAACCTGAACCTGCAAAGAAGAAAGGAAAGGTATTTATCACTAAGGCACCTAAGCCTCCTACTGCTGTATTTACAAGGAGAAATACAAGAGGCAAGGCAGACAAGGCAGACAAGGCAGATAAAGACATAGTATTCAAGAGGCCTCCTCTAAATCTTCAAGAAAAGCTCAAACTCTTTAGAGATGGATCAGGATCTGGAGTAAGTAACATAAAATCCTTAAAATATGAAACCAGATCGGAAACAGAACAGAAGGAAATAGAAGATGTTGTTATTGAAAAGATGGGATAGTGGAAATACTCTCCTGAAGAAATAGCCCCACAGGTTCCAGCAGTTCTATTGAATCCAATAAAAATGAGATGGAGCAATGCAAAGAAAACTGTGATAGACATATTTGATCAAACCCTGAGAAAGTTAATGCCGAGCTTGAAAAATGATGAAGTAAAGAAGGCATTAAAAGAAAATGAAAATAAGATGACATTGAAGTTCAATACTTGTTTGATTTTGATCAACAATATTGAATCGGTTGTGAAGGCTGCAAATGCTACATGGAAGAACATATACCACCTTCACCAACCGAGTATTGAAACAGTAATAATAAAAGATATTGAAGATGACAGTGATGAACAAGAAGAAGACATTGAGGTAGATGATACTGTGAGGATAGCAGCAGAAGTCATTGCATCCCTTCCTACCTCTCCAGTGAAAGTTTCTACATCCAGCCCGGAGACACCTTCAAGCATGGTTGTGACAACTTCCACATTTGTCCAATCATCCATAGCAACAACAGAAGCAGCTACCATTTCTTCTACCGAGTTGCAGTCTCCTGCATCATCAAGTTTTCCAGCAGTAAGTTTTCCAATTTTTGAATCTTCAAGTGTAAATATTTTAAGCTCTCCAGTAGAAAGTATGCCAGTATCTATAGCCAGCCCTACTTTATCTACTGTCACTACTACCAAAGCATTAAGTACAGATAAGCCTAAGGCTCTACCGAGTATAAAATTTTTGGGTAAGAATGTAGTAGAGGATATAGACCTAGATGAAGAGATAGAGATTCCTACATTAGATTTTGCAAATCTATCAGCGGACCAGATGCAAAATATAGGTGAGATCCTCCAAAGGAAAGCAAAACAAAAGAAACTTAAAGAGGAGAGAGACAAGGAGTATCAAATCATCAAGGATGCTAAGGACATCTTGTCTGATGCATTAGGCATTAAAGTAGACTCCTCCCAACATGTTTTGTTACAATTAGCAGAAGCAGTTGAGAAATACAATGAGGATTCATCCGGGACAGAAAAGTTAGTTGAAAGAGTCGAGAAGAGATTCAACAATAAAGTGCTTGAGCACATTGCTCAGCACATAGCTATTAACCAAGTAGAATTGTCTTCAGTTTTGTCAAACACTGAATCTATCTATTCGAATGCTACCTCTCTTTTGGCTAGACTGTGCAACATTGCCGAGTTCACAAAGGATGTTAAGGATAAAATGAATAAAATGGATGAGGATATGAAGATTAGCATACAAAAGCTGCAACTTGAACCAAGTTCAAGCTCTGCTCATCACATGAAAATCTCACACCTATCAAATATGCAGTCTGATCTACTGAAAGAAGACACAAGGATCCGGTCCACACTGCTTGACATTCAACACATGATCCTTCCCATCATGAATGCAATGTATAAGCACATTGAACATTCCAAAACATTGATTCATGACAATCAGTTCTCTATAGCAGATCACATGATTGAACTCTCTGCAGAAGTCCAAATTGCTATATAAACATGTAAGATCTTGCAAGAAAGTTGGGACAGAACCCTGGCACTAATAATGAAGGTACATTCTGATTTTCTATCAAATTCTGGATTCTCTCTGTAAATAACTTGTATATGCACCTTTGGCATTATCATCAAAAAGGGGGAGATATGTATAGAAGGAGAGATATGTATACATTTGTATAAGAAACAGTTAGCACATTGAAAGGGGGAGACAATGTATAAAGCCCTATAAAAAGACAAATTTTGAAAAATCAAAATAAAACTCAGCATGATTCATGTATATAAGTTTTGGCCAATAAGTGTTTTTGTCACTAATGCCAAAGGGGGAGATTGTTGGCATTAAGCAGAATTGCCACTAGTGACAACACTTATTTGTGTTCTCAGTCCAAACCGAGCAGACAGTGCAAACCGAGAAGACAGTGCAAACCGAGCAGACAGTGCAAACTGAGCAAGTTAGTGCAAACCGAACAGGACAGTGTAAACCGAGTAACATCATGTCTACCGAGTCACCAGTATTTACCGAGTTCAAAACCTACCGAGTGATCAGTATGAACCGTGCCTTCACTTCTACCGAGTGCATGACGATGCTGAGTAATGCAGTGGAAGCCGAGTATCAGAAAGTCACCGAGTCAGTTTGCAGGAACCGTGTAACCATACTTGGGCCGACTTAGTAGCACTTATGTTTATTTGTCAAGCCGACTTTGTAATTATAATTGTAATTAATTGTTTAAGATTTGTATATAAACAATGTTATAAAAATGTCAACATGTAAGAAGAAGAATATATGTGAAAGAAAAAGAAAGGCAAAGATAAGCGAATTACAGAAGGCTTCAGCAGTATAAGGAACAGCAAAGACAAATTCATCACAGAAGGTGATCAGTACATCAGCGAATCTCAATCAGCAATCTAGTTGCAAAGCCAGAGATCTACTGTTTCATCCTAATAGGTGAATCAGTACTAAATCCTTTAACCGGGTAGACTTAACAGTCTTTTATAAAATCTCTTTACCGAGTGCATACTTCATTGTATGTTTGTAAATCCTTTAACAGGGTGGATTTAGCAATCCTTATTGCTCCTAACAGGGCAGATCATCAGAAGTGATCAAATTGTAAGCCTTAACCGGCCAACTTTATTCTACAGTATTAAAGCTTTGTGGGTTTCATCCCCACCCCAGTTTTACTTTCTTTTGGAAGGTTTCTGGGTAACCAAATCTATGTGTCATTATTGTGAATGCTTTTAAGTTTCATGCTTTCTGTATGAAAAGGTTAAAAGTAAATTACATGTTAATACATCTGTAATTGAAAGAAAATTTGGAGTTACTGATTCACCCCTCCCCTCTCAGTAACTTGGTTAATTCTTGAATATTTCCAACAATGTGAAGTCAGCATTTTTGAATGGTGAATTGGAAGAAGAAGTCTACATTGAGTAGCCTGAAAGTTTTCCTTTGACACAAGAAGGAGATATGGTATGTAAGTTAAAGAAAGCTTTATATGGATTAAAACAAGCACCTAGAACCTGGTATGCAAGATTGGATAAGTATTTATTGAAATTGAAATTTATAAAAGGAACAGCAGATAGTAACTTATACACAAAAGAAATTGAAAATGGTTTGTTGGTTATAGTTATATTTGTTTATGATATTATCTTTGGAGGAGAAGATGAAGCTAGTGACAAATTTGCAGATGAAATGAAGACTGAATTTGAGATGAGCATGATTGGAGAAATGAAATATTTTTTGGGATTACAGATAACACAAAGCAAGGAAGGTATATTTGTAAGTCAGACTAAGTATTTAAATGAATTATTGAAAAGATTTGGAATGGAAGATTCTAAACCTGTTGGAACACCTATGGTAATCGGACATAAGTTATCTAGCAAAGATGAGACACTAGCAGTTGAGCAGAAAAAGTACAAATCTATGATTGGAGGATTGCAGTACTTGACACATACAAGACCTGATATAGCACATTTAGTGGGGATTGTAGCAAGATTTCAAGAAGAACCTAGAGAATCACATTATGCAGCAGTAAAGAGGATACTGAGATATCTAAAAGGAATAATGGATTATGGATTATGGTATGAGAATTCTGATGATTTTACCTTATGTGCCTATACTGATGCAGATTGGGGAGGCATCATTGATGACAAGAAAAGAACCAGTGGTGGAGCCTTTTTTCTTGGAGGTAAATTGGTCTCTTGGCTAAGTAAGAAGCAAAATTGTACTTCACAAAGCACAACAGAAGCAAAATATGTTGCAGCAGCAAATAATTGTAATCAGATTATTTGGATGAAGCAGATGTTGAAAGATATTGGAATAAAGTTTGATGAGCCCGTTGTTATACATTGTGATAACACCAGTACAGTGAGTATGTCAAAAAATCCTATTTTAAATTCTAAGACTAAACATATTGAGATCAAGTATCATGTTGTAAGAGAGAAAGTTGCAGAAAAAGAAGTAAGATTGGAGTACATAAGTACAAAGGAGCAGATAGCAGATATATTTACAAAGCCTTTACCTAAGGATACATTTGTGTATCTAAGAGGTATGCTTGGGGTTATGCCCCAACCTATTTTTGAGAATTGATGAAGATGATTGCATCTATCCAGTGGTATATGAGCCCTATCTTTCTTCTGGATTGGATGTTGGAACTTCCTCTATGGGGGAGTTTATGAGCTGAGTCATGAGAACTCTTGTTATTGTATTTTTCTGAAAAGTTTCTTTTGACATTAAGTTTTTGTTGACTTAGTGATAGAATTTATGTCATTGATGTCAATGGGGGAGAGATATACATGAAAAACATTGTGGATTGTATGAGAGAGCTGAATAGGAAAATGAAGCAAGATTTGATTTGATATTTTGCAGTGATGTTGCAGTATTGGATTTTTGGAACATTGGATATTTTTCATCTATGTTGCCATCAATGCCAATGGGGGAGATTGTTAGGAATGAATGCAAAGTGTTTTTTCAGTCATTCTGTAGTAGTTGTTGTTGCATTCATGACTTGGATTGTCATTGATGTCAACACAGTGATATTCTGGATATTAGCAGGAAAGTAGGTATAGTTTTGTTTTGCGCACATGTTTTATTTCAAATTGGCTTTTGCACAGTTGATGGTATGTTATTTGGTGTGTTATTAACCTATGGTTAACAGTGCAAAAAGAAATTCATTCATTTGTAAGAGTTATGAGCATTTTGGTGAAAGTAGTGTTTAGACAGTGTTTCTGTGTAGCGATGTTTGGAAATCAGAGGATATCTCTTAGCTGGGATGGAATCTAATTTTGTGTAGTTAAAGGGATGTTGGAGAATCATTAATGATGATGTGGTTCATAGCACAAACTTCAAGGATATGTTTGGAGAAAGTTACAGTAACTGGAAGCTGACAGTTTTATGTGAATTCTGTGTGTAGTGTGTAGAATTTATTATTTTGTAATTGAGGACCAACTCATTTGTAATTATTTGAGTTTGGTATATAAGAAGGAATTTTTTCCTTATTGTAATGTGTATTATGAAGAGTGAGATGCGAATATATGCATGAAGTGAAGAAAAGAGCTAATTCAGTGATGAAGGAAGACTTGTGAGTACAGAGATCTGGAATTGTGATCTTGTGTAGCAGAGAGTGCAGTTTTGGCATAGTGTGAAGGAGGTAATATATTTCATATTATTTTGTTGAATAATTCTAAGATCTTTTGGACAGTGGGTTCAGAGATCTTGCCTTGAAGCTGTTTGGGCAGTGGGTCCTTCTATCTTCCATAAACTCTTAACCGGGTTAGAATCTTTTAACAGGGATTCAAAATCTCCTAACAGGGATTTATATGTACTGAATGTATTTCATAAGACTCCTAATAGGGTCCATCCTCTAACAAGGAACTTTCATATTAGTGCATCATTTTGTGGGCATCATTCCCACCGGGGTTTACTCTTTTCAAGAGGTTCCCTAGTTAACATATCTTGTGTTATTGTGCAATTGTGTATGATCATCTTTCTATGGTTGATCAGTACATTGATTATATTGTTTAAAGCTGTTGAATGGATAAATTATCTGATAACTGATTCACCCCCCCCCCCTCTCAGTTATCTTGGGGATCTTTACTTTCTAACAACATACACTTTAGTTTTCTTGCAGACATTGTGGATTTGTGATGATATCCTATTATGACATAAGGTCAGAAGAAGCAGTCTTAGGTGCTTTGAATAAGAGCGATATTTTTGGAAAGCAAATAAAGCTTCAACCTCGCGGTGCTAGATGTTTGATGTAGCAATTGTGTCAAGAGTTGGAGCAAGAAGAAGCCCTTCTACAATGATAGCATGGAACTAACTCCATGAGCAATTCACATTTAGGGGCAAATCCTCTTAAAGGGATGTCAAGTTGTTTTGTTGATAGCGGAGTGACACAAACATTGGAATATAACAATTGGGTCTCAAGTTATATTTGTTCATGGAGAATTCATTACATGGAGCACCATCAAGTATTCCCCGCAATTTGTTTTCTCCCATTAGAGTTGAAAATGGAAGGGATATACATGAGTGAGGAAAGACATTAGGGTGATCATCATTGAATCAACAATGATCATTTTATTTTCCATAATGCAACCATAATCCTATTAGTGATTGACAATGACAACTTTATACTATTCCAATAATAACAAGTTATGCCAATAAAATAAAAGTGGGGCCTAAGGATTCAAATGATTTTCTGCAGAAGATTTAAAGAGGTAATACATTTGAAATAACAGGTAAGTATTAAGGGAATAATTTTATTGTTTTCACATTTGGAGGTTAAAACATTATTAATTTTCCTTATAGTTCATTTATTTGAACTTTTTAAGGGGAAAATATATTCATGTGAAATGTCGTTACAAGATTTATTCATACTTAAAAGTAATTTCTCATCTTATTTAAATTTTTCCCCAAATTGAGCACTCGATAAATATTTCACCATGGTTAATAGTGTTGATTTAAATGATTTTTGGTATTATATTAACATTATGTTTCAAGTGGTATTCTCTCTAGAGAACACTGGATTTTCACTACATCCAAGTATGAATGCACATCCCCTACAACTGAAGCCAGCAACAAATTTGCATAAATTTTCTAGGGAAGTGTTTATTATTGTTTCATTTTTATATTTATTTCCTTGTTCAACTATATGAGAAAAATTAATCATTTTATTTCAATGTGTTGAATGCATTTATTTTTTTTGAAATAAAAAATAATAATGTTTAGGCAAAAGGGGTGATTTAAAGTAAAATATTCCTTTTTGAACAAAAGGGTGGCGAGAGGGAGTTGAACACTCAACCTCTCAAGCCTACTCTCTTTTCCTATCTACCTACCCTTTCCCTCCCTAACCAATTAGTCTAATATTATTCCTTGAGAGGTTTTGGGATGGAATTAATTTTGTTCACTTTTCATGTGCAGGTAAGAAAATCAAAGCAATTTTCACACATGGAGTATATCTTACCCAAAAGTATTTTTAATTGCAATATGATTATTTTTTGCATATAGATATTATTTACAAAACCATTAATGAGAAAAAAGTGTGGGGAGAGGGATTTGAACACTCAACCTCTCGACCCATCCCTATTTTCTATCCTAACTACCCAAACTCCCCCCCAACCCCTATCCAATTAGTCTATGTTATTCCTTGAAAACATTAGAGTGAAAGGGTATAAACACATGGTTTTCACTCTATGTTGAAAAATTTATGTTTCAACATAATATGAAAGTACTTCTATGGAAAAAGCATTAAATCATTCTCACAATAAAAATATAAATTACCCTAGTTGCTAAATAAAATATCTTATTAGGGTAATTTATTCCTTAAAATAATATTATCATCTTGATTAATTCCAATGATGAAGTATGTATTAAAAACTTATTTTAAAAATAATTAAGATTAAATTTGATCTATCATGATGTTTGACTATGTTATTTATGTGCAGAAATTTGATCCAAATAAAAAATAATTTCGACATGGTACTTCAAGATATTGATAGTGTAGAGGGAGTATTCCTTGTCCAAATATTTCTTTGTTAAAATTTAGAAAACCATGGCATGTATATGCAGTATAATATCAAATCTATCCACACTTTGTAGAATCCAAACCTTTCCAAACATTTAGCCAAGAATCTCTAGTTCACATTGTCATACACTTTTTTTACATCTAGTTTAATGATCATACTTTAGGTCTTAGTTTTTTAAATAGAATGAATATAATCATGGGAAATAATTACCTCGTCAAAAATAGATCTTCCTATAACAAAGCTTGTTTGTTCTTCTACTATTAATTTTGGGAGTAAATGTTTTAATCTGTTGGCTAAAGCTTTTGTCAAGACCTCATAAATGGTATTATAGACATAAATTGGTCTAAACTCATCTAAGAATCTTGATTTTTATTTGTTTGGAATGAGGGATAAAAAGGTGTTGTTTATTTATCTCAAAAATCTTCCATAAATTCTTATTGCCTCTAACACTTCAGTCATCTCAGATCCTAAAATTGGTCAACATTCTTGGAAGAAGCCAGTTGGAAATCCATTAGGACCTGGTGCTTTGTCTAGATGAAGCTAAAATAAGGATGTATGTATTTCTTCCTCTGAATATTTAGCCATCAACACTTTGTTATCCTTAGTTGTCCCAATCTAAGGGATGTCACTTAGGATCTCTTGTTGCACTAACAAATCTGAACCCTAAAAAATATTTAGTAAATTTGAATAGAAATTCACTATCTTTTTTAAAAAAAAATTTGTTTGATCTTCTATAATGCCACCATTTCCATCATTGATCTTATGAGTTCTATTAACAATTCTCCTTTATTTTTTACTGTTGTGGAAAAATTTTGCATTCTTATCCCCTTCTTCAAGTCAAAGCTCTCTAGATTTATGCCTCCAAAAGATTTCTTCTTCAGCCAAAATGTCCTCATATTCCTTTAATAACTCATTTTCCTAATAGAATATTTCCTTGTTCATTGCTTGAAGAGTGACTTGTTCATTTTGTTCCTTCATGCTTTGTCCAATTGATCTATTTATTTCAAAAATGTTTTTAAAGTGGTTCTTGTTCCATTCTTTCAATTTTCTTTTGATTTCTTCGGTTTAGATATAAAGCAATATAATTTGGATCCTTCAAACTCAGATTATTTCCACCATTCATCTATCAACCCTAATAATTTTTCATATTTCATCCACATGTTTTCAAATTTGAAGGGATAGAACATTGGTTTATCTTCTCTTAATATGCCCAACTATTTGGGAAAACGGTGTGAGGTCTACCCCAACCGTCATAGTTTTCATTGATCTTAGTTACACTTTTCAGTTGATATTTTGGATTATGATATACTTGTACATATGTTATTATTTCAGGGATCGGGGAATTCAATGTTATGTACATTTTGCATTTGGATTATGTTGATTTGAACACTTATTTGATGCTTATAGTTGATCCTGATTTACCCACTAGTAAATTTTACCCTATTTTTCAATGAGGATTAGTTGAATTTTCGACATGAATTGGTCGAACAGATGACTAAAATCATGGTCAAACTTTTCCCATCAATTTTTCTACAGGGAAAACCACAGTCAAAATTTTGACCCTATGAGTGGTCAAAGTATCGACTGAATCAATTGCTTGGAACTGGAATAATTGAGACCAACTGTGGGTCAAAATTTCCACCAACCTTCGTAGAAATAGACATTGAATCCATAGCATTCTCGTCGAACATAGGGCTGTGGAAAGGTGGAAAGTGAGACCAATTGTGGGTCAAAATTTCCACCAACCTTCATAGAAATGGACATCGAATGCATAGCATTCTCGTTGAACAGAGGACTGCGGAAAGGTGGAAAAATTAACCAATACTAAGATTTGGTTAAAAAAAATATGTGACACAACAACATAGTTCATATTTCCTATATGATGCACAACATTCTCCATGCAATGATCAAGTTGTACTTGCTAAGTTCTCCTTTTATTTCTAGCTAAAGAATCCATTGCCAATTTCTAGCTAAAGAAGCCATTGCCACTTTCTGTGGCCACTGACTCACTGATTAACATCCTCTTTTAATATTGATGATACTGGATCAGATGCTAGTCCCACTTTGTTGAGATGTTTGATACGTAATCAATGTTATCATGTTCTTGCCTTAGTCGATATTTCTCATCGGGGTTCTTCCCTGATCGCTACACATGGATACTCTGTGTTATCTTATGTAAGTATTGATCGATGATCTTTGATTGGATTTTGTTGATTTTAATCTTTACAAGGTGATTGGTATGTTATCCTTATATAGCAGTGGTATACATTTTCTCTTTGTCAACTTCCTTGATATCGGTCCATGCTTTAGATGATGTATTTGAAGACCTCATTCATATCTTGATGATGCATACATGCTGGTATGCCTTGATCTCTGTAATTATTGACTAACTAATCCATGGAGATTTTCTTAATACTTGTTATTCACTTGATCTCTTCATCAAGTATATTATGATGTCAAAGATATGTAACTGGCATAATGTCATCATCCTTTTTAAAGGTGATCATTGACTGGAAAGAACCTTTATTCCTTGTACAAGGGTTAGGAAACCGTCTTATTTATAAGACTTCATGGTTTCTTCAATCCTTATTACCCTTACCAATATCTAGTATAATGTACTTCTAGCTAAATCTACTAACCTCTATCTGCTATTAGTCTCCAAGGACTGCCACTCCTTGTCCACAAATGTGTCTTAATGTTCTAGTGGGATTGGTTCAAAATTGGGGACATTACATGTTGTATAGTGGGAATTGATTAATTCCATGGTTTGCAATGTGAGAAGGTGATCTTCTCAAATGTTTTACTAATCTACGAGGCTTCTTTGAAGAGGATAATCTCCAATTACATGTTCTATGGTGAACATCATTTGTTGCCATCAATGAATCACCTTCTACTTTGAAACTCTAACCTTAGGCCACCTCCATGTTATCTGTTCATGTTCTCAAGTTTATTGATCATGCAAGCTTAAAAGAACCATCATCATCTTTGATGATAATTGGATTATTATTGAGGTACTGCCAAAGTCAAGTCTGGAAAAACTAGCCAGTGGTGGCTTCCACATTAGTATTTTTCTAGCATTCCTCCTATCTCTTAATCCTTTAATGAGGGGATGTAGGAAGCAATTATCAATATGATAGAAATAAATTTGATTGTACATTTTATTGTGCAATTTTCTTATAGTTGATTCCAGTATTTGTTCATAGCTTGTGGCTTGTGCTAGATTTCAAATTTGTTCATGTCTTGTAGCTTGTGCTAACAATTGTTGAGGAATTACTATTTGGTAACCTCTCCCAGGGATGGAAGGCCTTTATCCCCCCACCCAATCCCACATATGAGGGAAAGGAGGATAAAGAAAGAAATTGAGAAACAATGGTGGCGAGGGGGTCACATCACCCAATGGGGCTCCTCAACTCGATCATGTACTTTTATGTCCGGTGCATGATCACTTCCTATACTTCTCTCCCCTGCTTTAGTTGGGTCATGACCAATTGCTAATGGAGAAGGGGAACTTGACCTGCCCACTGATGTTGATGGCCCCCTTATTCTCACCCAAATCAACCTATAGCCTCCCACCCACCAATATCAAAAGAATCATCGATGGAAAAAGAACCACAAGAAACAAATAAATATTGCTTCCAGAGAAGATTTTGATGAAGAGGACTACTGGTATGCTACATAAATGTTCACTCCTCTTTAGAACATATGTTGAATTGGGTACTTCTAGACATATGCCAGGAGAAAATAAGGGGTTTCCCACCTCTCTACATTAACTTTATACGGGCAAGTTTCACTTGGGATGATACAACCTATGATGTACAGGGCATTGGTGAGATTTTGTTGCCACTCAAAACCCAATGATGATGACTTAAGAAGGTTCATGTTCTAGGGTTCATTGAAAACCTCTTGTCTATAAGTCAATTATCAAACCCTAACTTGAAATTTAAATTTCATAGACATGATGGTGAGAATGTTTGTCTTATTTTGTTAAGTTCAAATTAATTAATTATTTTTGAAATTTTTACACTTCCACAATAAAGAAGCATGAAACCTTAAAACCTTTTAATTATCAAGATTTTGATGTGGGAAAGATGAGAGCAAATGGTGAATGAGTTAGAATAATATTAAGTACTTTATATTGAAATTCTTGTTGGTGGCAAGTTGTCAACTCAATATCACAAACTATTACAAAACCTAGAAGTAAAGATATGCATATTTTGGTGGTAAGCCTTCTGAATTAATTACAAACTAAAATTGAAAATAATTGAAACTCATTCTTGTGGTTGGCCTTCAAGAACAATAACAAAGTTCTAAATCTGGCAGGTAACTGCACAAATCAAAACAAGCTGAATTTGAAGCTATTGCAATATTGGTTCTAGTGGTGAAACTTCAAGAATGAGATACATATTCTATAATAAATCAGGCAATGAATTGCATAGATGATGAGGCAATGCAAAATAATAAGTATTTTACTGTTGTTGGACAACATAAGCAATACTAGAAACAATTATGACCATAAAATGGAAATGGACCAATTGCAACAATATTATCAGCAACCCTATTGATAAATAATTATAAATGTATTTCTAAAGGCTAGAGGCCCCCACACATTATGATTTACCTTTCCAAAAAGAAATGCTTGATTTCATATTGTACAACACCCCTTTAAAAATGTATAGCAATTTGAAAAATCCTTCAAAGGACCAAAAGTGAAAAAGATTGCAACCCTTGTATTGTTTAGAAGTTATGATCATAATTGAAGGTATGACAATAAAGAAGTATATTCAATATGTTTGACTGTCCCAAGGAAGTGTGAAAGTTAATGGTAAATACAATAAAGTCTTAAGAATGCTTCTGTTAGCCTTATTTGATTTGTACGACACCCACAAGAAATATGAAGTTTTAAATTTGTATGGCAACTAAACACATGAGACTTTTGTACTTTGTACAGTTCCTTGATAAAATGTGCAATGGTTTTCATAGGCATGATTGCAAAAGCCTATTCCCAAGGCTGAATTGGACTTGGCAAGTTCATTTAACATAAAAAATGGACATCATGCAAATGCAGTTCTCACTTGTCTATAGTGGAGATGTAATATTAAATCCACTAATAATGCATAAAACAAAACAATTATTGCCTTTAACCTCTTATTAGCCTTGCCCTTCAGCATAAGAGAGCATTTTCTATTTCAGCGACCCATTTTTTGGGTTATCTTCCAATGCTACACTACTATTTTTGCATATTGTAAAGTGTTAAATTAACTTATAATTATTTATGTAGCATTTATTTGTCTATATTGCTTTTGAAGTAATGAAAATCTCCTCTACTAACTTAGAAAATTGAGTTAAATATATATGTGTGTGTTTTTTTTATTAATGTCATATCCAGTTGTATCCATATTGGGGATCTTGAGAAATGGCTGTATCCAAATCAGTATTTGTATCCATATCCGTTTCCATGCAACTTTGCTTCCAATACCATGTGAAGGCTACGATCATGAGGTGTATTACAATGTTTACTATTTTGCTCATTTTATTTTATTATAATGAAAAAATCTTGATAGCTTGTGAGTAACTACATGCACCCATTCAGTTCAATTTTGCAAGATTGAATGATTGGGACATGAGTGAGTTATCAATCATTGCAAGAGACTTTGAAGCAAGGAAATTGTTACCCTCACACTTACATATAGCATATGGGTGTTATATTTCCAATTTTAGGGAAGTCTGGATAATTTCTTTGAGCATAGACCAGTTTTAGGCTGGTGTCTCCATTTATGGTTTTTCTATAAGTCAATAAATTACAATGATTAATTTGAGTTGGAAACCTCCCAGCTGTACTTGATGGCTCTACAACTCATGAGGAATACAAATCAGATAAATTCATTTTGCTCAACAGTCCCTTGCCTTTCAAAACTTGTAATTAGAATTTGTTTTTCTTCTTTATTATGGAATCAGATTTGCTAATGCAACATCATCTCTAGCTCCAAATGATCAGAGATGGCATCCCGGTATTGCTCCCCCTCAATATCACAGGCATCTGTATCAGTTTCTGAGATTTTATCCAATAGCCTCCAAGCTTAGCTTGCAGACATCTACTTAGAACCTCCAGACTCCCCTCCTAACAATAAGAATATAGCAGATAGCATGTGTACATGAATTATGATCTTAAAATTATGGGACTTTGGGGTTTACATAGTTAATGTTATGTAGTTTCATTCAAGCATAGATAGTTTTCTTAAGAGCCCACAAGTTTAATAGCTAAAATTTGATATGTTTTTTTAACACTGTGATGTTATCACATCAGCGAATTCAACTTTTTGGATAGCTGACCATGCAAATTTTCATTCCATGACATAAACATTGACATTTATCCAAAGAAATAAATAAAATCTGTGCATATGAGGTGACTTGTATACAAAGAGAGAAATAGCTAGCAGGCTTTTAGACCATAAATCTAGAGACATACAGCTGTAAATGTAAAAATAAAAACACCATACAAATTGGATATAACCATGATTGATTCAGATGACCTAAAGCTTCTTTAGTTATGATTTTATGGTATAGTTGCATTCAAGGTATTAATAGATGTATTCACTAAAGATTTTCTATATGCATATAATTCTATCACAATAGGAGGAGATAGTATTAAACTCACATCTTGCCAGGGCAATGACACAACATGCCAACCAACAGAAGCCAAGTAGCGCCACTTCAACATGGTATGACCAAGAGGAGTTCTTGATATAAATGTAACAAATATGTTACACTTGTCAATCTTAAAGATTCCAAGATGTAATCAAGGCTTTAAAAAATGTATTGTCATGCTAAAATTGATCTCAAAGGAAAAGCTTTGATGTGCTAATAATGAACAATCTATCTCATATAAAAGACACACCTATATTTCATGAAAAGTGGGATGGACCATCAATCTCCAAACAAACCCTTTTGTTACTTATTAATGCATCCAACATATAACCATCTATGCAATATTCTTGAACCCAATCATAACCTGTACTCACAAGGAGATGTCCTACTTCCTTTTGAAACAAATAAGTATGACTAAAAGGAGTATGTAGGTGAACATAATGTCAATTTTGTAGAATTGGAATTTGTAAGAAAATAGTTTGTAACTTGGGTTGTCCCAAAACCTTATCAACATTTACATAGTTTTACAAGTTTGATTCTTGTAAGAAAAGTATTCATAGTTGGCCCTCAATTGGAATCATCAGATCAAAAAAACCTTGTTCTATCTATAATCCACAATGCAAACAATTCCCCAATTAAGATGAAACATGAGATATACAAAAGGTGTTCTCGTATTTTAGAGTGGCATCAAAATTCCAAATTTAATCTTAATGATAGTAACCCTGACTAAAATGAGTCCACTATCCCATTTTAGCATGTCATTTAAAAACTAAATATTTTAAAATAAATATATCTTGAGAATGGATATAGGTCAGAACAAAATTTAGCAGTTTCTAATCAAAGTAAACTAAATATCAACATCAAGATTTTTATGTTAGTTCTTAGTTGATATTTACTACTACCATATTTTGCAACAATTAGATCTTTTGGAACATAGAAAGGATCAAATAAAATCAAACAGGTTCCTTGCATTTAAAAAAAAAAACATAGAGCGTGCATCATCTTCTAAAAACATTTGAACCTAAGAACTTCTAAAATTTCAAGTTTAGTAATGGCAACATAAGAGACAAGTGATGAAGCAAGGATGAGAAGGGTCTTCTTCTTCTAGGTTGGTGATGTTGTAGAGGCTATCCCAAAAGTTTTGGGTCTCAACTGATCAAAGGAATAGTGAGGCATTAGGTACACCTTGCTCATGCAATTTGGATAAAATTCTGTATCTATACTCTTAGCTCACAAATTCATATTAATTATCCCTGATTAGTCTCATTAGAGCAAGATCCAACATTTTAGCAACCATGATTCTATAGCAATGACTATGGCATTAGTTTCAGATTGCCTTCTAAGTTGAAAGTAATGATATGAAGAAGAAAGAACACTGATGTCTACAACAATCATTCAACATATGATAGGGGACCCCTCAGTATAAAAAACAATCAAATAATTCTTAACAACTTCAAGTGATAAATGTTTACCATGACATGCCAATTCCCTACCATTATGTGTGCTTTTGCATTGAGAAAGACAAGATTCTATAGAGAGCATGTCAAAGCATCTTATGAAATAGGCAATAGTATTAATAATTATTTCATACTGACAACATAAGAGGTGCTAGAGATTGAAAACAAGAAGAAAGATCATTGGAGTTAAAGGAAATTATACTGGAAAAAGCATCATCATAAAATGCCACAGCTAAAGCTCTACAAAATTTCAAGTTTAGTAATGGCAACATAAGAGACACTAGAGATAGAAACAGGAAGAAAGAACATTGGAGTTGAAGGTTGAGGTACTGGAATAAGCATGATTATGACATGTCATTGCTAAAGCTCCACAAAGTTCCAAGGTTCATGTAGTCTGATTTTCATCATTTGTCCTATTTGCTGCTCACAAGTCACAATAAAATTGAAGTCTTGAACACTTCCCCATGAATTATCTCATCTCATCTCACCTTGTGATGATTATGATTGTTCCAGTTGATGACTAGGTTTTGATTATACTGAGATGTACCAGTACTTAGTTAAGTGAGCTCTTTGTTTACCTAGGAAATCTGAGACTAGGAAAGGTTAAAATCCTATCTAATGCAAAGAGACAAAGGTGCTCTAACCACAACAAGTTCTAATCTTGGATCATTTGCAACAAAACAAGACTGCTTGAATAGTTGATTTTAACACAGCTATAATAAATAGAATGAAAGTATCATTAAAATTAGAGGTTTGAAAACTAATATTTTAACCAAAATCAGAGCCCTAATAATATCACCTTGGATTTGTAAGAGAAAATGGCTATGTGTGCATCCTTCTAATTCTTACATATAAACTTCAAAAGATACTCTCCAATGTCTCATCCAGACCACTTGAAATCAACAAATAAATCAGTAGGCCTCTCGGCTGTGGCCACCGCATAAAAATAGTAAAGGATTTGAGTTGCAAGGTAAATAAGAAGCAAGCAAGAAACAATTACTGGAGAGACAATGGATAGTATTACATATACACAGACAAAGTGCAGGGCTACGATTTATGATTCGGGAAGCAAATGCTAAAAGCAAAACAACTTTAGTAAGTTTGGAGTCAACATGAATTTAAAGATGATATGAAATATCACAATGTAGTCACGTGGTAGAGCCCGTGATTGGCTTTCACAGGTGAAAGTCAACAAACAAATGCCTAATTTAAGCTCAAATTTGTTCCAAACATGCCTATGGCTTTGAATTTAAGGCGAACAAATCCAAAATCATGGGGAAAATGGAAAAAATTAGTATAAATAGAGATCACTAACAAGTCATGGAGACAATGGTTTCCAACATGGATAATAGTGCTTGTGTGGTTGTAAAGACAATGAAGAATCAAAGGAAAAAAAGGCCAAATAAAAAACCAATAATAAGAAAGGAAGAAAACCTCTACATTTGGCCATTACTTATGGAGTTACAAACCTCATAGCTTTAGGAATGTGAAAGATGGTTTATGACTACACAATGATATCATAGATAATTTTAACACCACAAATAAACTCACATATGATGAGAATGAGTTAGCTATGATGATGGGCCATGAAATGGCTCAAGAGATTGTTTACTCTCCAAGCATGGAGGCATGGTATGTTGATGGTGTCAAGGAAGAGGAGTGTCTTTGGAAAGTAGATTTATTGAAGTTTTAGATGTATGCAAAAGTAGAGGTTCAAAACAAGAAGAGGAAGTTGTTGATGGCCAACAAAGAGAAGCAGGTGTTCATGTTGCAAAGAAAAGTCAAGCCAAAAGTCAAGATCAAGGAGTGGGGGTTTGAACATGATGGAAAGAATCACACTACCACAATTTAACCATCACACAATTAAACAAGTATGAACTGTAAGAGACTAAGAAAGAAGGCAAAGGTGTTACCTCACTAGGATGATAGTAATAATGAGACAAAGAACCATGAAGACTAAATCCAAGGAGACCAGATATGAACATCTGGGTTTGATCAAATTAAAAAATTTGGTTTGCCTTCATAGCACAAGAGCATATCTGACAATCTCATAGAGGGTCCATCCCTGCAAAAAAAAGCACCATCTTAGTTTGAATATTGAATAATATAATGATGAAAGAAAAGCAGACAATCATATGCTCTCTGATTTATTATCATTTCCACCTTCTCCATCACCAATTGAGGTATGTTAACAACAATTTCCCTCACATCATTTCTTCTCATTGCCTCATCATACTTTTCCCCAAGTGCACCAAGGACTGCAAAGAAACAAGATAAACAAATCACAAGCATATAGTAATGTTAGAATAGTTACTAAAATGGTCATAAATTATGTTCTTATAGTAAAAGAATACTTTGACATAAGAAAAAAACTACACAATATTAAAACATGACATTGTGCTTTAAAAACTAAAAAGTTACCTGTAAAGAAGAACTTCATTTTGACTTGCTAATTGGTTGTCACTATTAACTCTAAGCTTATCTTTAAAATTTGAGCTTCACTTGGTTTCAAGAATAGTTTAATATTCTCTACTAAACAAGGCCAACCACGTGAAGGTGGAAGCTCATTTGGCCCCTCCCCCCCCCCAACATCACTCTAAATTGCCCATTAACATTTAATAACATTCATTCATTCATCCATTTTTGAAATATAACATTCAATCATTATAATCACATGATAACATTCATTAACACATAAAATTCATTAACACACAACATTCATGAATAATTCATTAACACACAACATTCATGAATAATTCATTAACACATAAAATTCATTAACACACAACATTCATGAAGAATTCATTAACACATCATTCATCAACATTACTAGTACAAAATTACATCCATTAAGACAACGTTATTTCATTAGCAAAAAGTGTTAATTATAATCATTTCTTTTTGGGTTTCTTGCTATTTTTTTTAATCATGTAATTTTTAAGAGGAAGATCAATGTCCTCATCATTCCCCTCCTCTACTGATTCCAATTCCAACACATGTCTCCTCCTCATCTGTTCAGGAACACGAGGCCGCTGCGCCAAAGGGGGGTCCGCTACAATAACAACTACTTCATGAGTTAAATTCACACCATTTTATATTAGTGAATTGCAACTATTTAATTAAGTAAAAAAACTATAAATCAAAAAATTAATTTAAAAGAATAAAACATAGATTTTCTTTACCTGAATGTGCCACATGATCTACATGGTGATCAGTCTAAACATCCTCCGACACTCATTCAGCATGACATGATTCTGTTTCCTCTAAAATATACACAAATTAAAGGTTACACCAAGTTCAATTTAAGATGTTAAATTGTATTAATAATTACAAAATTAGTTTTAAATAGAAAATGAGCACCTCCATCAATAGTACGATGCATATCAGGGGCTTCATCATGCGACATATGATCTGTGTCATGATTAAGAGGCTGCATTGCAATGTCATGCACATTATTATCAAATAGATTGTTGCTCAAGTATTCAATTTCTAATATATTTTTTGGCATATTTACCTGTGCACATGATGCAGAAGACTCTTCGGTTGGGCCAGTGGAAGCTTGTCATAGGCATTCAACCATAGCTTGATAGCCTTCCTTGAAGGCAATTTTTTTGTATTCTGTCATGGCCTCTAAATTAAATTTAGAGCCCTGCATTTTTTGATTAAACAAAATTATTTGCATTTTATAAATAATTTTTCTCTGCAATTCATTTACTGCTACTTACAATTCATGCTTTAATTTTTGAATATCCACCAAAGCCAAGTCTATGCTGCCCAATCTTTTGTAGCCTGGCCTTTAATGCCTTTGATGTGTCCTGCAACCTATGAAAAGTTTGAAATATGTTAGATGATATAGATACAAAGATCACTAATTAGTGCATTATTACATTGTACTAGTAGTTAATACTATTGCATACCTTCTTCTCTCATTTGCTGGTGTAATTCCTCTTTGAGCATCCCCTTTCTCCTTTGCATCCAAAATGAACTCATTCCAATCCCTCACTGGAATAAAGGGAGGATGCTCGTACTTTGGGTTCTGGATGAGACTCTTTCTATATGAGTCCCTCACAGTCTTAAGATGTTTGCGAGCTCTTTCTAAAATTTTCTTCTCATCAAAAATATTATTACCAAACTCATGATCTAAATCTTTAATAAGCTGATCTTTTAATTTTTTGTCTTGCAAGTTCCACCTTTTAAGAAAAAACACAAAATTGTTAGATATAGCTAGTAAAAGAAAAGACCTGAATGAAAGGAAAAATACTGTACCAATTAATGATATGAAAAAAAACCAATGGGATAAAGTTAGTTCACTTATGATGTTCCACCTTGTACGTATGGTGGGCCCGAATATATGTAGTGTGAGGTCATAAAGCGTCCTATAAAATGAATCATTTCCTGCAAAAAATGTCATGGGATAATCAATCCAAAACTTGTTATGAATAGGTAAATGCATATTACAATATAAAAAATAATTATTTAAAGTACCTGGAAGCTTAGGACATTTTAAAGGCATTGATTCATTATTGTCAATCACCAATGATGTCTGCATAACTCCCGTGCTAGAAACACAAGTAGATCCAGGAAATGATGGTGAATTATCACCAATACATGTACTCTGATCTATATCTAGTGTACCATATGGTGCTACCAGTGTATCTCCTACTGCAAAAAAATAATCCACTATGTGATGCACCCAAGATTAAAGTACAAATTATCAAATCATAATTAACACACAACCAAATATAGCAAAACAAGGATTTACCAACTGGCATAGACCGTGAAGGCATTGATGTTTGCATGCCCCTTGTTGCTGACATTGCACTTGGAAATCTTGGATGGATGTCCATCAACCTCCTAGGAGGAGTCTCCTGCACTTGATGACTTGAACAATACATTGTTAGCAAAGACATTCTGAAATAATAAAAGTAAGAGTTAAATTAAGAAGTTTTTGAATGTTCCAAAGAAAAAATTCCTTGTAACTTGTCAACTAAAGGATTATTTTACCTGAGGCAGTCAGAGCTCTGCTACTACCAGCCTCATCGTGTTGTCCTTGACTAGGTTCTAGATCAGTTGCCAAAAATTCCTATAATAAGAACACATATTACATATTTTACTTCACAACATAAAAGAGTATAAAATATAAACCTTTATTGAACTTTTGTTATAACTAAAGATTCATTATTTCTTACTTCATAATGATGTGGTTGTGCTTTCAATTTAGATAGCCTCTTCATCATCTCCTCGGTTGGAATATTTGCTTCATCCAAAATTCTCATTATTTCTAAATTGATTTTTTTTAGTTTTTTCCTCAACATAATTGTCATATTAGGTGATTTTGCGATATCATCATTAGAAGGGGTAGCTATTGCCTCTGTTACTATAGGTTCTTTTCCCCTATCCTGAACATCAAATTGTGATAGGAATATCAGTAAAACTATCATAAAAACTTTAAAACTGTAAATAAAATAACGTAATAATATAACATTTTTCAACTATCTAATTTGTAAAATTTCAATAAGGTTTACCCTTGCTAAAGAATGGGTGGGAGGAGCATCCTCATGGCCTCTATCATGTGCAGGATCCATATCATCCTGTGACAAAGATTAAATATAAAAACTTCAGCGAACTGAAAGCAATAGACTTAGCAAAAAAAAATTATTAATAAAATGGTATATAGTACTTACCACCCTCATGAAAGTAACTTTGTTTGTATCTATGTGATTTAAATGGTAATCTATTAGCAGTTCTTCCCCTACACTTATTGATTTTATCACACACAAAAACTTGATTCCCCTCACACACCTCAAATATGCAATTGGGTTGCTTATTAGTTGAGGAAGGTCACGTACTATTTATAAAACCCATAATATTACTTGTTGCTTTTGGTCTCCCATCAATGTACATTGCAAATCTTTTACTTTGATAATTTTCTTTCCATTGTATATAATTAGCTGATAGTGCATACCTACGCATACTTTTTTTATATTGAACAATCCAAATCCAATCATTGTAATTGTAACACGGACCAACATACTTGAACAATTAAACAACTTTGTTGTAACATACCTTTATCCCATCCATGGAAAATAGGCCCAAACCATGTAATGAGGATGGAGCTATGCGATATATCCTCTCATTAACACAAAAATTAGTGTTAATTGGAGGTAGCTCATTGGGTACCCATTCTTTCTCAATGTGTGTGTACCGAAAGGGCACCTTGATGTCACCTTTGGTCTCATCATCATAAGAACATGACCCCCCATTAGCAAGGAAAAATTGCATGCGTTTATCAAATTTTTTTCTAATTTTTTAACCTCTAGTTGATCTCCCCATTTTAGTCGTACTACATGTAGAACTTTCATCTAGCATTCCCTCATTTCCCTCATTTGATGTAGATAGATTTGACAAGTACCTATTTGGTGGGTCCTGCAATCCATCAAATGAGATATTGTCATGTCCCCGCTTCAAATAGAATTTTGATAATATTTAAATAATATATATAGAATAATCAAGTCGTGACCCATATGTACGGTTCTTCTTTGTCTATACGTGGGAGATAAAAAATGTACTAAGTTGAAAGTGATTATATAATTATATTTCTATACGGTTCTTCTTTGTCTATATATACATTATATGATTATATAATATGTCTATTTATAACGTACGTGCTCAGTGATAAACAAGAAGAATATAAGAAAATTATGTCTATTTATTGATTTATACCTGCTGATCCTGTCATTGTGCACGATCCACACCAAAGGGGTCAAATTTCCTGCATATGTTAATCATTTATCTTAAGTTAGCTAAAAATTACATGATACGTATGCTACAAATAACTTAGAAGACAACATGAACAATATGCAACATCATAAACATGAACAAATTTACCTTTTATATGGAATGCAAGATCATCAACAGAAGGGGTGACGATGTCTATAGTCAACTGCCTGTTTGCAAAAAGGGTGATAATCAAACACAATATATACATGTATCAACAACAATTAATTGAGCATCGTAAGCAAAATATTGGTAATTATAAATCACATATGTTGTAATCATTAGAATTAAACACAATAAATATGTAATCATTACAATTGAAATCGATAAATCATGTCAATCATTTCATTGATCAATTTGATCATGTCATTGATCATCTTCTTCTTCTTCATCATCATCATCATCACCACTATCATCATCATCATCATCACCATCATCATCGCCATCATCACCATCACCATCATCATCATCGCCATCACCACCACCACCACCACCATCATCATCATCATCATCACCATCATCTTGATCTTCATCATTTGCTTCTTCATCATCTTCAATATCTTCTTCTTCCATAACATTATACTTTATCGGCCTTCCTCTTGGATCATGTCTAACAACAAATGACCAACCTTGTTTATGTGGAACCTCTGAGTAAAAAACTTGTTCACATTGGCTTGGAAGAACATAGGGCTCATCTCCAATTGGCTCAAATGACCTTGTATTAATCATTGTAAATCCATTATCATGTTGAATAACAGTTCTATTTGGATCATTTTGATTCAGTCGTAGCCTATACCATTTGACAACAAATAGAACTACTTTGAAGGAGTTAAAGTCACACTCAATTATATCATCCAAGATTCTATAGTATCAATTTTGAGATTGTTGAGGATGTATGTCATTTTTAGATGATATATTAGTGACCTAAAAAAATGCAGTTATCCCAGAATCACAAGTTTTTTTGGTGTCATCCAACTTTTTTATGTGAAATTTGTGGCCATGATAGTACATAGCTTTGTGGTGCTTGACCTGCAATTTCTCAAGTGTGTGTAAATTATTTGCATCATGAGTTGATACGAAACATATGAGTCATGATCATTAATAAATTTATACGTACCTCTCTACCTCTTAAACCATATGCTAGATCAATTATCATTGACGTAACATTGGAATCTCCATTATGATGAGCTTCTCTAACCAATGAAGCAACACCTTCCCATGTTAATGAGCAACCATTTTGTTGACATCGTTCAATCCATACCGTCATCCAATCAAGATTGTTCACAATATACAAATGTATTGCATCCCACTCTCGACCAACTGTATAAAAAAAAATACACCAATTATAAATAACTTATATTGAAGATTTATAAGAATTAATTAACTACAATAAAATCTTAGATTTACCTCACACTTTCCTCAATCTATCTTTTCCCATCAAGTACTCCCCTTCAAATTTGTTAATGGAGTTGGGATCCCAAATACGATTTACATGGATCTTTGCTACAAACTTAGGAAGATATTCACTAATGTACACCATGGTCTGGTATACCATATATCCCTCCACCATAGAACCCTTAGGATGTGCTCTTTGTCGAACCAAGCCTTTCAAAAATTTCAAGTGCCTCTCAACCATCCACATTGACCTAGTTGGTACAGGTCCACACAATTCAATCTCCTCAACTTGATGTATGAGGTAGTGTTCTTGTGCATTGAAAAAAGTTGAAGGTAGACACTTTTGCATTTCACACATAAGAAGAGAAATTTTTCTTTTCCAATATTGTATATCTTCTTTATTGATTTCTTTAGATGACAACCACCTCATATATTTTCCAAGATCATATATAACTTGTTTGAAACTGTTGGCGAAGTGGTGTGGGAGAGATAGAGGTAGAACATACTGCAATATTTGTAAAATGATCTTGTCAATATTTTATAAAAGAATGCAATGAAAACTACATGCAGTATACAAATATATAGTGAATACAAAATAACATGAATTACCTTAATAAATGTATTCCAATCGTGTGTTTTCATCCCTGGCCCAAATTTACTTTTCTTTGATATGAGATCATTTATGTTCGCAGCAAATCCTGTGGGAAATCGTATTTTTTTTATGACTTCTTTTATAGCATTTCTCTGTTGCTCTGACAATAACCAACTAAGGGCACTTGTATCAATCTGGTCTCCATTGTTATTTGATCGAATGACATTTTTCATTGCATGGTTGGATTCTTCAATGTCACTACGAATTTTGATAATTTGGTCTTTGTCACGCCTTCCATCCAAGATTTTTCATAATGTCCCTATTAAATTCTTTCCAATATGCATAGGATCAAACAAATGCATGATTGGGAGTTGCTCGTAGTATGACAACCTACTAAGTTGTGTAGGATAAATTTTTAGTCCTTTTGAAAGTTGGCCATTGATGCCTTGACGACCTTCACAAGCATCAATTACATCATCAGTAAACAAAACACAATATCAAAATATAAATTTGAAACAAAAACCATCAGATGGAATGACATTACCTCAATGATTTATTTTATTGTATGCCGACTTCCATAGGCGAGGTGTCATTCTCCATGGCTTTGATGTAGTCTTTTTTTTCCCATTGAAAAGATATTTTTCGGTAATTTGGTACTTATGATTTCTGTGGAGAAAGTGTCTATTCTCATCGAACACTTACTTTCTTAAACTTTTTGAATGACGAGATTTCATCTTTGGACCACAAACTAGACATGCAAATTTTCCCTTTGCCTAAAGACCTACAAGATCTTGTATAATTAGATTAAATATGTTAACTTTGTGTTAGCACTATAACATACCAAAAAAGAGGTGTTAAGAAGAGAACATACCACAAAAATGTGTTAGCCCAAGGGCATCATGTATTGTCCATATAAGCATTGCATGGAATTGAAATTTTCTTTGTCCTATTGGTCTAGAGATGTCATACATAGTGACCCCATTCCATAACACCATCAACTCGTTGATAAGGGGCTCAATATATACATTGATATCTTTAACTTGGTACTTACCTAGTTGAACGAACAAAAACATTACATAATTATTATGACCATTTTGATGGATTATTTATAATAAATTAATTTAGATGACTATTAAATCAAAAAATACCTAGAACAATCAATGCCAACATTATGTGCTCCCTCTTTATGGACAACCAAGGAGGAATGTTATTGTTGATAACAAAAATAGGCCACACCGAGTAAGTAGATCTCATCTCTCCAAATGGATTGACACCGTCCGCTGCCAATGAAAGCTTCAGATTATGAGGTTCTTCTTTAAAGTGTGGCCATTTTTCCTCTATCTCCTTAAATGTGAAACCATCCATAGGCATTCACATAATGCCATCTTGACTTCTATTGCGTGCATGGTAATCCATAAATTATGCCAAGCTATTGCACCTGAATAATCATTGCAGACGTGGAATAATGGGAATAAACCGAAGAACCTTGCGAGGCACCTTTTTTGTTATTCAATTTGATTGATATCTACTAATATGAAAAATAGGGCATTCTATTGCAAATTCATGTTGTTTATGATATATAATATGATCATTCGGACATGCATGTATTATTTGATACTCTATTCCAATATCTTTCATAATGGCAGATAATTCTTGGTACAAGCGAGGTAGAATGTTTGATGGTGGTAACAAACACTCACCTATCAACCTATGACCAAAAATATAATTTTTTAATTTAAATAATATTAATTGCTACACGATTCACCCAATGTTAATTGTAAGGGAATTATGACTAAAATAATGAAAAAAGATGACATACCTTAACATACGTGTCATTGCTACATTGGATAAACCATTCATAACCTTCAACTTCACCAACAACAATATAGTGGCAAGAAGAGTTGTTTGGGAGCCTTCATATAGGGGCTCGTGTGCCTTCTCAAGTATGGGTACATCAAGGTCTGCATCAAAATCATCATGATCATCATCTTGATCATCATGATCATCATCTTGATCATCATGATCATCTTGATCATCATGATCTTCTTCATCAGCATGGTCTTCTTCCATGGGATCATTACCTTCTACTTCTATATTCACACCTCCATGTTCCCTCATTTGGAAATCCACATTCTCCAGATTGTCATGGTCCATAACATGAAACCTAGGGAGGTTGACCTATATGAAAATGATAACCTTATATTAACCATGACCATGATGTCATCATCAAATCATGTCTTATGTATTTTATTAATTATTCAAATACATACCAATGGACAAAATTCATTTCCCCCTTCAATGTGACCATGTTGCCTACAATGTTCCTCAACTATTTTGATTAGATATCTTCGAGTCTTTAAGCCCTTACAAATTTTGCAAGGACAATAAAATTTGCCATCACCTTTTCTTTTTAAGTTAGACCACAGTCTAGCAATTGTCTCCCTATTTTTTTGTGCATTGATATCGTCAGACATGGTCTTTCTTGAATGGAATGACTCATTGGTGGAAGAAGGATGATTTGTTTGCAACCTGCAGATACAAATCATTACTGAACAACCATTTTCTCAACTATAATTTTCTCAATGCAAAGGGACATTTATCATACCAAATCAAAGTTTAGAAATGGACGGTTTTGATGCTTTTCCATTACAATAATTGAGCATTCATCATTTGGTATTGTTTATTCCATTTAAGTATGTCAAAAATGTTCAAAATGCTGCAACCAAGTACAGACATAGGAAATAAAAAAGGGACAAAAGACAAGAAATAAGAAAAATCATTACGACTATAGAAAATCTGCATGTTCACAATACTACATACGCATATAAGAGTTGATCAGAGAAGGTATATGCACAGGTGAAAAATATGCAGATTTATCAGCCAAGCATTACTGGGGGCTCAACCCCGCAACAAATGGACTTGTGATGATATTTCACAATAGTACATGTGTTGCAGGGTAAGCTCCCAGTAGTGCTTATACAAATATGCATTTTCATTACCTGTGCATATGAAATAGCTCTAATGGTTACTTGAAAGAGTGGCTTAATATAAACAAAATGGTTACAAAGATGAGAATATGTCGTTAGAATAATGGCAAAGAGAAAAAATATAAAAATACCACTATAATCCTTTAATAGATCAGCATAAAAATACCACTATAATCATTTCATTTCACAAAGGCAAAGAGAAATTTTAGTTAATACCACTAACTTGATAGTGTATGTCTACCATGTCCTTGATCACAACCTCTTCCTTTCTTGAATAACCAATCCCCTACATTTCTGTGCTGGTCTTATTCTAAACTAGACACCGTGGGCCATGAAATTTCTAACATAAGTGTCATTTTCAAATGCCAAACTGATAGGAATATACGCTAAAGCCTTAAGTGCCAACATGCCCTTTCCTTGCACTCTACAAGAATGAAAGTTGTGATTAGAGAATAAAAGAAAGATTAATTAACAGTTAATGAAGAGGCATGAGTCCTCACAAAGGATTACCTCTCCTCAAACAAGTGAATCAATATAAAATAGAAGAGCAGATCAGATTGTTAGGATCATGGAATGGGAAGAAAAAGAACACAATCTATACATTGAAAATAAAATCCATGAGATATAGTAAGAAAAGAATGGAGAGGGTAGACCAGTTTCTATCGATAGTGATGTAAAAGACAAGACACAGAATGCAATATATAAATGAATATTTATAATTATATATAGAAACATTATACACATGATACAATAACAAGTAAAATGATTATGAAATGAGTGAACAATAGTAATAAAATATACAAGTTACTCTTCATAAGGAAGAGATAAGAAAATTTATAAATCAATTGCAATGCTGGTAAGCATTGTGTGACAGCAAACAATATTGTAACACATCTATGAGTCTATGAGTTAATACTAATTTATAGAAGGAGTCTATGAGTTAATACTGATTTATAAAGCAATGTATGGCCAACATGAGCATTTCCAATGTCATCTAAAACAACATCATCAAAATCTTTAAGTAAAATCTTAGACTCTAATCTGAAGCACAACTATGCAGGATTCTAAATTTGTATGTTTACCTTCCAAATTTGTATGTTTTCTAGTAAATGGAAATAAGACTGAAATTCATGACACACCTAAAATTTATATATATAATTTCCAAAAGGTTAACACCTACATAAATCTTGATATCATCACAATATAACATTATGTCCAACATAATTTCTAATATAACAAGAGTTGAAAACCGAACAGGCCTTACAAGATAGGTTTTTCCTTGCATTAGCCACAATTCGTACACAACATACAATCATCCAACCCTACCATGGTACCCGTTCTTTCTTCTCATATTATTTTCTTAACAAGTTTATGGTACTCAAGAGGTTAATAAATATCATGAAACCATAATATAAAAATGATGCAAAAATAAAACTTGGGTCTCAATATGGAAACTATTTGGGTTCCACTTTAATATGGTTCAATAATATTGTGTATCCCCACTCTTATATAACTTAGTCACGGTCTTAATTATATAAGGATATATACTTACTCTTTTATGACTTACCAAACCCTTAAATGCACTTAGAGACTTGTCTCACCAAACTTATTCCAAGACTCCTAAGTGGTGCTTTTGATCTGATAGGCTTTTATTAACTTAGATTCAAAGGTTTTTAAGATTCTTAGTCAAACCCATGTTCCCAATATTCAAAATCTTCTTAATCAGTCCCAGAGACCTAATTGCAATTCTAGTAGCCCTGCAGCAAGATACAAACCCAAATAACTTCACCTTTTCCTGAAGCACTTGACAAAGAAAAAACATTTATGAATACCCTTTTCTAGGTACTAAAACATATCAAAAAATTACTATGGGATTCTTTGGACCAGGTTTGACTGTTCCCACACAGTGACCCTTAAATAACATGAAAAACTACCAATTTTCAAAGCATCATCACTCTCCCTTTATCCTTATCACTCCAAACTCTCAAAAATGTTATATAATGGTTAAAAATGAACAAATTTTGAAGGGATAAGACTCAGTCCACCGAGAACCCCCAAAACCCCAATTTGATACTTCTAAACCCTCAATGCAAGGGTTTCTCAAATCTCGTATCTCCAATCCATGCTAGGTTCAACAAGTGATTATTTGTGACTTTATATACCAAATTAGATCTTCAATTAGCACCAAAGTAATGGATGATAGGTAGCATGGATATGTAGTTAATAATTTTAGCAATGACTTCTACATGAAGATTTTGAAAGAGTGGGTTTTGTTCCATTTGATAATAAGGAAGCCCAAGAAACTCTAGATTCTTAGACATTTCATTTTAATTAGTATTTGGCACAATTGAGAATACATTGTCATGGAGGGGACCTTGAAAATCCCCAAAACAAGGCTTCCCACAAGGTTGGTCTCAATGACATGTACAAGGTATGGTATGAAAACAATAATTCTTTTGGATATCCTTGGACCATCAATTTCTAATGTATCTAGTAGATTGCTAACATGGAAAAAGTTTGCAAGAACATCCAAAAAGGTGAGGAAGAAAATGAAGAGGCAAGATCCACAATATCAATGACAATATGATAAAGAAAATTCCTTGGATGGATGAATAATGGCCCATAGGGACTTTTAGGTACAAAGCTATCACAAGGAAAAGAGGAGAATAGGACCAATCATGAAGTAGAAGTGGAATCCATGTGATTGAGATGGGAACCTTTGAAACTAATTATTATGATACTATAAAATTCATTATAAATGCTAAAGATAACACAAAACTATGAAGGGGTTGAAAGTGACATTGAGACATTAAAAGTAAGGGGAAAATATTCATTGATCTCATAACATTTATGGCTCGTACTTTGATTTGTATAGATTGAAAGAGTAATCCAAGACTTGAGGAAAAGACATCCATTGATTCAAAAAGGATATAGAGTTTGATTCAAATGAAACTCCAAGAATAAATCTAAATTAACAAAAAAAAATAAAAAGAAATGTATATAAAATCTTAGGATTGTTAGGACAATAAGCAGAAAATGCAAATATTAACAAATAAAACAGAACACAACAACACAAAATTTAACATGGTTCACCTAATCCCTGGGCTACGTCCACCAACAGGGAGTCCAATATCTTTATTATTATCCAGTGATTACAATCTGAAACCTGAAACTCAATACCACCACAGGAAGCTAAAATAATCTATCATACAATGAATCTCAAACCCTAAGCCCTTTTACAAGTATTTTTGACATAATGAAATTAGGGCCCTTGACCCCATGGAAAAGTCTAATTAGGCTCCACATACATAAAAATCTCCCACTCGGAGACTAATCAGATTCCACAACAATATCCTCCCACTTGGAGACTGATCAACCAAAACCTATAGCTCCCACTGGAATAATGAAACCATCCTGGACTCAGTTGTTCTTTTATTATGTTCAATCTAGAAGACCAACCGAAGCTGAACAAGAATTCAGCTTCTCCCTTGTCACTGCCTTTGTAAACATATCTGCTAGATTATCATTTGTATGTATCTTCTCCAACTTTAACTATCCATCATCCAAAACTTACCAAATGAAATGATATCGTAATTGTATGTGCTTTGTTTTTTAGTGCAAAGAAGAATTCTTTGCAAGATGAATGGCACTTTGACTATCTGAATACAACTAATTATCTACCTGTGGATGTCCCAATTCTTCCATGAAGAATTGAGGCCATATCATCTCCTTGGCTGCCTCTATAGTAGCAACATACTCTGCCTTTGTAGTGGATAAAGCATTCACCTTTTGTAACCGAGAAATCCAAATCACTGCTATCCCACCAACAGTAAATACATAACTTGTAGTACTCCATCTGGTATCAATATCTCCTACCAAATTTGAGTCAACATAGCCATGAACAGTAGTAGAAGAGCCCCCAAAGTGTAAACACTTATTGGATGTACCTCTCAAACATCTAAGAATCCATTTGACTGCATTCCAATGCTCAATCCCAGGGTGACTCATATACCGGCTAATGACTCCCACTGCATGTGCAATATCTAGCCTAGTACATACCATAGCATACATTAATCTCCCTACAGCTGAAGCATAAGGTCTCTTGGACATTTTTGCCTCTTCTTCTGGTGTCTTGGGAAACATTTCTTTGGTCAATTTCAAATGACCAGGCAAAGGTGTAGTGATAGCTTTGGCATCCTTCATGTAGAATCTCTACAACACCTTTTCAACATAATCAGCTTGAGATAGAGTTAATTTTCTATTCTTCCTATTGTGTGTGTCTAAATGTGGACCTCTAAATCAGGCACAAACACAACATAGTCATTGCTCAATCATGAGATGGCGAGTATGAAAATGAATTGTCCATCTCACAACATCGATTGAATCGACCTATTGCCTCCTATGAATTGTCTTGGAAGTATGAGTTTTCTTGATCTTGAAACAAAAAACTAGGTTGAGCTTCAAACAATGGGTTGAAACACTCTTGAAACACCGGAGGTGACAGTTGAGATGGACTACTTTTCAAAGTGCTCAATGAGTAAAATGAGGATGTCTCACAAAGTTTAGATTTCACAATGGATTTAGGAGGATCTATCTCTTGATTAGAAGGTTCACTTCTACCTTGATGAGGATTCTGAATAGGGTAAGTCTTGCCACTTCTAGTCATGATAGTCATTGACAAAGTTGAAATGAGAGAAGATTCAGGACAAAGCTAGACTTGATCTATAAGAACAACACAAAAGAGATAAAGGACAGCCAGGATGCGAGATGAATCTGGTATGAATCATCAAAAGAGGGGGTTAGAACAACTGAGATAGACTATCGCAACACAAGATACAAAAAGCATGAAGAGATAAGGTAAACCAATGAGAGATGACATGAGTCAAAGCAAAGCTTGATCGATTCTTAACTCAACACAACCAGTTTTTGATAGTGAACGACAGGAAAGCAGAAAAATAGACCTCAAACAAAAGGCATATCAGATAAAAGTCAAACAGTCAATAGAAAATAAGTCTCTATTTTTGCAAACTGGGCTACAGTCTCGCACGAGAAAGTACCAGGCTACGTGAGAAAGTACCAAGCCACATGAGAGAACACCAGACTTTGCACGAGAAAATAAGGTCTCGCATGAGAAAGTGCTTTGAAGTGTGAAACCTTATGTGAGAAAGGTACAAAATCTGATAATCAGGCATAGTTTTCAAGGTTAAAGTTGAATTTTGAAGTACAGTCTGAACTGATGTCTGATAGAAAATCTAGTTTCCTGATAGGTTTGAAGAGCAGTTTAATCAACAATCTCATTTTAGGATTTCAAGCATTCATTTAAAGACACATAGGTTCAAATCAAGCAGTTGTGAAACATGAAGTAGTCATTGACAAACCTATCAAGGACAAAGCAACTTGATAGCATCAGGGGAGTCTTTGTTTTATAATGATTGGACAATGTTTAAGACTTGATAACAAACACATAGCTTAGTCCTACAAAAAAAATGGCGAGAAGCCAAAACCTTTGCCCCATTGCTTGAATGCACACGTGCACCTCACACAGCCATGTCACCCCCTAGTGGGCGCTCATGTTTTTGGTGTTTCCAAGGACTCAATAGTGTACGTTCAAAGGTTACCCTTGTAGTAGGGGCTAGTGTCACAACCACCTCCAAACATCTAGTTGTATGCCTATGATGGGAATCTACGGGAGGGATTCTTCCCCCTTCCTGTGCAAAGATTATGACACCTTTCAGAGGTGAACCGGGTAGGCCACTAGCTACGACAAGTTCTTAGTAGGCTTCTATTCATGCTAACCTTCGGTGCCCCTGATATAGGGTTGAGGCCTCACAGCCACACCAACACTCAAAAGTCATACAACCCCGCAAGTAGGGCTAGGAGTGGCGCCGCTCAGTATAACAGATGAAGCCTTCTCATGATGATAGTCAAAGTCTTGAGAAGGAAGCTAACATGGTTTTGGAGTCTTTAGACTCAAAAAAATGTTCTTTATTAGAGTGAGGTGGAATCACCAGTGATAGGTGCGTACTCACTTGGGTCATTCCCAGAGGTTCAATACCGGCAGGCCCTCTAATGGTGACACTGGACTTGGTTTAGATTCAGGGGTCAGATTTTTTGGTTCTCCCAAAGGGAGAAGAGCATACTTCTCTATCCTGTTTCCTCACCCAAACACATCAAGAAAATTCATCACCGAGTTAGTTTCACTCCACCACAACTACAAACTTTTGGGTTTCTGGTTCTCTCGGAGAGAGAAGAGCATAATCCCCTAGTAAGTAGAAGCGTAAAGATTCACTACCTTTCTCCGCTTCCCCAAGAATTTGTCATACTAGTAAGATCATTAGGATTTCAAGTTCATTCATGGTCATCACCTCCATGTAATGAAGAGCCAAAGTCCCTACTCACTATCAAAATCCTCAAGAAATTTTAACGGAGCCCTATTTAGACTATGTGAATAAAAGCAGGAAACAAACACAACGTTTTTAGCAATCTTTGACTATCGGCCTGCAATCAAACCATTAGCATGTTTTAGTTCTTAGTCAAATGTCCTGTAGAAAACTATTATGCTATGAAAATGACAAAAAATACTAAGCAACAACAAACAGAAAACTATTAGAAATCCTAAACAAAAAGCCAGAAAGTAGGAAAATTTAGGTCACTATCTTGGAATCTCGTGCGAGGAAGTACTCCTTGGCATGCGAGGAAATAGGCTGCCACATGAGGAAACACAAGCTGTCATGCGAGTCCGCACACTCTCACATGTGGAAGTGCTACAAAGAGCAAAATCTCATGCGGGACGCTCTAGATTCTCTTGCAAAGATCTATACACAGGCAGTATGGACGCATGACAGAGCATGAATTTTTATTAGAAAAAGATGAGAATGAGGCCAAAAATTAGATTTTTTGCCCCACGGTGGGCACCAAAATGTGTGTGTCTGAATGTGGACCTCTAAATTAGGCACAAATGCAACATAGTCATTGCTCAATCATGAGATGGTGAGTATGAACATGAATTGTCCATCTCACAACACTGATTGAATCGACATGTTGCCTCCTATGTGGATGGGGTGTATAATTACTCTCAGAATGAGAGCCAACAACCATAGACCAATCCCACAATGGAGGATTTTCAAAGCTATAATGATATGCAAAACTGAAATTAAACTAAGATGAGTGCAATTTAATGTAAAAGCTTGAAAGGAAGATGAAATGCAATTTAATCTAAGAACTTGAAACAAATATGATATTAGTCTAAAAACAATTAAGCAAATTTAATCTAAGATGAGATGCAAGATTATACTAATAATGAGATATTAATCTAATTAATGCAATAAAAGCTTTGGAAACAATGAAATAAATGAGACTAAAAAATGCCTATAGTTTGGATACTCTCAAAAATTGCCTCTCTTGAATAAGAAAAAGAGGTCCATTAAATAGAAAAGCCAGAAGAGGAATGAAGAGTTTCTTGATTTGAAACTCATGACCCTTCATTCCTCATTGAGACAAAAAGGAATGATTTATTTAATTAAAAGAATGGAATTTGCCACATGTGGGAGGTGACTTTTCAAGTAATTCAAATTGTTAAATTCAAATAAAGAGGTGTCCATTCAATTAACTAAATATTTAGTAATTCCTTTTTATGGGTAATTAGCCAAATGGGGTGGATTTAATTTAATTCTAAGCACTTAAGACTTTAGGATTAAATTAAATTATCATAGGGGTAATTTAGCTAATTAAAGTCAAGGACTTTAGGAATTAATTTTAATATTTGATTATTGCAAATTAGGGTTTTTGCAATTGACATCAAGTCAAGTAAAGTTAGGTAGGAGAGAGAAAATTGCCTAGGGAACTAGGACTTTGGAGATGTAAAATTGAAGATAAATGCACCAAAAAAAGATTGAATTTATTAGGTGCCAATTTTAGGGTATTACACCTATCTCTACAAATTTTCATGCCAAGGATTTGTCTTGCTGCCCCTAAATCCTTCATAGCAAAAGATTTTGCTAACTGTTGTTTCAACCCCTTAATATGATCCATGTTAGATCCAGCTACAAGCATATCATCAACATATAAACATAGAATAATGTAGCTGTCATTATGTAACCTCTTGAAATAAACACAATGGTCAAAATTATGTCAAGTGTATTTGTTCTCATTCATAAAAGTATCAAATTTAATATACCATTGCCGAGGTGCTTGCTTCAGGCCATATAAACTTTTCTTCAATTTTCACACTAAAATCTCCTTACCCTTGACCTCATATCCTTATGGTTGTACCATATATATTTCTTCATTCAAAGCACCATGAAGAAAGGTTATTTTAACATCAAGCTGCTCTAAATGCAAATCTTCAGTAGCCACAATACTTAAAATAGTACGAATAGAAGTCATTATAATATCCCAGTATATATCCTTATATAATTAAGACCGTGACTAAGTTACATAGCATATTCCCACTCTTATATAAAAACTTAGCATATATAGAGACAATGAAATATCAGCATACATATTGCACCTGTAGTAGCACTTGCAAAGGAAAAATATTGTGAATGGGAGCATAATTTTGGGAAATGTCTGGGATGAAAAGTAGTTGAATTGACAGGTGAGACTGCAACTGATTTGAAGCTATTTGAGAAAGGTCGGATTGTTATAAATACACCTGAGAAATGGGATGCTTTGTCCCGTGGATGGAAACAACGTAAGCAGGTGCAACAAGTCAGCTTATTTATTGTGGATGAACTTCATTTAATTGGTGGAGAGGGTGGTCCCATCTTGGAAGTAATTGTTTCTAGAATGAAGTATATTTCAAGTTAAATTGAAAATTGTATTTGAATTGTTTCTCTTTCTACTTCACTTGCAAATGCTAAGGATCTTGGTGAGTGGATTGGAGCTACTACACATGGGCTTTTTAATTTCCCCCTGGTGTTCATCCTGTACCATTAGAGATTCATATTCAGGGTGTTGATATAGCCAAATTTGAAGCTTGAATGTAGGCAATGACCAAGACAACTAACACATCAATAATTCAGCATGCGAAGGGAGGCAAACCAGCTCTAGTGTTCATGCCAACAAGAAAACATGCTCGGCTTACTGCCCTTGATTTATTAACTTATTCAAATGGAGATGGTGGGGAAAGATCCTAGTTTCTTCAATTTACTGAAGAAGATTTAAAACCTTTCATTGCCAAAGTGAAAGAACCTACTTTGACCCATGCATTGTCTAATGGAATTGGGTATTTACATGAAGGTCTAACTTTGGTAGAATGGGAACTTGTAGCTCAGTTGTTCAATGTAGGGGAAATTCAGATGTGTGTTGCAAGTAGTTTGATGAGTTGGGGGTTGTCTTTGTCAGCACACTTGGTGGTTGTCATGGGTACACAGTATTATAATGGAGGGGAAAATGCTCACACAAACTATCCTATTACTGATTTTCTCCAAATGATGGGGCGTGCTAGTAGACCTCTGCTTGATAATGCTGGAAAATGTGTAATTTTATGCCATGTACCTCATAAAGAATATTATAAAAAATTCTTATATGAGCCATTTCCTATTGAGAGTCATCTTGATCACTTTCTCCATGATCATATCAATGTTGAAGTTGTCTTGGGCACTATTGAAAGTAAGTAGGGTGCTGTAGACTATCTTACTTGGACATTCTTCTACCGAAGACTCACACAGAATCCAAATTACTATAATCTTTAGGGTTTCAGCCATAGGCATTTGTCGGATCACCTTTATGAGCTTATAGAGAGCACATTGAGTGATTTGGAATCAAGCAATTGTGTTGCTATAGAAGATGATATGTATCTTTCTCCTTTGAACTTAGGGATGATAGCATCTTTTTGGTAGAAAACAAATTTGCACTGAAGGGGGCTTTGTAGCTTGCATTGTGAGTTCACATAGATTCTCTAGTGAACTTTATAAGATGTTTAGGGAGAGAAGCCTGGTTTATCCATAAATATCAAAGAGTTCACTGATTTCACTATGAGTTCACATATATTTTCTAGTGAACTTTATAATGCATACCATACCTTTGAACCCAAATATATAAAGTAATTCAATGAAAAGTAAATCCTACTGAGTAAGTATATTGGGGGGCTTTGTAGATTCTTAGAAATCCATAAAACCTATAGAAACACAAAAGAATTATGTGATTTTAATTAGAATGGTTCCTTAGGGGATATTTTATGATTTTAATTATGATTTTTTATCCCCTATGTGACTTAAATATTTTATAGAAGAAACACTAGCACAATTTGAGATTCTAGAAGTTAGGAGGAGCATTAAGAAAGAAGTGAAGTTAGAGAAAACCTCAAAAATAATGAAGCAAGTATACAAGGGATTAGTCATGGACTCCAATTTGGAGAGTAGAGTCCATAGTATAATACACATTGATATTGGACACATTGACCTAGATGAAATCAGGGAAAGTTTTGAGAACCCACCCCGTGGTGATGAATACTATACGATGATGGGATTGCCAAGATTGGTATAGGTAACTATTTTTCTAGTGCAGAGTGAAAGAGATAGGAAATATTAAGTATTTTAATTTATTTCCCATGGGATGATAGTTGACTACTATTTTTGATAATGAGATGTGGGCTAGGTGTGGTGTGTGATTATGAGGTGGAACCAATTGAGTTGTCTATTGGGCCATTCAGGATAGTTGATTTTTTGCTTTCTATAATAGACTATGATGGATTGAATTACTATAGTTTGATGATTGACCTCGCAAGTTTACCACAATGAAAGAGGTTCTAGTATAGCCTATAAACTGTTGGTGTGGATACCATTGATTTCAAATTTGAAAACATAGTCAAATGCACTTTTAATGGGGTCCACATGGAAATTAGAGTAGCACAACATCAACATGGTGAAGTCACTCTTTGGGTCAGTATCTATGCACAAGATATTTTTCAAGGGCTATTGGTGATCAATGATGATCAAATATGCACACCATGGGAAGTTTTGAACCTCAAAGGTGATAATAATCCCACTGTTAGCTCTTAGTCATCATATGAATCCATTTGAGCTCCTGTAAGTGGATTGAAGAGAGATCATTAGAAAAACTTAGTTTTCTACCAAATTAGTGACTTAGAGAAAGACATTTCTAGCCAAGGGAATGATAAAAAGTTTCATTTGGCCAATCTTTATGAATAAGGTGATATTTTTTGAAAAATAAGACTTTACCAATCATAGATTTTATCAATTTCAATATACTCCATTTGGGTAGTAGATTGAGAGAATTTCAAGTAAGGCTAACTAGTTTTGATGTTGGTTAGATGTTTGAGCACCAAACGATTGTTATGGCTTATATTCAGCTTGCACTTATGTTTGGGATAACACATTATATTTTAGTTACAATTATTATGTGGGAGTGCAAGGTGTTGGGAATGAGAGCTAATGTTGACCTTCTTGAGTTAATTACTATTATGCCTTAAGTAGGTTTTTTCAAAGAGAAATTCTCTATAGAGTGGAATGAGTTTTTGTAGTATTTGATTTATTTTCTTACAAGTGGTTTTTTGGAGGTCTCTTGTGCTAGTATGCAACACTTGTGCTGGTACCCAATAGGACATGATTTGAGTAGATGGATCTATAAATCTCTCAAGTTAGCTCAAGACCATAATGATAATGTTCTAGTATCAATATCAAATGTGGAGTCATAGTAATAGCACTATTTGATACCAGGAGATAGTTGGGGGAAATAATGGTATTCAATGGGAACTCATTTAGTCACAAGGGCATATGTTTTTTTATAATCTAGAGTTCATATTAAAGAATTAAAAGTTTGAAAATGTTTTAGATGCCTTTTGTATTAAAATTTCCCATTGATATACTTAAGGGTTTTCTATTTAAATATTGTATTATCTCATTCTAGAGTCTCAAGGCCTTTATTGGTTTGGATTTCCCACATTATAAAGCAATCTAATCAATCCTATGGCTGTAACATTTGGGACATTTTTCTTCCAAAAGTTTTCTTACCTCATCCTCATGTAGAACATATTTCAAAATCTATTTCAAATTCCTTTTTTTTTCGGTGTCATGCATAAGTGAGATGAGCGACAAGTAATTGTTTGTGTTGCATCCTGTGTTTTACTGATTTTGCACTTGCCAACCAATTTACAATTTTCCTATTAATAATATTTGGAGAAGAAAATAAAAATATGCATTCATGACATTACTGTCAAAGAGAGTTTAGCAGACTTTCAACTATGTTTTGATTCTTCTGATGGTATTTCATACAGCCGTGGGCACAAGTGCTTCAACCATGAAATATGAGCCTAAGACATGGCTTGAATAAGGTTGGGGTTCTATGCTAACCTCACTTAGTGTCAATAGAAAATTCATGCATTTGATTTGACTTTACCATAGACTTGCATGATTTCAGATGTAGGCAAACACACTTTATAAACATATTTTTTAACAATCTTCAGGGTATCTCCCAATATATGGTTTATTGTTCCTAACAACTCTTTATTGGCATGCAACAGTTTTCCTTCCACAACTAGGAAATGAACTGGTATTGAATGCTTTGCATAAAATAAACTATCTTCTAATTTATTCCCGAAACTCCTCTGCACAGTTTCCTTCACTCTGCTCTAGCACCTTCGGTCTTCACTGAGACTCACTAGCCTAAGTGATCAAGTTGGCTAGGGAAAATCGATGGATCTAAAGATGGGTACTTATAGTGAATCGAATGTTAGAGGGTTGCAGATGACTTCTAAATCTTTGGTTCCAGTTTCCACCTAGGGCATGGTTACAGGTAATCCTTTATTCCCTTGATTAGATACACAGTGCATTTCTAATTTTAGGGCTTCCACCTTGAAGCATTAAAACTGTCTCCCCAAGTTTTGAGCATTTAGATTCTTTGCATAAATTACCTTAACTTGTTCCCAATCCAACAACATTGGATTCCTATGGAGGAGACACAAGTTAAGGATTGAATTCTATAACCGAGCCAAAGGAAATATCCTTCCACACAGTTTGACAGGGAGTTGAAACCCGCGTAAAATGTAAACAACACTATTACAAGAAAACTTTAAAAGATGAATGCATGAGTATGGATTTGTGGTGCATTACCCAAAATGTAAATATCTAATTCATGGCTGACTGTGTGTTAATGAAATACATAACTGAATAATCGAATGCCAGTCATAGTGAGTACATGGTAACATTCAAACCTGCAATATATAATGTGAGTTTCTATTATGAAAAAAATTTCATATTGTTTCACAGTTGCCAATGCATGTTAAAACTACTCCACAGAGTTTTAACACTATGAACACATCAAATGGGGTTTGCAGCGGTATCAAACAATACAATCACTTATCACTATCAACACATGAACCAATAATCAAAACCAAGAAGTGTACTCAGAATATGGTTTGATATTATTAGAAATTTGCTAACCTCACTTCCTAACCTCGAGTGCCAGATATGGTACGGTTTTCATGCGCTGTAACCAGCTCTTCATGATCTTCTGTTCCAACTCCGTTCTAGATATGCTACTAGTCCAGGGTTTGTTATAAAATGAAATGAGAATTGAAATGTTTTTTTAAAAAGTTATGTGCCCTTATTGGTCAAAATTTCAACCAACATGGGCATGGATTTAAAAAAAACAAATTTTTCATTCTCTAATGCGACCAACTTAAACCTTTTTAATTAATGGTCGATAATTTTCGTAGAAAAATGAGGTCAAATGTACTAGTGACCTATGTTAGGTTGTTGATTTCATGATGTAGTTTATTTAAATATTAGATATGTATGGTGAAAAATGAGATGCTATGTTGCATATTATGAACATTGGGATCAAATGCAGATTTTATAATTATGAGAAATAACTATGCAATTGTGAGTGTTAGATGATATATGCAATTTATGTTATTTATCTTATTATGTTATTGGATCTACTGATGTTTGCAAATGAGTGTCCAAGAAATTAACCATGGTCTTAAATTCGAGGAACAAAGAGTGAAACCATGTTATTAAATGTAAAGCCAAGGTTTGGTCTAGTGAAGAGACTTGAACCTCGTTGTCTCATGATTTTATTTGTGAAAATAATTATTAAATGTTGTATTTAATTTTTAATTTTTTTATGTTAGTCATGCTATGTGTGGATGGGTTAGAATTTATGTTTTGTCACTTGACACATGGGTGCATGAGTTGTTGGCATGACTAACCCCTTTTCTAGGATAAGTATGACACTAGCTAGAGGGTTAACCTTGTAGAGTTCCCATGCTCACCTAGGGTGTAGGAAACTTCTAGACGAGTCAAGAAAGAGTAAACATGTATGTAAACTTAAAGTGAAGTTTTGGAGGGTCTAGGAAGCTTCTAGGGGGCTGTTAGGGTCAAAATTAACTACCCTACTAGGTATACTTGGGGTTAGGGATTAATTTTTGGTCAATACAAGGTCCTAGGCTCATAAATGAACCTCCTAAGTCTTCATCTGAGTTTAAGCATTTGGAATATTTGGACAACCATCTTCTCAACTCCATTTAGTCTTGAAATCTCATTTATGAGGAGAGGAATATATTTGGAGGAGTAATGGAGAAGTTACCTTTGCATTTATGATAAGAGTTAAGAGGTGGAGTTAGGGAACCTATTAGAGAGAGTTTGAGGAGTCTTCCTAGGTTGATCACCCACTCTCTTTCTTAGAGACTTGCTAGTTTGGAAGGACTTGGAAAAAGGATAAAAGGAGAAAGCTCTTCTCAAAAATCATTACCTTTAGCTTTGTAATAGGTTGGTGCTCTACTTACTTTTGGAAGTTTATATTTTGTAGTAAGAAATGCTTGTTTTAATTTCATGAAGTTCTTGAGTAAATGTGTTTATGTTTTACCACTTTTAGTGTATTTTCTTATAGTGGAAATTTAAATGTTGTTTTCTTTCTTAACGGAGTTACAAGGAACACTCACCCTTGGGAGGGAAGAGTAATCTTGTAGGGTGAAATTAACTAAGGGATCCCCATTTTAGTGAAGAGTTTCCCCTTGTGTGGGAAGGATAAACATGGATGCCTTGTTCTCCATGATACCAAGTTTTGCCTATAGGCAACTAGGGGCTATAAGGAGTGTTCTAGGCATGAAGCATTGCTTCAGTTGTAAGGATAGTTTTGGTAAGGATTTTGAAGTTAAATCATGTGTGGCCTTAATCTCCTTCATTATAACTTGGTTTCTCCTAATGGGCATGGTCCACTTTCACCCTTAGGTAAATGGATTTTTTGGAAGCCTATGTTATATCCTTGGTTTTGAGTATTTTGAGTGTGCTAGCTTACCATAAGTTGTTTTGGGTCTAGATGTTGTCTTTACCCTTTTTTCTCTTTGTTGGACCCTAGCTCACAGGTGAACATGTAATGGTCTAGGATGGGAGGTGAGATTCCATGGTTAAAACAAGTGTATTTGCAGGATCTAGCTTGGAATCAAGGAGGTCGTGAAAGTTCATTTTATAGTTTCCCTATTTTGTTATCTTATGGACTTTCTAGCCTTTGGGCCTTGTAAAGTTTTCAAGGATGTAAAGGAACTTGGTTCCTTAGAAACTATGTAATTTTCTCTATTTGTTATAAGAGGAGGTTTATTTAAATATTATAGTTGAAACATCACTTTGTTACCCTGAGTTTAAATAGACTCTAAGTTTCCTTATTTAACTGCTCAATGGTTTTAGGTTATTCCAAAATTTACCTTTAAATCAAGAACTATTATGTTCATTTCCTTAGTTAAATGAAGATCAAACCTCTTTAAAAGTAAAATGAGTAGTTATGTTGGTCTCATTATTAAGACCTCAAAATAAGTCAAGTAAAGAAAGTTTGATTTACCTTAGTTCTTTTATTAAATATAGATCAATTTATAAATAGTGGTAAGGGTTAGAAATTAAATAATTGTTTAAGGCAAATTTAAATTCTTCCCATATTGCAACTAAGACCTTAAGATAGATTTAACCTTAAGACTTTAAGGAATTAAAGTTAAATTTAACTCTAAACTAAATACAAGTTTAAATAAACATTTGTAGGAGCAAGTTAGATATTTTTATTTACATGGCAACTATTTAAATAAGAGTATTATTGCATTCTAGGAAAATTATATAACTTTAAAGATAAAAATCCAAATCCTTATGTTATGCTAATTACCTAAACAATTGTTTGAAATTAATCCTATTCTAATTATTACTTTAACTAAGTTAATTCTATTGATCCTATTAAAACTATGTTTTATATCCCTTTTATAAATATATTTAATTTATATAAATAATTTTAACTCGACAAGTTATATAATTATATAAATGATTATATTTATTTTACAAATTTTAATTATCCTAAACAATAGAGTTATTTCTACTAATTATGCCTATAGTATTTAATATTATCATTATATATTTATATATATAATGTTAATATTAATTATATATTTTCTTTATTCATTTTTAAACTGCTTATTAATTTAATAGTGAAAATATATTAAATTGATATGAAATTTAAAAGAAAGATTTATTTAATACACTTTGTTTAAAAAATAAAATGAATTTTTAAACATAAATAATAATGCAAAGAAAAAGAGAGATTTAAGTTAAGATATATTTAAGTTTAAAATTAAAATATATATATATGCAATATGGAGAGGGGAGCGGGGAGCGGAGCTCGACCCACTCGATCCTCTCCTAGCGTGCCCATACCCTTGGGAGCGTAGTCCCAAGGTACTGCAACCCAAAGACAGGGGGCTTGCACCTGTGCCATAGGGCGTACAGTCCTCGGGGTCCGTGTCCCCAATGTTATGGGGGGCAGGGGGGCACTTCTTTCCCCCTCCTTTGCCATTCAAAATGTAGGCTTTAGCCATGTTATTTTTTTTAAAAACACACTGCTATCATTTTTTGTTTTCCTATGTTCTTCGCAATGCAGTATATATATATATATATATCATCTCTGTGGTATATTTTTTGTTACACATAGAGTTTTTTTTTTTCTAAAAAAAAAATAGAGACATCTAAATGACATAGATTTGAAATTTAATTAAAACATAGAATTATTATTTATAGGATTAAATATAAGTATATACTTATACATATGTTTATCAATATGTTTTTCTATCTAAATATCTTTGTGTTATTGAGATAAAAAAAAAATGAAATAACTAAACTATAGTGTAATTTTAAATCAAAAATTAAAACTATAGATTCTATAAAGAGAATCAAAATAAGATAAATTATGGAACTATATCTATAGTATACTATTATGCTCAAACATACACATATAAATGTATACTTATAAACATTTGAGTTATTCAAATATAAAAGTATAGCATCCTTGAGGAGCTCCAAACTCCATTAATGGAGTCACCTTGAACATCCAGGCATCTTTTGGAAAATCTGGAAAACCAAAACATAAACACACATTAGTAATCAAATCCAATTTGTGAACCATGACATGAATTTTAAATTTATAGATTAGTTTTTTAGCTTGGAATTCAAAATTTATCCTAAGCTATTTAGTTGGCTTTCTTGACTTTAAATTGGATTTGATTTTGAATTAAATGAAATCTTGACCCGAAGGCACTAGGGAAAACTTCTAAAGTTATTACCCCTAGTTGCCAAGTTTGACCTTAGGAAGAGATTTGATCCTCTCCAAATGAGTTGATAACTATTAAGCTTTAATTAATTAATTTAAATTCCTTATTTCAATTATTTGAAGGATTATATTTAATTATTGAATTATTAACTTGGATTGTGTATCATTCCTTATTAGGCCCTTAATTACCTAATAAACCTAGGATTAGGAGGTTTAGACTCGGGATTAAATTTTAGATACCCTTATGACATTATTTTCTCATCTTCTCATAATACTATATAGTTTCTCTTTTTATTTAATCATTTGATAAATGATTAAATTTAATGGTTGAGATTATAGTAAAATGAGAATATTTAGCATTGTTAGTTTATCATGTCATGGTAAACATAATCCTTTGATAATAATTTTTTGGTTAGTGAAGTCTCGCTTAGAGATCTCACACCCTGGCATGAATTTTGAGGTGGGCTAGTTTGGACACCTCATTAGAACCTAGTTTTTCTGATATCTTCTGGGGGGAATTGATAAGTCAACTATTGTCATTCAGGAATGCACCCCTAGCTTGATTGAAAATATAGCCTTCCTATTGAAACATGGAAATGAACTCTTCGTGGGAAAGAGAACGAATCTCCAGATTCTAGGCTAGTTCCTATGGATTTGGAATATCACCTAATACTATTTTTTCAACTTTGGGAAAAGTGAGAAGGATAACTGAAAATGAATACTGAATAAAAAGGTGATACACCAAAGTGGATTCAGGATCCTTCAGAAAAATAAATTTGCATCTTCAGGACATACATTACTAAATTTTGCAATAACATTTACTTCACAACACCTAGGATGACCTAGAATTCATTACTAGGGTTTGCACCACTAATGGTAATGAATTAGCCAACAGATAGGTAATTTCTGCAAAAGGTTTATTCTATAAAACTTTAGAATAGGAATTTGAAAATAATTCACTAATCTATGCTTACAAGAAATAAAACACTTAAATGGAGAAAAATTGGAAGGATTGATAGAAAAACTCAAAAAAATATAGGAATAATGGAGGCCAGCTTTATTATCTTCAAAATTTGCAAAAATGGTTACAAAATATGAGAAAAAGGGCAAAGGAACAATATGCTCACTTAATACCTCTTTTTTCCTCCAACTTTGAATCTTTACAAATGAATATCGAGGTCAAATATATAACCTCTAAGGCCAATCTCAAAAATCAAACTCCCCCCTCTAAAGAGCCTCTAAACAAAAAGATCTCCCTAAATTTAAGGCATGCATGATGCCAAAAACCTAAGCTATAAATTTAAGTATCCTAAAAAATTCAAAGTCACTCCAAATTTAACTCCAAATCATGCTCCTAGAATTTAGCCAAAATTTATGCACGAATCATGCCTAAAATCTAGCCCCTATTATTGGTAATTTATAATATATCTTTTATAAGATATTACCAATATTTTACAATATATCATTGAGATAAACTCAATATTATTGAGTTAACTCAATTTAAAACCCAACCCAATTATCAAAATTTAAGCCTAAATCTAAACTATTACAAATTCTAAAAATAGGATAGGTCAAACATGACCACCCCAAACAATTCATACTTAATTTGAAATATCTATGAAGGCAATGCGGTGGCACTTTGCAAATCTCGAGGCTGGTTGTCCACTATAAAGAAACACTTATTAGCATTTATTCTGTCTGCCAGTGGACTTCAAATTCCATCAAATTGTCTTTGTTCTCAGATTTTGAGTTTTCTCTGTGTTCACATTTTGGTATTTTGTGAACGAACTAAGGGTTGGAACCCTAAGTCCTTTGTGCTTTGATCCTTCTTTGGCTTTCATGGTATACGAGCTATGTTTCTTGAAAAACTCAGGCTTGACTGAGACTTATGTGGAGCTCTGCTAGCTTGACAAACTCAGACTCTAGCCATTTGCTAAATGAATAGGTAACTCATGGCTTGTATCTTGCTTTCAGACTGTGAGCTTCCTCTAACATGAAGTTACCACCCAAATACAACTAGGCTATGGTAAGAACTCAATATTTGAATATGTGTTTGGTTTCATAACCTTGCTTCAAGAGTGGAACACAGGATTTTCTCTTGTTATCTTAGGTTGTGACTACAATGATATTTTTAACTTGATGGGCTTGGCCTTTGGTCTGCAAGCTTTCTTGTACACGGGCCTATCTATACGTTCACCACGGCCAACACTTTTAGTTTGAACTTGGTCTTCATGATTTTGAACACCCAAACTTTTATCTCCATCCCAAATGACCTCAAGTCCATCAAAGAGCTCATGAGCTGTGACTGGAGATGATAGCTCACGAGCTGTAGCTGACAGTAAACTTAGCATTGACAGCGGTAACACTTTGAACATGGTTCGACTGTAGATCATAGAGCTCGATCATTGAGTTCATGGGTTTGAGCCTGTGATGAAGAACTAAACTTTGACTCAAACATTCTCGGTGTCAAATTGCAGCTTGGGAACATTACTTAGAGATAAGTACATTATTATTTTTTCCACTTTACTTTGCCTTTCTTTTACCTGCTTAAATTTAGGTATTTCATTTTTTTTTATCTATTAACATTGCATAGTCTTCATACAGCTTGACCTAGCTTACTATATGCAACTTGGATTATCATTTTCCCTTTTCATCTTGGCCTTGTATGAGAGCTCTAGTCACATCTTGGCACTCACATTTTTTTATATATATAAAAATACTGATGAAACATGGCCTTCAACCTTGACTCACGGGCTTTGTGACTTCCTTATTTGAACTCTGGCTTTGACTTTGTACTCATGGCTATGGCAAGAACTCAAGCTTTGATTCTAAGCTCACGACTTTCATAACTCCAAGCTTATACTCAAGCTTTCATGTATGGCTTGGATTTTGACAGCCACAACATTCGACTTGAAGATTTTATCCTTGATAGCTAGTTAACTCTGAGAACATGTAGAGGCTCGGCTTTGCTCGAAATCTAAAAGTTAATCTTGCACTCGACTATGAACTTGAAGCAAAGCTCGAGCTCTTTGAAATTTGAAACTTATTTTAAAAGTCTGAGACATTGACTTCTATTGCAATAATTTATGGTATTCCTGTTATTGCCTGCTACCGAATACACACTGCAAAGTTTAATTTCTTGATACTGCACAAATATTATGTAGACATAGATATTGCATGAATCTTGCATAAATTTCAAATCTTGTTGTGCTTGTGATACTCACTGTTTACTTGATCTTTTCCTTGCTAGCTTTGATTGAATTAGTCTTGACTGGTAATAGTCGACATGCTACATAATTTCATTTTGATTGCTTTCAGCTATAAAATCTTCTCAAAACACAACATTGTTGTCTTATATACCTGGTTGCATGCTTCAAGTGTATCATTCTTCTTATGATCTTTTGTCAGTGAGGATCAAAATGCATGATTGCATATCCTTTGATATTCTATTATAAATTCAAGATCCAGATATGACAAGACTTATATCACATGACCCAATCAATGAAATCTATTTTTTTATTATGTATTTAGCACATGAACAATATCTGAACAACACACTGCATCTTTATATTTAACATGATGTAGCTATTTTCTGTAAATGCACACTTTATGACCGCAAATAAATTGATTGTTACTCTAATTCTTTGCACATTTTTTACATTACTTTTGTTAGAAAGTTACACACATGCACATGAAGCAAACAATATTAGTATAAAAAATGATTTCCTTTTCTGTCTTCTTCCTCTTTATTTGCATTCTTATGAACTTTTAGTACTATGTTTCTTTCTCCATTCTCATTGCTGTTTATTTTTCTCTTGCCTTGATGTTTACATAGAAGTACAACTCTTAAAGCATGAATGTAGCATGTTGTTTTAGGTATATGTGTATTGCTTAGATCCAAATTGGATCTAACTCCTCTCTCTCCATGATGCAGTGCAAATCTAGAAGAAAACTTAGGATGCAAAGACAAACAGGGACAAAGCTAAAGACATGTAGATTCAAATGATACAACTAATCAACTTCAACATGCAAAGGACCTCTTAAATGCAATGCATGAACCTCTAAAACTTCTTATGCTCTTTTCTTACTTTTCAGAATTGTACATCTTCTCTATGTTTTTCAATATGAAAGATGTAACCTATGAAGGAATACTTTGTTTATTACATTCAATTTGAATGTTCAATGTAAAGATCAATTGTGAGATTGAAAGTTTAAATATGATCAATACCTAGAACATTATCAGTGATAACATGAATGCAAAGAAATGCATTTTATCTTCAATATCTGAATAGTAGTGTTGAATGGATGTATCTTGATGCAAGTTCTCTAATTTTTATAGTTGTATTGTTGCATATGTACTTTTATCTTCTAAATTTTTAACAATTCTGCACTTAGGACAACAACTTATCAAATCCATATTTCAATGTAAAACAATTGTCAATTTACCAATTTAGTGTGAACTAAAATGATAACATTTTCTAGCGACCTCTTAGGGGTATTTTCCTACTGAACAGAACAGACCAGCTACCTTTTGCAGTCCATTGGGCATAAAGTCTTGAACTTTGATAAAAATGAACCTTCTTAAACCTTAGAAAACTTAGAAAATTTTGAAAACTAAACACACCACTCAACTGCAAAATTGAATTTGAAACTAAATATCTCATGCTAGTTGTTAGGGAATTTGTACTTGTTTGTCCTTAGCATTATCATATGGTTGTTAAATCAATTTTGTGGTATGATGATGCTGATGAAAATAGTTATTGATTTGCAAACAAATAGCATGAAGTATAAAACAAATTTGAGTCTATTTTTTGAATTAAATCAAGCACTTTCTCCTGAGAAATTTGTCTTCTTTCTAAAGTTATAGGAAAGACTTGAAGGTGCCTCTAACTTTGTCTCTTGGAAGATTCAAATCAATACATTGATGCAAGAACTAGAAGTAGAATCCTACATAGAGGAAGAACCTAAAATACCTGAAGATGAGACAGAAAAAGCAATCTGGAAAAGACAAAACAATAAAGCCAAGAAGCTAATCATTGAATCAGTTAAAGACTCAATATTACCAAGCATATCGATGTTAACATCTTCTTATGAGGTTTACAAAACAATTCAAAATACATTTGAGATAAATATTGCAAGCAGGATATTAACTCTATAACAACAAATGATGAATATCAAAATGAATAAGGGAGAAACAATAACATCTTACTTTCTAAGAATCACTGAAATAAGGGATCAACTATTCTCCATCGGTAATATAGTTGATGATGTTGATCTTTCCCTAATTGCTCTAAGGGGACTACCTTTATCATGGGATTCATTTATTCAATGCATCAGTGGAAGGCTTCCTTTGCCTAAATTCAACCAACTCAAAAATGATTGCTTACAAGAGGAAACTTGGTTGATATCCAGAGGGATTGGACCAAATAAGGGAAGTGATATTCAAGCACTACAAAAAAATATTTTCAACAAGAAGAAGTTCTTCAAGAGGAAAGGAAACATAATTTTTTCTAATAATGCCAACTTCTCAAATAAATCTTATAAGAAAGACAAATCAAAGGTTTAGTGTTACAAATGTGACAAATATGGGCACACTCATAGAGAATGTCCTACCAAAAATAAAGGACAAGCAAATATAGCTAAAACCAAAGAAGATAATTCACTATTCTTCCTAGCATTATCAAGTGAACTTAATACAAATAAGAACACCTGGATAATTGACAGTGGAGCTTCTAGACACATAATTGGATTTGGGAATCAGTTGGAAGATCTTGAAGGACATTCTTTTGAAGAAGTCACCATTGGTGATAACTCCACCTACCTTGTGAAAGGAATTGGGACCTATTCAATCAAACTAGGAAGCGAGGTAACCTTACATCTAAAAGATGTTCTATTTGTACTAGGAATTAAAAGGAACCTAATATCCATTTTAGGGATAGCTGATCAAGGATATAGAGTCACATTTAATGAAGATAAAGTTCTTCTTAGGCCTCAAAATTCAAATATAAAATATATTGTACAATAGGATCTAGAGATGGTAGCTTATATAAACTACTCTACGATCAAAAAGTTGCATTACACCATGAAATTTCTTATAACAATGAATTATGGCATTAGAGGTTAGGTCATCTTGGTTACAGTGCTCTGCCTATCATAAAGAAAATAACCTTAGGAATACCTAATATAGAATCAAAATACTCTGGCATTTGTAAAGGCTGTGCACTAGGAAAAAATATTAAAAGTTCATTCCCTTCTAGTGAACACAAGTCTAAATACATTTTAGAACTTATTCATTATGATCTATGTGGGCCCATGTCAACACCCTCCCTAATGGGATCTCTATACTATATAATATTTATTGATGATTTCTCCCGAAAAACTTGGATATACTTTTTGAAGCTAAAAGAATCAATTGAAGTACTATCTAAGTTCAAAGAACTTAAAGCTTTAGTAGAAAATCAAACATGGAAGAAAATCAAAATACTAAGATCAGATAATGGGGGTGAATACACAGCTAAAATCTTTAAAGAATTCTGCAATTCTGTTGGGATTAAGAGGGAGTATACTCTACCATATAATCCTCAATAGAATGGAGTAGCAGAAAGAAATAATAGAATGATAATAGAAGAATCTAAAGTCATGATGCATGACCAAAACATCCATGTCTCATTTTGGGCAGAAGCTTCAAATACTACAGTATATATATAAAACAAATGTCCACACTCTAGTCTAAAAGATATAACTCCTAAAGAAGCTTTCACTAGAAACAAACCAGACTTAAGTCAGCTCAGAATATTTGGATGCCCAGTTTATATTCATGTTCCAAAAGAAAAGAGGACCAAACTAGAACCATCTGGAAAAAGAGGTACTCTAGTGGGCTATAGTGAAAACTGCAAAGGATATTGCATATACATTCCAAGACAAAGGTCAGTTGAAATAAGCAGAGATGTAAAATTTGATGAAAGCATTACATGTAGAGATTCTGAAGATAATCAAAACCTAGAATCAGAAGAAGAACCCTCTACTAAAATTGAGAGGGAGAATAATTAGTGGAGGAAATAATTAGTCTTAATGGTTGTAGGAATTAGTTTAATTAACTTTGGTTAATTAATAAATAGGTTCATTAGTTAGAAAAGGATGGGTGTAGGGTAGGATCTAGGTTAGGCTTAGTATTAAATTAAATAGGGTTTAATTTAATCAGGCTTAGAAGAAATAGGCATGTGGGGATCAAATAAATAAAATCTATTTGAAAAGGGATATGATGGAGGAAAATGTATTAAATTAAATTTAACACATTAGAGAGGGGTATTTAAATTAAATTTAAATACACTAGGTAATGAATTTATTTTAATTAAAAAAAAATAACTAAATAAATATAGCAATAATTATTAATTATTAAAATTAATTACAATACTACTAAGAATTATTAATTAAATAAAAAATTAATTAATGTCAAAGGATGATTTTAGGCATCTACATTTTGTCCCTCTTTGACGTGGTGTCAAAAGTGGCATCACATCAAAAAAATAAAAATAAAAAAGAAGATGCCCTAGAGTGAAAAGTGGTCCTAAAAGTCATGCCAAAGCGACAACAACGAAGGAGTGTGCCCCTCGAGAAAATAGCGCAAAAATTAATTGTTGGGAATTTTTCTCAAAAAAGGTACACAGGAAGGAAAAATGAGTAGAGAGGAAGAGAAATTGGACATTGACATAACTTATAGGACAAATAGGTGAAAATGGGATGAAAATGGGGATCAAGGACTGGGGGGACATGATGCCCTAGTTTGGAGTGAGAAAAGAGGTGAATTAGACTTAGAATAATTGAATGGTATGATATTGACTAGCTACAGGAGGTGGTCCCACCATTTAGATTCCAAGAGTGTTGTCTTGATATGATGGTGCTAGAAGAGTAGTTGATGCTAGAGGAGTGGGGATAGGTAGCACTATGTGGACTAGAGCATGTTCACTTATGGCCTAGATTGAGAGTGCATAACACACTCATGACTACGTTGATAGAGAGGTGACAACCCCACATCCAATTTTCATTTTTTGATGGGTGAGGCCACAATCACGCTCTTTGATGTATAGTGGATATACCACATTCCTATCAGTGGTCTCATTCCACATTAAGTACATGAGAGATCAAAGCCCTATATGGAGTCCTGTTTTGGATGATCGATCAATTAGATTCCTACAAATTGATAGGGGATTTCATGGGCTCCGATGATGAAAGAGAGACTGCGGCTACCACGAGTAGCATTGTATTTATATGGATTGATCGAAGGTGTATGATGCTTGATCATGCAAGACAAGGTTTCTTATGATTTTAGCTAGAGTGCTTAGTCGTATGCTAGATGATGAGAATGAGGTGAATTGCTAGGGGTATACTATCATTGGCTAGGTTCATTATGATCTTCACATGTGTGCATATCAAAAGGGTAGGACTATGGGTGTTAGAGTTGCACTGCTTCTTGTTTGGGCATGGGAGAAAATTGTTGTAGTACATCCCATCAGGCACCATGAGACCAATTAAGCATCCTTGTGAGTCATACATGTGTGAGTATCAACCTCTAATTCATTATGGATCGACAAAATATGTATGTTATTAGAGGAGAGCCTTGGATGAGGTGACAAGGTTTGAATGGACTCCTTATGCAGGTTGTGATTCGTAGGGACACTAGGATTGACAATAGTAGGATTACATGGAGGATAGATGGCTATAATTTTATTATCTCTGATTCACATGGATAAAATGTTGGCTGATTGGTAGGAAAACCTCCATGATTGCACAATATATGTCATCTAGAGTGTGGAGATGGTTTAGGGTGGTGCAGGATGCAATACCTGATTCATCTCTACATCCATTGGTGGTGAGAGAGGTTAGATATTTATGAGGTATTGGAGTAGATCTATGAGGTGTGAGGGCTTCATGGCTAGAAATTACAAGGGTTCATTGGTATTAGGTACATGATCAGATCAGGGATGTAGGGGTGACTCCTAAATATGCATAGTGGTGGGCCACTCATCATCAAGTTAAGCTCACTATCCCAGAGCAAGCACATGCAAACAAGCAACATTGGGAAGAGGGGGATGGTATTGGTGTAGAGGGTGATGATGGGGATGAGGCAAATGGGTGAGATGGAGATAGGAGGGTATGAAAGAGAGTACCTATGCATATATAGAGAGTAGTACAAGTTCCCATAGGTGCACCACTAGTGGCATCTCTATAGGTACAAGTATAGATACCAAGGAAGGATGTCTTGGCCCAGCTAGTACAACCACCATACGCACCCCCACAAGAAAAGTGACCTTTGGTCAAAATCATATGATAAGAGACACATGATGGAAAGCTACAGAGAATAAGAGGGGACCTAGGGGCAGAGAGACATGCCCATATTATCACTAGGGCATAGAGAGACAACCTATCAACAACATTAGACACATTATAGGGAAGGGTGGACTTAGGGGACTTCACAATAACTATTACTCATTGAGAAGATGTGGATACTAAGAGGGAGGTTGCCACTCTTAGATAGTAGGTACAAGATTTGACTACAGAGAGAGACTGTTGGCAAAGGAGAGTATATTCATATAGGGAGGAGTGAGATATAGCTCAATAGGAAGTTAGCTTCCTAGGTGTATCATAGATCATGTAGGATGCACTTGCCACCCAGAGAGATACAATCTGGATAGGGTGGGAGGCCTCGTATTATATGGATCTTTATCATCAGGAAGTGCTAGAGGATCAATGATAGCCACTATACTGAGAGTGATCAGTATCTTGGTCCACAAGTAGAGACTCTCAAGGATCAGTGAGGATGAGGCCATGGAAACCAGTTAGATAGGACGGAGGAGGAGACGCAAGGAGATCCTCCCAGCTAGCATTATGAAATTTTCCAGTTAGTTTTGATACACATTTTTTATATTGACGAGACTACATGTATAGTGGCACCTAGGTGCATGATGCATATATGAGATGTATATTTTTGTTGTACCTTCGATTAGACTATCGATATACTATTTTATTCTTTTATGATGATATTTTTGGACACTAATGTACTTGTGGATGTTGGACAATATGGACTTTGGGTATTATTCTTTCATGATGATATATACATGATACAGATGATTTTTATGGTCCTTTGTGATGTGTTTTTTATTCCTATATGCATGTATATAGATTATTACTCTATTATTGATGCGTGTGATGCAGGATGTGTGTGACTGTATACTATATGATGATCATAAAACATATTTATGATGCAAGACTACATGGATTATATTTATATGGTTATGATGTGATTGTAATCACCAAAATTTGTCTAGTAAAACCTAAGTCCCTAATTTGATCAAATCACCTTAGAACAAATTTTAAATCTCAAAGGCATAATTTACTAGATAGTTATGTAAGCAACTTGAATAATCCCCCTTATATAATTGAATTGTTTCTAAAAATCAAGCATCAATCATCTCTAATATTAAAACTTGAAAAAATCATTTAATTGTCAAAACCTCCTTTTAATATAAAGTCCTAGCACTTTTATTAAAAGAGCACTTTGTACAAACTTAATCTTGATTAATTGATAATTAAAAGGGGATTTTCTATTTTTGCGTATTCTCCCCTCAAGCTTGACCAATCAAAATTCTTAGATACTCTCACATGGATTGATCTTTCTTACCTCTCATCTCTACGTAACATCTTTTGCCTCTTACCCTCCACCCTCCATTTTTGAGGCAATTTCTTTAAAAGGAAGTGTGTGTGTGTGAAAATTGTACCTATTAAGAAGCCACACCACTTCAGTAAAACATTACAGATTAATGAGAAATAAATAGGAAATTAATGAATATATCATCATTTGAGCGATCTACTTCCTTCTAGCAAACACGAGTATGGTATTCTCAAATTTGATTGAGATCAGTGACAATGCAACGTCTAAATGAAGGATTTAAATGCAAAAATAATTGAAATGAATGCAACATTTAATCTATGTTTTTGTGATTTTCAATGTAATAATGAAAATAAATCTGGATAAAACAAGATCTAAAAATTGATAATGATGAAATAAAACTAAGCTATGAATGCAAAAACTAGAAATTGAATGATAGCAATTGATCTCCAAAATGACACAATCTCTCAAGACCTTGACAGTATAGCGTTGTTGTTGTCAAGATTGCATATTGGTTTGTGAAGAACTGAGGGTCATTTATATAGAAAATCCAAGTTTGGGAACTCAAGGAAAAGCCAAAAATCACTCCTTGATTAACTCAAATTGATTGGCAAGTAATTAGGGAATTAGAAATTGTCAACTTTTGATGATAATGCAAAATCGGCTTTATGACTCTCAATTAGAAGTTGAGATCATGCAAATCTACTTTTTAACTCACAATCAGATGTTGAGTTTAGAAACTTAACATAATGAATCAAAAAGTTGATTTTGAGTTAACTGACCTTTTGATTTTTGCATAGATAAATATGGATTTATTTAATTTCCATGTGTTTTATTCTCAACCCATTTGATTTTAATTTAAAATAACTGATTTGTGGGTTAATCAATTATTAAATCAAATTTTATCAAAAATCATATTTTTAATTTGACAATTCAATTTTAATCAATTAAATAAATATTCAATCAATTATTTTAGAGTTTTTGACAAATTTTCAAATAAATAATATTAATTAAGAATAATTTAAGTAAATCTAATTAAAGTGATTAGTGGCCAAATGAAGTTTAATTAATTAAATATTCAACATATTCAATTAATCGCACTTAGGATAAATAATAATGTCATTATCACCAAATAATATTTAATTAGGGATAATTAGGATAGATTAGGAATATTTAGGAATATTCCCTGATGTAGATTTATGACAAAATCGATTAGGGTTTTGATACCTTGATGTGCCTTGGGTTAGGACTTTAGGGTTGATTTCGATCGATTTGTTGATGTAGGAGGTTAATGGTACCGAAGCCCATTTTTGGGGTATTATATTTTTCCCCTCTTTGAATTACTGTACGAAGCACAATGGTTCAAAGATAAATTTGTTTGTTGAGACCCGAAATCGATTATGTGATGGAGAAACTGATCCTGATTTGATTAATTATTTCCAAGACATAAATTGATTGAGAGATTGAAGATGTTGATTCAAGTCTTGATTGATCAAAGAATCAAAGATGATGTCAAAAATAGAAACTTTGAACCTGTGATTACAAATAATTGATAGAATGTCTGATTCTGAACCTATGATTATGAGGAATCGAATATCCCGACTCTAGACTTACTTGTCCAAAGGAATCAAAAGGATACCCGCTCTGAATCCTTCGCTTACGAAGAATCAAGGAAATAACACATCTGAACCGATGGTTACGAGGAGCTAATATAGTTTACAAGATTAAGAGAATATTTGATTGATATGGATTTTGATGAATCTGATATGCCCCAAGCGATGAGGACTTTGATTAAGTCAACAATTAGACTTGGTTGTTGTCTTGATTGCTGAAGAAGATTTGATAAATAAATTTGATTAATGATCGGTAATACCGAACCCCCTTCGTGATTAAAATTGAAATCTGGCGAGAAAGCCAGTTTGAATTGATATTTATCAATGTGAACAATTTTGGAATTGGTTATATACGTCTAGGGATGCATTATGCATCGTTTAAAGGCATGGCTGACCAAGTTTGACCACTTTTGACCATGGGTTGACCATGGTTGACCAAGTTGGAAATTTTGAGAATTTGATGTTAAATGATCAAATAGGTTGAGGTCTAGATTTTGTTGATTTTATGAAGGTCGATTATGCAATTAGTCTGTCATCTTTTGTCCAAAGTTTTAAATCATGTTTTGACAAGTGAAATGATCTTAGATTTTGATTTTGATCCCGAAAATGGATTCAGGACGTCAAAATTAACTAAGGGTGGTGTTTTCATGTAAATCAGAGCACTTTTGAAAATCAAGTGAAAACTATATAAGGCTGAAAGGGGTCATTTTTAAATCATTTGTGTCATTTGACTTTTCTAGCTTGTGGAGCCCTCTGAGAGATAAAATGGTGGTTCCAGTCTCACACGGTTTTGAGTGCTCTCATCAATTTCAGAGACCCCGTCCATACAGGAACCCGGTAAGTCAACTTCTTATCTCCTCTTTTCATTGAATTTGCATGTTTTAATTTGAATTTTGTATTTTTTAGCTATTTTTAATTTTTGTTTCACGAGTTGTCGTACGACACTTGGTGCACTGTCGTATGAAAATCCAAGTTCATGTCAAATGTGCTGTGTTTTTGCCTAGGGTTTTGTATGGGAGACACCCATCTCTCGTACGATATTTCTTTGCATCCCACAGTTGTCGTATGACATAATATTTAGTGTCATTTTAGATAAAATGTCGTATGGGTTGTTGTATAGTTTTGTATGACACTTGACACCAATATTTAATTTCCTAAATTGTCATATGGAAAACAATGAGCATTTTTAGGGTAGTTAACACATTTTTTCAAAAAAATTAATTTTTCAGCTAGATTTAATGGCATTTATTACACCTTTTAGAAAGTTTAGTTTGTTGATTTGCTTGCATTTAATATTGATTTGGATCAATTTACTGATGTCACTTTCATATTTTTGGTGTCTGCAGGTTAGGTATCCCAATATTCATGTCAAATTGTCTCACCCAGCCACTCAGAGGCTATGTATCTCACTACCAAACCCCCTCAGAGTACATCTGGCTACATGTGGGTGTTGGCAAAATGTTCAGTGCTCTCCTCAAGATTTGTGACATGGTTTAACCGCCTCTTATGTCTTCTATAAGTCTAGTGGTTGTATTGGGCATTAATAGATCAATCTTTTGGTGCAACGACAACCACTACTTGTAACAAGTGGTATCAAAGCTTGGTCACAAGTTCGAATCTCCTTGGGTAACATTAAGGGGGGGATTGTTGGAAAAATGGTCAAGGCTCCCCTCGAGATTCATGACATGGTTTAACTACCTCCTGTGTCTTTTATAAGTCTAGTGGTTGTATCAGGCATTAATAGGTCTATCTTTTGGTGCAACAAAAACCACTACTTGTAACAGTGGGTTCGAGCATTTGATAGGTTTGCCCAAGATCAGGAAAAATCATGGCCTTATCACAACATTGATCGAGAGATTCTATTCGGAGACTCAGACCTTTGATCTCCCTATAGGGGAGATTACTATTACCCCAGAGGATGTGTATCACATTCTTAGGATTCTATTCTATGGTCCCCTCCCTAACTATATTAGCTCAGGGAACATAGGTCTCCAGGCATTCTAGACAATATTCGGTGCAGATGAGCAGATAGCTCAGCAGATTCCATGGGAGACCCTAGTTCAGAGATATGGATAGAGCCATAGGCTTGACTTCATTATAACAGGGATGATCAGAGGGGTGATCATGTCTGACCATCAGCAGAATGGTTTCCTAATGGGATGGGGCCCAATGCTGCAGCGTCTGATGGCTCACCCTACAGAGTTCAGGTGGGGTTAGTGTGTACTGGCACACATATTTTCAGAGATGCATGAGGTTGTTTACCATGAGGGTAAGAGCTATGCTAGCAGGGTTATAGTCTTATAGGTCTGGGCGTGGGAGTATATCCCTATTTGTAGGCCAATATACGAAGATGAGAGGTAGCCTTAGCAGCCTCTGATTTACAAGTATGTAGGATATGTCACCCAGGCTAGGATGGGTCAGACTGAGTACTAGCGGTGGGTTTTGGATGACATAATAGTCATGGTCTGGAGGCCATATTTATAGGTTGAGGCATGGTCCACAACTAGGGCATAGATGGTATATTTTTATTAGAGTCATGTTCTTATTGCTTGATCGACCAATATATTGGAGAGATTTTTTATCACATAGGTGTGGAGGCAGTACGGCCTCATACAAGATGCCCCATAGGATTTTACTTCATATTCCCAATAGGTGTGAGAGATGGGACTAGGCTGGGGTCCACAGCTATCATATGTCGTATGCAGGTAGGAGTATAGTGGCCTTCAAAGTTGAAATTGGGACTATAGAGTACATGTAGTAGATGATAGAGTAATAGGTGCTTACAGGGCACATCTAGAAGAGAACCCATTCCTTCAATTTTCAAATCCCACAGAGCCTATCCCAACAATAGAGGAGGTTGATGATGTCACAGGTGCACCGCGAGGTAGGGGTTAGAGGAGGAGGGATACATACTCCTCCAGTTCAGAGAGTAGTTGGTACCCTTACATAGCAGGTGCCTGATGTTAGAATTGCACCTAGGCCATGAGTGGTTCTATTGGTGATGCCCTCAGTTTTATAATGGAGACAAACTAGGGGTGAGGGTGGATCACTAGGTGCCATTAGTAGCATCATAGGAGTAGATTAGGTTCAAGGAGCATATCAGGATGTTCCCATGGGTGAGGTGGAGGATCTGCCTGATTTTGATTTGGGAGCTGAGGTGAGACGCTGGAAGGTGAGGGGAGATTTCACAATCATAAATTAATGAACGTAGATCATCTATTTATAAGCCCCAGGGCCCGGGGCCTGACCTTGATTGAAAGTATTTCTCTACCCTAAAGATCTAATTAATTTGTTAGTTAAATGGTAATTGTCCTTAAAAAATTTCCAAATCTTTCATTTTTAATGCAACAGTGGGTGAAATTAGAAATAGGACTTGTGATAAGACATATTCTAACTTTGGAATAATGAAGGCCAAAAGGATCGCACGATGGAAGTGGACATAACAATTATTTAATATACAAAAACTTGAAAGATATGCCCACTCCACAAAAACAATGAAAAAAGTATGTTAGTTGCAAAATGGCTGCATGAAATGAAGCTTTACCATTGATGTAAGATCATCAAACAGTCAGAAAACAATGTCCTTAGATGAAGTGATATCTTCAATTAAGCCTTAAGGCATTATTCTATCGAGGTAATGAATCTAATGATGTGATACATGTGTCATTGAAAATTGAAAGGCATCATCTAAGAAGCCATTAATTGATAGTTACATTACTTTAATTGATGTCATCTAATCATCGCCATTAATTAATAATTTTATCTAACATTATTGAAGATTTCTAGCATAATTCTTCTTTTTTGGTGTGAAAAAAAGAGGTCACTAACTCACACGTCCATTGGATTACAACATATCAACAACCAAAAGTGAATTCCAGGCCTATTGTTGGTCTTCATAACCTTTAAAGAAAAATCTTGATGAAATCATGACAGATGGTATGATTGATCATGGGCTTATTGGATGAGTATCATATTGATGGAACCCACTACACCCTCTTGCACAACTTCAACATCAAATTAGAACCATTGGATTAAGAGAGACGAATGGTGGAAGGTGCATTTTGGATGAAATGTGGCAGGAAAACTCCTTTACTGAAAACTCTCTCTGGAATCATCAAACATGTCATTCTTTGAGAATGAAAACTTAGGACTGAACTTATTAAATTTAAGTTGAAAACTTAAATCACTTGGAATGTTAAATTTAATAATTATTTCAAATTATTAAATCGCCATACCAACTATACAACTATTGTATTAAATCGCCAAGTTTATATGCATTTTTAAAAAACATTCGCCATGACAAATAAATTAATTAAAATATTTGGAAAATAGTTTTGCCATAACTTATCAGCATAAGGAAGTCTAATTCGCCAATTAAATTAATAATTTTCCTATTAAAAAAATTGTAGCCACCATATTTTATAAAAAATTTATACATTTAAAAAAAATTCACCACCAAATATCCATATTTTGAAATGCTATTTGCCATCAATATTAAAAATTTCCCTCCAAAAAACATGGGATTCACCACGATTTTATAATTTTATGGAGGGGGGTTTCTTAAAGTTATCCTTGCCAAGGACAACAACATAACTGATGGATGCCATCATGCTGCACTACCATCTCATATGGGAAAGGTACAAACTTAGCAGGAATGAAATAGAAGGATGTAAAACATAGAACTATTCTATGAAAATGCAAATAAGGTAAATAAATAGAACATCAATAGGTGAAATAAAGTATACAAAATAAGAGGAAATGATAATGGAAATAAAAATTCATGATTCTATGACAAAATCAACTTAATAGTATAGACGATTCAACTATTTATGAATATTTTAAGAGCAAATGAAATAAGGAGAAGAGTCGAGATGATAGAATTTGATTCGATGGTTGATAATGTGTTCTGATCATAGCTATCAAACCCATGAACTCTCTATAGAAACTTGCACACAAGTGAAGAAGGAAATTAGTTGTGGCCATAAAGAGGCTCATCCTAGTCAACCACCCGCTTTGGTGTTTTCACCTCCATGGAAATTCATTAGACATGATAATTTCGATGATAGATAACTAAGTAGAAAATAAATAAAAAAGATAATATAAGCTAGAAATGAGATAAGAAAGATAAATATGGTCATGGAACGAAGAGGATATGAGAGAAAACTCCCCCAAGTGAAGGCAAAGAGCTCAAATTTGTGATGCAAGACCAAGTATGAAGTTTGGAGTTTCTCAATAATGGAGAAAAAGCTACAAATATGTGGTATGTAGGGCCAAAAATGGTTGATAATGGAGGATATGAGCAACCAAGTGAGTGAATAATTAGTTCAAGAAGATGTTAGCAGTTTGAATAAGCATGCAAGAAGACCAAATGAGGGTTGCAAAAGGGTATTTGATGGAACCAAATATATTTCGCATAGAGGATCCATCATCTCAAAGTGTTACAATTGAAGGTTGAAAATTCATAATGCTCCAATGACTAAATGCATGTCTACAAATTCACAAATGAGAGTGTTTCACACAAACGTCTCCACTATGCACATATGCCCAAATATGTTAATGGCTTCATTATGGGGACTTCAAGCAAGATGATGAGTTGGCTGATGACAAGGATGAACTGGGTGAATGTACTTTTTGTCTTAGGCTAAAGAAGAAAAAATGTAAAAATGACATCCTACATGAAGGTGTAAAATTTATGTTGTTATGTACTTTACTTTTAGGGTAGGGTTCTTCTACAATGGGTAACCCTAAAACTTAAAAAATCCTCTCCTTTATGGTAATAAATTTCAAACCTTTCACCATTGCCTCACCATTGTTAAATGTCTGAGAAAATTCCATTGAAATTTTATAACTAAACCCATTCAACTTCAAAAAGTAGCCTAACCAGCCACACTTCCTAAATTCTGCATGAAATCTGGCTCACAGACTTTTTCCTGCTAGATTACTTGATGAACTACTAGTTCATTTCTCATCGGTGGACCTGACATGTTTCTATTCACACCTTTTGAAACACCTTTTCTCTATAATTATTTAGTTGTAAACTCACATAATTCCTCTCTCAATGTTGTATACCCTTCTCGTAGTCATAAAACCAATGTTCTATAACTTTCTATTTACCCCCCCTTTTAGCGGCATTTATGATAACAACTTAAACAATAAGGAAGGCATTAAAGACGGATTCCAGATTTTAAAAATTTGGCATATTGGCATAGAACACATGTATGCATAATGATGTGTCTATGACATGTGGGCACACACTCCCCTGACCTATATAGAATCACATGTCTTCACACCCCTAGTTACAAAGCAACTAGAATGCACCCACATATAGTGTTATTTTTTTAAGTCTATTTTATTTTCATTATACCGTGGTGCATTTTGGTTGCACCATAGATGGTGTTGTATCCACACAAGGAATTGGAAAAAGATATGTCATGTGATGAAGAAAGAGGGAAAGTGATTATTAGATGGTTAATGTGACATCTAACCTGATATTTGTAGAGCTCGAGTAATCAATGTTACAGAAAATAATTTATTTTGTCATCAATTTTTTTTGAGTATCCTAGTGGATTCTTTGTTACCAAGAAGAAAACCAATGGTGGAGATCTCAATGTTTCTTAATTGGGTACTTGACATCAAAAGAGAGATATTTCCTAATATTTTTTATATAGATTGTCTTGTTGACACAAGTATATGAGGAAAATTCTATAAGTTCATTAAAAGGTTGTTGCTATTCAACATTCTGAAGCATTTGAACTATAATTCCAAGGCAGTATGGCTATAAATGATAGTTCTTGGTTCGAATATTTTCAATAGGTTGGTTTTCCTTTAATTAAGAAGGTTGAGGATGAAGTTCTTAGAGAAGATAAGTGTTTTCTAGTATAGGATGGAATGGTTTAAAAAAATTCAATTATAGGAAGCATGCAAAGATTAAAAAAAATGGAGCAGTATGATGCTAACATTGTACCTATAGGGATATCAAAAGGGTTTTTTGTTCCTACAGGGATATTAGAATGCTTCAGTATAGCTATAGAATTTTTCTATATTTTTAAAATTATTCCAATCCTTGAGGCTACCACTTTTATTATCTTGAATCAGGATGATACATATTGGAGAGAGTTGAATTTATGTGTACATATAAAAATGATTTTTAGTGTATAAAATGGATTGTCAAAGTAAAACTTTATAATAACATGAGAGGGCTTGTTAATGTTAAGCGTTAATATATTCAAAACCCACTGGTTAAGTTTCATCTATTCATAGGATCTTTTTAATGGCTTTACTTTCACTTAGTAGCATGAGATTGGGCACTAGACTATTGAGAAACCTGGAGGGTTTTTTGATTTAAAATCAAATTAATCAAATCTATTGTTCCTTTATGTTCTTTCTTTTATGTTTAATTTATCTATTTGTATATCTTCACTTTCCTTACAGTAATGTGGATGATGCATTTAAAAGTGTCTGTATAACACTCCTGCATGATTTTGATAAGGAGATATATAATTTATGCATTCTCAATGTTTATTAAATAAAATGGGATTGCTTGTTCAAGTGATGAAATAAAAGCCCCATCTACATAAAATCTGAGAATTGTCTTGGTATTGCAGCTACTAATGCAAGATGAAATGCATGGTTTGGTAGAAGAAGTTTGTGTCCTAGGAGTGGCTGGGATATTGGAATAATTTGTTCCTTGTTCCACATTCTTAGAGTTTACTATTATTGAATTATTCTTAGATCTTATGCTCGATCTAGGAGTGGTTGGGGAATCAATTGATTCCCCTTAAGATGGTTGATTTGGTTACATTGTTTCAAGGTCTTTACTAGATCATTTTTCTATGTATCTGAAAAGCATTGTCAAGCCCATACCATCCAATTTGTTCACTACCTCTTCCACTAATATGGAATCTAGTGCCTATTTTTTGTTATCAGTCTCATCTTGCTTTATGTATGTATATGTATATGTATATGTATATGTGTGTGTGTGTGTGTGTGTGTATGTATAAGCATATGCATATGGATATGTGTATGTGTATGTGTATGTGTATGGGTATGCGTATGTGTATGTATGTGTATGTGTATGTATATGTATATGTATATGTATATGTATTTTGAAGCGACCTAGAGGAAATTATTTTCATCTAGTCTGTGGAGGCAGATAAAGTACACACTGCCAGGTATGAAAGTTTTGTTTATGGTATGAAAAAAATTCACCAATCAACAAAATTAATAAAAATGGGTGAATAGTGAGCAAGCTTTACCTTGATTGACTCTCTTTCTATATTTAATCTCCTACGAGATATATTATGGGAGTTCAAACCATATGATTGACTCTCTTTCTATATTTAATCTCTTTCTACATTCTGCAAAACAACAAAGAGAACTGTGTCTTTGAAGAGTTGTGGACCCCACCACTTGATTTCCATCACCATTTCGGGGTTGTTTGATTCTAATGAAAAAAGATTGCTTGTGAATATTTGAAGACAGTTAAGAAGCTAGGAAAAGGTAAGGGGTTTATTATTTTGATGATAAAGGGGACATTAATAGGTCACTTAAGTGATTTGTGACCTAGTATAGGAAGTCAATTGTAGAACATAGGAAAAGTTAACATCAATAGGGAAATTGGGGTTTTACTAGGATTTTAGGACTTAGGAGATTTTTTAAGGGTTTCTAAGCCTTTTTTCTTTATTTTAAGCCTTAACACTATGTACATATTGAAGCTTTTGATGGAAATTTAACCTAGAGGATTGGTGGTGATATAAAGTCAATATTTTTGGCAATTTCTTCAGAGTTCTTTCTTGCTAAGTATACAATATTAGTAGCCTAGCAATCCATTGGCAATGGAGTCACTATGAAAAAATTAGAGATCTGCAACCTCTTGTTTCTTTTGTAGAATTCTCTTCTATAATTATAGGTAGCCTTTTCTTCTTTAGTAAATTTCTATTGTTTACCTATTTCAAATACAAATATATTGTGATCTTTTCCTTCTTATTTGGATGCATTTCATCATCTTCTCTGTTATATGATTGTGTTAATTTTCTTGATTGATTAGGCTTGTGGATCTTTAGGTTCCTTACAGTCTTTTTGAGTCCTGACTTTCATAATGTTCTAGGATTTGATCAAATTCAAGAAGTGGTGTGGTTTTGGTAGTTTCTTTAAGGTTTAAGGGAAATCATAAGAAAAAAGAGATTAAATATTTAATCTTAGTGTATCACCCCTTTTCCCTTTATGCATATCCTTCTCCCTTTTCCCTCAAAAATCTTAGTTTAGGTGCACCTTGATTGTAAGTAATTTGGCCTTCTTCAGAGACTCAACCTCACATTTAAAGTCCCATGCTTGGAGGTTGTTTCCATGTTTCACAAATGTTGATATGACAACCTCTTTTTCCATTCATGAAACTTTTACTATCAGTGAAGTAGATAAAGGCTTCATAGATTGAATAATGAATGAGTTAATAATTTTAATAATGTCCACAAGGCCAAAGCATCCTATGAGACCCCCTAAACAACACACACCCTAAGAATAGGGTGCCAATGTCTTAATCACTTTGTAACCTCTTCTTTATATCTCTTCTTCAATAATGTATCTTAATCAAAAGGTTTGTTGTTTTGGTTAGTTGTGCTTCTTTAAATAGGGTACATAAATTTCCTAATTCTAAGATATCCACTTAGTTGGAACAGATGTCATTGTATGTTGGGCACTCCATGATAAAATCCCAAATAAAAAGCTTTCCATGTTTTTAGACAATGTGTCTCACAGTAATGATTACACTAAAATTTCAAATCTCCTATTAACATCAATGTATTCAAATCATCCATTTTTTAAAATGATTTATTATTTTTCAATCTTACCTTCATTCATCAAGGGCCAAATAAAATAAATGGAGCTCACGATATTTCCATATGTACTAAATTACATATATTATTATTATTTAAGTCTTTCAAATGATTTAAATATCAATTTAACTATTATAAATCACAGAGGCAAAGGGATTCAAACATTCACATATATCAATTCAAACCCCATGAACACTTGAAGAATGTGGAACCTTGAAATTGTAGAGCTGATCAGATCAAAACTTTTAATTTCACTTTCTCAAATTGAGGCAACATTAATTCATTGTATCATGATGCATGCCAGATCTCTTTGTGTGACCATCCTGAGTTTTTTTTGTTCTAAGACAACATGACCTTTGATTTTATATTAAACCAAAACATGCATCTAGGGCAAAAAAATGAAGCAGGTTTCCAAGAAAGTTTGATATGTGTTACTTCTATCTTGTGACCAAAATAGGCCAAGTAGCCTTTGAAATTGCCCTAAAAAAATTACTTAAAGCTAAAGTATTCATTTTTTTATTATTTAAATGGACCTTCCTCAACACCCCAATTGTTGTCAATTGAATGGACTTAGTTCTTTATATTTTTCCTTATTTGGCAACATAACCTTATACTTGTAAATATTATAACTTAAAGAAACTTATCACATCCCACACTAGCTATGTCTAATACATTTTTACACAAGTGTAAAAGATTAGTGTGTAATAGTTAGTTAAATTAAAAAATAAAGACATTAAATGAGTAGGGAATCAGTGGTTGAATAGAAAAAGAAAGGAGAGCGGATAAACGAGTATGATGCTAGTGGGAAGATAATAATTTAGTAGTGGAATACATTAAAAGATTGAGATTTTTGAATAGTATAGCTTTTATTCATTTACCTCACAATTTCTAATAATCTTTGAAAGACTTTCAATTCTTTGAGTGAAGGCGATCATATTGTGTTTGAATTTTTATTGTAGTTTTGTCATAACTTTAAGATAATGCATTATTTAAATAATAAAAAATATTTAATTAATAAAGGAATGATAGCTTAATGAAATAATTAAAAACCATTTAATTAATATATAGATTAAAAATTTGATGAAAAAATGAATGACATGAAAAGGTAAAAATATGTTAGTCCTTTTATGATCTCTACAACTTGAATAAATATCATAATCATTTTTAAATTTTAATATCAAATTATATATTTATTTTTTATATGAATGAATTGTAAAATGCATACAAATTGAGTTGTAGAAGTGAAATTGAGAATAAGAAAACCACTTTACCCAAAAATCATATTATAAAATCCTAATTATTTTAAATAGAAAATTCTTAGATCTAAATTCCCTAGGTTCCCAAATGTCTATTGCATAACACCATACCAAACTTAATTTACAACATACCAATTGCTCTAAAAAAGGTTCTAAAAGTCACTACTATTGCTACCTCAAGTCTATAATATCCAATCGTACATATTATGTTTGGGTTTTCTCAATTTAGCAAATTAAAACAAGGCATTTTATTTTCACCAAAAGCATGCATTTTTATATTAAGCCAGTGGGATTTTTCCCCTTTGTGACAATCATCAAAACATGTGCAAATTTAACTTAAATTTTATAAATGTTATCCACATCTTGTTATAGAGAAAATTGATACTAGTATTTTAATTATCTTTTATAGATAAGAGGCCATAGCTAAGATATAGTATTATTTATTTATTATAAGAAGTATACATCAGTCCTAGTTCAAGAGAGTATATCAAAAGGAAAGAACTAGCTCCTTTGGTTGTAGCTTAGAAAACCTAAAAAACTAAACATAATTACATCCAAATGATGCCTTGCCACACCCAACTACAAAAAACAATAGTCAAAATATCTCGAGGAGCCACAATCTAGATCAAATGTATGTATGAACCTCAACATGTTGATACAAAAACCAATAAAATGTGTCAAGATACTCATACATTAGGTCATGATGTCATCTGAACCTTTTGTACACCTAAAATATCTAAAAATGATATCTTCAAATTTAATGACTTTGAGAACAACTTCAAATTTTCTTCCTCTTGTTCATTCTAGCAATTTGGCATGTCTTCATTCAAAATCTTGGGACCTAGCTTTTATCTCAGAGCATGCATGCTATCTCGATCTGGGGTGATTAATTTTGGTTCTCTATCTCCATAAGAATTGAAGGTCCTACTTACTCGTGAACCAACTCTACATTCTCTACCTATGTTGCATCTTGTAACTTGTTTTTCCACCCATGAGGAGTTCTCACTACCTAAGCCATCAACCTTCACTTGTAATATTCCTTAAAACTAATTTGATCTAAAATGTATGAAAGAACCTTCACCGCCTTTCCAAGTTGATGTAAAATCTTAGCATCATCTAATTTCCTCATGATGTCCTTTACAAAATTATCAAAAAATAAAGAGAGTAAGTCTATAATTGAGATATCCTCATCTGATTTATTATAAAAATACATCAAACCCCTCCTTTAGAGTCTTATTAGATTGCTTGTTGTCCTAAGAACACTTGAGAACATAAATATCATACTTGTCATGCAATTCAATAAGCTTCCTTATGAATTCTTGATCCTAAGTTCCATTGGAATCCCTCCTCCCATAAACATTAGCCACTTCCTGGTTAAAATATTATGTTCCTTCTGTAGTGGCCAACTATTCCAAAGCATTTACAATTGGATCCAAGGCCTGGGATAGATAACCATTTATCTTGTCAGCCTTAGACAAATCTAAGGGGTTGAAACCCTTTTCCAAAATTTTCTCCTTATAATTATGAATTAATTCTTTTTCTAATTTAGGTAAGAAATTTTTCTCATTTTCGGCATGCAAATAATTGGAAACTCTATCCTTCTCAAGTTGAAAACATTCTGCAACCTTCAACAATAGCTTTTCGAGAATAGAAAGTTTCAAATTCTTATAACATTAGTTTTTCAAATTCTTCCACATAGTGATCCATTCAACCAAATTTGTATCCTCTACCTTTGTTGCATCTTGACCTCCATTATAATTAATCTAGCTACCATCTTAAACTAATATATGCCCTCTGCCAAAAAAATGAATTTGTAAATGATTAACCAACATTATCCTTATTAGCTAGATAAGGATATATTTGATGGTAACTCCCTCTACACCTAAATTTTCTAGTTCATCTACAAGTTTGTTCCCTTCTCTATATATATGACTCATTGTAACACTCTCCAACCTTTCCATTAATTCCAACATTGTATCTAGGAAATGACTATAATCTCTAATTCAGAGTATGCCTAGTCCTTATGGCATTTATGGTAATGGTTGAATCCCCTTCAATTTCAACCCTTCTCAAGTCTAATTACATGCATAGTGATATTCCTTCTACTAAAGCTTTAAATTTATCTTTGTTGTCTTTGTCTTCTTCCAACAATTTGGATAATACTTCTATCATCTTTCTTTGGCATGAGTAAATTACACATCTAGCCCATGAGGGTCCTGGATCACCTCTAGAAGCCCCATCAAAATTTAATTTGAACCATCTTGGTATTGGGGAACACCATTTTCAATTATCTTTGTCTTTTTTGTTTGATTAGTGTCCTTTACCAATGACTTTCGAAAGTCTTAACCCATACCAACTTTTATGTATTTTTTCATCCCATCCCATGAAATAATTTATTTTCTTCCTTTGAGCATGAATCCTTGAATTCATTGTTTCTACTATAAATTATTCCATATTATTTATAATCCACCCATTCTATAGCCTTCCCTTGGAATATTCTATGACTCTTTTCCTTATAAATCTCCCAAGTTATCATTCAGGGTGAAATTATCCATATGTTTCCAAATAAACTATTGTTCCATATTCTTGACCAAGATTGGAATAATGTCAAAGTATCATTTGGAGGTATTGAAATCAAGCCTAGTTTGGCGCATAGTCATTGCCAACATTTTTGAGAGAAAGGGCATGTTAGTAGCATATGATTAGCATCCTCTTCACTATTGCTGTACAAGAAATAAATTGGTGAACCTTGAAAACTAATCTTTCTAAACTATTCAGTTGTTAGAAACTTTCCTTGTAGAGAAGCCCAAGTGAAGACAATTTCCTTTGGTAGACATAATTTATCCCAACATAGATGAACTGGTAGTTTTATTTTTTCTCTTTCTTTCATGCATGATAATGCATTATATCTATCCTTGGAATTGTATACTCCCTCATTAGAGTCTCCCCATATTATTTCATCATTACCTTATTTGAAAGAGATAAATCCATTTTCGATAATTTCTCTTATCAAATTAATATCTATAGGTGGCAGGTCCAGGTCCTCAATTTTTTTTCATTCCCATCTGTGATCAAGACTTGGATTTGTGAACACGGTGTAATCTCTAACGTATATTCCCTAGTTAAGTTCACAAATGTGTTTGATTCTATTTGCATCTATTAGATTGTTGATGATTGAATATCACCCCCCAAGAGTCGTACCAAAAGAGGGCTTTTTTTCCATCCTTTATGTTTCATGATATGTGGTTAAGTATGATATCACTGCATTTGGAAATGAATTTCCAAATATGAGAACCACTTGGGAAGTTAGATAACCTTAAAATATATTTATTCTCGAATTTGTCAGATATTTACCTTTAATGATTCTTACCCATTTAAGATGTGACTCCCTATGAATTTTCAAAACAACTTTGCCCCTAGTGCTTTTTTTCTGCCATAGTTGGTTCTTGATTCTTGTACCTCCATGCTTGATGGGATTGCATATCTTTTCCCATGAAATTAAAGAATAATTTTTCTTCACATCTATACCCTGCTATAAGAATTTCCTTAACTTCTTTATTAGATCAATATAAGTTCCAGTTGATAGGGAAATAGATGATATTAAGTATATAGGGATTACAAATAATGTTTCCTTTATTATCAAAATTCTTCCTTCGCATGTTAGCCATTTAGATTTCCACAATTCCATTTTCTTATCAATTTTATCTCTTACTAATTTCCAAGTTTTAGTTGATTCTAGATATTTATCCAATGGCCTCGATACGGGCAAGTGACTTTACCTTCCTTAAATCCTAGCAACCTTAACATCTAATCTTGGACTTTTAATTTCACAAAAAATAATAATATATTTGATTTCTCTTGCTTTACTACTTGTCCTAAAGCTTTAGAGTAAGTTTTAAGAACTATTTTAAATTATAAGGCTTCTCCATTATTCCCTTTTCCAAATAAAATTATGTCATCAACAAATTGTCGATGTGTCACTGGTTGAACTAAAGAAGTCACTTACACCCCTTTCAAGTTTCCATTTTTTATAGGGTGGATAACTTCCTTCCAAGAGATTTAGCCATAATGACAAATAGGAAAGGTGATAACAGATCTCCTTGTCAAATGCCTCTTGAAATGTCAAAAAACCTTGAGGGTTCCCATTGATAAGAATAGAAAACCATGGTGTGGATATGCAGTAGAATATCAGATCTATCTATACTTTGCATAATACAAACCTTTCCAAACCTTTCCAAAAATTTAGCCAAGAATCTCTAGTTCACATTGTCATACACTTTTTTTACATCTAGTTTAATGATCATACTTGAGGTATTAGTTTTTTAAATAGAATGAATAGCTTGTTGGGAAATGATTACCTCGTCAAAAATAGATATTCCTAGAACAAAGCTTGTTTGTTCTTCTTCTATTAATTTTTGGAGTAAATTTTTTAATTTGTTGGCTAAAGCTTTTGTCAAGACCTTGTAAATGGTGTGACAGACATAAATTGGTCTAAACTAATCTAAGAATGTTGATTTTTATTTGTTTGTAATTATGGCTAAAAAAGGTGTTGTTTGTTTCTCTCAAAAACTTCCATAGATTCATGTTGCCTCTAACACTTTAGTCATCTTAGATCCTAAAATTGGCCAACATTCTTGGGAGAAGCTAGTTGGAAATCCATTAGGACATAGTGCTTTGTCTACATGAAGTTGAAATAAGGATGTATGTATTTCTTCCTATGATAATTTAGCCATCAACACTTTGTTATCCTTAGCTGTCACAATTTGAGGGATGTCACTTAGCATCTCTTGTTGTACTAACAAATCTGAACCCTAAAAATGATTTAGTAAATTTGAATAGAGACTCACTATCCTTTTCTTAATTTCTATTTGATCTTCTATAATGCCACCATTTCCATCATTGATCTTATGAGTTCTATTAACATTTCTCCTTTATTTTATATTGTTGTGGAAAAAATTTGAATTCTTATCCCCTTCTTCAAGCCAAAGCTCTCTACATTTATACCTCCAAAAGATTTCTTCTTTAGCCAAAATGTCCTCATATTCCTTTAATAACTTGTTTTCCTAATATAATCTTTCCCTATCTATTCCTTGAAGAGTGACTTGTTCATTCAGTTCATTCACACTTTGTTCAATTGATCTCTTTATTTCAAATTTTTTTTTAAAGTGGTTCATGTTCCATTCTTTCAATTTTCTTTTGATTTCTTTGGTTTGGATATAAAGCAATATAATTTGGATCCTTCAAATTGAGATTATTTCCATCATTCATCTATCAACCCTAATAATTTTTCATATTTCATCCACATGTTTTCAAATTTGAAGGGATAGAACATTAGTTTAACTTCTCTTAATATGCCCAACTATTTGGGAAAATGGTTTGATCCTGATACGAGAGAAATGGATGCCTTCAAATAAAAAGGAAAAGAAGTTAAGTCACCTCTGTATAAGAATCTATCCAATTTCAGCTATATGACTAAATCCAAGTCTTCTTTTGCTCCATGTGAACATTCCATTTTGCAATTCAACCTCCTTGAGATTTTCCTTTGTCACCTAGTTTTTGAAGTTAGTCTATGGCTGGAATTATTTTTGTATATCCCCTTTTTTATGATATATGGAGGATGGCATTGATGTCTCCACCAATGATGCAATTATTTTCTATCTGGGATCTAAAAAGACTACTTATCTCTTCCCATACTTTCACTTTCTTCCTTGTCATTATCAGACCATAAACATTAATTAAAGAAAACTTCTGATTTCTATACAGGTTGTGCACTAATCCTCCTAGCCAATTGAATCTACCATACAACTTTTGAAAGAGAATTGTGCTTGGGTTCCATAGGATTTCCAATCCCCCCGAGGCACTTGTGGCTTTTATTGATTCTAATTCCCACTTGTCTATTGATCTTTTGAATTTTTCTATTTGGTCTGCATTTAACTTTACCTCTTGAGGCATGATTACATTTTATTTGAATGAAAAATTACAACATTAGATTAAATGCTACTTGTTAGGAGAATTCATGCCCCTAACATTCAATAAAATAATTTTCATTTCTCCTTGGTAAGGAACTTCCCCTTCCCTACATGAAAATAAGTTGTGATTTTGTTTTTGTATGACTCCTCCCCTTCTTCACTTCTCAATTTAGAAAGGGATTTTATCCCCTTTCCTTTCTTCCTTTTCTTCCAACAATCTAGAGTTAATTTGGCTGGAAACTTTCTTTATGTTCCTAGCTTTGGGATTATTACTTCTATCATTCCCGATGGCTCTGTAGACTCCTCCACTTCTTGTATTTGAATTTCACAATTCTCTTTGTCATCAAATTGGGCTAAATCGAGGGAATCTACCTCTATCTCTTCATGTTATGTAATCTCTGTCTCAAAAATATCTTTCCCCTCATAGAATAAAGCCCTTTCCTCTGGACAACCCAAATCCAAGATCCTACCAACAACTTCATATTTTATTATTTCTATACTCTCATCTCTAGAATCCACTAGACCTTTCTCATCTATTCTGAAGAGTTCATATAGTGCTTGGAGTCTTCATGATATATTTGAATTTTGATTAATTTCCCCAAAGTTGGATCCTCCTTTATACTCTCTTCCTTCCAAATTATTGCCTCATTTTTTTGAAGATTCGTAAGTGGTATTAGACCACCATTGATTTATACTTTGATTATCTTCCCAAGAGATGAGCATCCTTCATTAATCTCTAAAATTTGAGATGTAACTTTATTCAATGTAGTAATCTTATCCTTATTCCAATTTATGTTCATATTCTCTCATAGAGGATTCTCATCTAATGCCAAATCCATAACTCTTTCTTTCCTCAAGGAGCTATCTGCATCTACAAACCTCTTATCCTTATCTAATGCCAAACCATTAAAATTGATCCTCCTATAATAGAAATCTCTATCTTCCAATCTTCTATCCTTATTCTTATTATTTAATGGAACCAATTTTGACCTTGATATATTATCATTTTCCATCAATCTTAGAGATTTTTTGTTTCTTATTTTAAAGATGCTTGGTTCTAATGAATTAATATTTGATTCACACATCTTACTTACTTTATACTTGTTGGATTTTCCTATGGGTCTACCTCTCCTTGGGTTTATAATAATGTTATCATTTTTTCCCTTTGGCATAAAATTTCCTTTTGAGGAAAGTCTATCTTTGTTGATTAGATCTACCAATCTTACTTGAAGAATTTTCTTTGCATCCTCTATAGTTTTATTATTATTAGAGGATGATTTGATAATGTCTGTAAAATTTTCTTCTAATATCTCATCATACTCCTTCATATTTTCATTGTCAACATCTTTTTGTTTCTCCTTTTCTCTAATATTCTTCATTGTATCTATCATTCCCTCCTCCAAAACTTGATTTTCTATTTCTACTATAATTTTGGTATGGATCTCTTCCAATCATTATAGTATGGATCTTGTCACTTCCTGATTAATTATGTTTGATATTTCATTCTACATTCAACATCTATCCATTTTATCTATTGGGAACCATCCTTCTCCCCTTGAAACATCTAAGTTCATAAGAGTATCCTTTCTTCCTATATTCTTTAAGTATCTATAGTCTTGGGATTCCATTCTTTTAAAATTGAGTTTCTTTTTAATCATGGTGATTTGATCCAATCTCAAGCTCTCAGATATGCCCACATACCTAGGCCCCTCAATGTATGACTTATTCTTAATCCAATGTTCCTTAAAAAGTTGATATTTACTTTCTTCATACCCTTGATGTCTAGTAGCATGAAGAGTTTTCTTTCATGTAACCTAGTGCAATAGTGATTCTATCTCTAAAATAGGGCCTAGAGAAACTACATGATTTTATCATATAAGTATTTGTCTTCCCCTTTAGGTGTACTATAATGATATTTATGAGAATAAAGTGGCGGGGTTTCCTTTAAATCATCTCTAGTATTCCTCAAACTTAGAGTTCTTAATTATTTTGAGTCTCTATACAGCATGGGTCTTCCTCCCCTTGTGTTGCCCCAAATAATTCCATGGTTTATATTTGAGGATCCTCAACCCTATCAATATAATCATAAGCGATCCTTTGAATTCATATACCATATTTTGAGGGTTTTGGGGAATTCTTTCTCAGTGCCCATTATAACACAGATCTTAGGGCTTCAAGTGTCCTTGCATAGGGTTGATTTAAGAAAGATTCCTAATTTATTTCCAAAGACCTCCTAGATATATGTATATTTGTATCCTAATGGAAGATAGTCTAATTAGATCTAGATGAGAATGAATTTAATGCAATGATATTTTCTATTGAAGTTTGGGATCTAGCTTTGCATATCTAACCCAGATGTTTTAAAATTAAAACATTTAAAAATAAATCTTGTCTCTACTATCTTTAGATTTGGATATTTCTATGAAAATGTTAATATAATTTAGAACAATAGAGAGGGGGGGTGAATCAGTTGTTCTCAAATCCAGATGTGCCAATTGAACTTTTAACACTTTTACAATTTCAGATCTAATCACCAACACAACTCGGTCTCTAAAGAATACACACACACACACACACACACACACACACACCAGAAATATAAAACATGCAGTCCACTGTCCAAAATATTTAAATTGTAGAATATACAAACATACCCATCAAAATATTCACACAAGTATAACACCAAGATTTATAGTGGAAACCCAACTTGGGAAAAACCACTTTGTAACATGTTATTGATATTTTCACTCTTCCAAAGTGAGCTTTGTTAAAAGCCAACCTTTTTAAAGGTTTACAAATACACTGCTAGGTGTGACCCTGTTAAAGGATTTCAATCACCCTATTAGGAGTGGCCCTGTTAGAGGGCTTAAGAACATCCCATTAGAATGTCACCTTGATTAAAGGATTTAAACAATGAATGTTGGGTCAACCATGATTAAAGGATTTAGACTGATACAATGGTTAGAAAGTAGAAGTAGTTTCCGATCTGAAAAACATATAACTCACTTTGCAAATAACAGATCCAATTCACACATATATGTTGATTTACTGACTGAGTTCCATTTCCATCTCCATCTCCAATTTGCTCAAAATTTACTTCAAGCAATCACAACTTTGATCAACTCCTTCACCTTCAACCTCCTGCTTAGACTTATCAGTCAATAACATCAACAACTCTAACATACTCTGGCATACTCTGTAACCTTACACTTAGGTTTTCCTTTATACCTATTCAATAGGTAGATCCATCTTTTTCCATTTAATCTCCTCTGTAGATCTTAGGTTTAGGTCAGATTCATCAAATTCTTCCATCATTTAGGTTCTTCATCCTTCCTTCTAGAAATATGTTCAATCTCCTTATTAAATCCATAATAAAATGATTTACCATGCATTAAATTCTCTATACAATTAATTAATAAAGTCAACACAATTTACATAACTCAAGAATTCAATTGTGTCGGTTGGAAATCTAAATTCTTCCTCCAAATGTAAATTATTGACGCTCAGTCAATTTTTGAAGTGAACCAGAAGGCATCCTCAATCTTAAGAGGTAAGAGGTTGACATGATGGATGACATCACCTCATAAAAATTATTAAGGACCACAAGGCTTAAAAGAGAAGGTTCTTTTGTTGGGCCTAGGGTAGAGAATATTTAGGGGCATGTCATCATGTCTTCCATCACAACCCTCATTATGGTTGAGATCCCACATAATAATTTAGATTTGATATGTGAATTTATATATTTTCCAACCAATTATAAGAAAAAGATTGACAAAGTGAGGGAATCTTGACTAAATTTAACAACAAAAGTTCCACCCTGCCAAAAGAAACTATAATGCTTCAAATTTAGCCATGCTCCCCTTGCACAATTCTTGATATATTGTCTAGCTCTTGGAAAGATCCATTGAAATTCCTGGAAACATGCATAAAATTATGTTTGTCTTTGAAATTGGATTGAGTATTTTTTTATTTTGCGGATGAAAATCAAATTTTCATCTTCATCTAATTATCAAGAAAATATATGAAGTGGTGTGGTGAAATGATGATTGGGGGCATTAAAATGATACCAAATCATGTTTCACTCTGCAACAAAGTAGTTCATAACTAATTACTCATTTGTGAACAAAGCATGAAAGAATTTTTAAAAGCCTGTGCAAAAAGAATCAGAATCGCTGCAAGTATCATGTTAAATAAGTCAATGAGGCATAAATGCATTAAGAGAAGGATTTCTTACTTATTTGAGAAGATTCCATTGTGAAGGCCATTGAACATAAATCGAAGGTGCTCAGGGGTATCAAAGAGCATCGAGGGTGCTCAATAATTTTTTCTTTTTAGTACAAAACATGAATAGACATTATAAAGACATTTTATTTTTATCACAAAACATGAATAGATAATACCACCAGAAAACCCTAGTTTCTCCCAGTGGTCACAGAGAATCCAAAAACTAAAATGAAATAAAATCAATTAGGACATTCAAACCCTAAACAACTCACAAAAATGGTTGTGAGTTGTTTAGGGTTCGAATGTCCTAAAACTAACCAAATGTGGCCTTACTGCTAAGCTTAGTCATCAAGTCAAAACTCACGAAGAAAAAATTCAAACAATGGGATTCCAGAAGGGCAGATCTCATACAAAACTTGATTACAAGAAAATTTCAAACTGAAGAGATTTCCAGAAACAACCAGCTTCAATAAAATGTTTAGGCGATATAAACTTTAAGGCCCCATTTGGTTAGACCACAGATGCATTTAAAGATTGCAGTAGAGAAAACTTAAACAAATCAGTTTCAAATGATACTCTGTTAAACAACCGTATTCAACCCATCAAAATAATAACAATACGAACCAAGATATTCTCTCTTTCCACTTCTTTCAAGTGTGCAACCTTGCAGAGCTCCCGGAGGGTAAGGAAAGAAATTATATTGTGCGAACATGACCAGAGATTAACCCAACTCTACGAACCTTCATACCATGGTAGTGTGGATATTATATTGTGTGGCCACTATATTGTGGGAACCCTAAACCATAAAATACCATTTTTGATCAGCTCAATCCACAAAAATTCTTGTGTGAAACCCAAAACCCAATGCAAGAAGATGCACGAACCTAATAGGGCAATTAAATTGGGTTCACAAAACCCCAAAATAGAATATCAATTCAAATTCCACCTATTGGGTGGGAAGATAATGCTGTCCATTTTGGTGCCTAAACTAGATTTTGATCTCCAAAACGTGGATTGCGGTTTAGCATACCAAACGGTAGATTTGGCGAAAAATGAGAAGTTGTGCACCCAATTTTTCCCCAATTCCACTAACCAAATGGGGCCTATGGGTCTACCTCTCCTTGGGTTTCTAAGAATGTTATCATTTTTTCTCTTTGGCATAAAATTTCCTTTTGAGGAAAGTCTATCTTTGTTGATTAGATCTACCAATCTCACTTGAAGAATTTTCTTTGCATCCTCTATAGTTTTATTATTATTAGAGGATGAGTTGATAATGTCTATAATTTTTTCTTCTAATATCTCATCATACTCCTTCATATTTGCATTGTCAACATCTTTTTGTTTCTCCTAGTTTTCTCTAATATTTTTCATTGTATCTATCATTTCCTCCTCCAAAACTTGCTTTTCTATTTCCGCTATAATTTTGGTATGGATCTCTTCCAATCATTTTAGTATGAATCTTGTCATTTCTTGATTAGTTATGTTTGATATTTCATTCTACATCTGATATCTATCCAGTTTCTCTATTGGGAACCATCCTTCTCCCCTTGAAACATCTAGGTTCATCAAAGCATCCTTTCTTCATATATTCTTTAAGTATCTGTAGTCTTGGGATTTCATTCTTTTAAAATTATGTTTCTTTTTAATCGTGGTGATTTGATCCAATCTCAACCTCTCAGATTTGCCCACATACTCAAGCCCCTCAATGCATTGCTTATTCTTAATCCAACATTCCTTAGAAGTTTGATATTTTTTTTCTTCATATCCTTGATGTCTAGTAGCACGAAGAGTGTTCTTACTTGTAACCTAGTGCAATAGTGAGTGTATCTCTAAAATAGGGCCCAGAGAAATAACATGATTTTATCATATAAGTATTTATTTGTCTTCCCCTTCAGGTTTACTTTAATGATATTCTGAGAATAAAGTGGCGAGGTTTCCTTTAAATCATCTCTAGTATTCCTCAAACTTAGAGTTCTTAATTATTTTATGAGTCTCTATACTGCACAGGTCTTCTTCACCTTAGGTTTCTCCAAAGAATTCCATTGTTGAGATTGGAGGACCCTCAACCCTATCAATATAATCATAAGCGATCCTATGAATTCAGATACCATATTTTGAGGGTTTTTGGGAATTCTTTCCCAGTGTCCATTATAACACAAATCCCAGGGCTTCAAGTGTCCTCACATAGGGTTGATTTAAGAAAGATTCCTAATTCATTTCCAAAGACCTTCTAGATATATGTGTATTTGTATCCTAATGGGAGATAGTCTAATTGGATACAGACAAGAATGAATTTATTGCAATGATATTTTCTATTGAAGTTTGGGATCTATCTTTGCATATCTAACCCAAATGTTTAGATATCCAAACATTTAAAAAAAAAATCTTGCCTCTACTATCTTTAGATTTGAATATCACTATGAAAAACCCAATTTCAAAATCTAGAATATCAACTTCTTCTAAATCATTCCAATTTTATTCATCCATTTTTCTAAATCTTTTAATGAAATGGAGATATTCTAAAACTTACAAATTGTCTTGTTGATGAAGCTTCCTTGTCTGAACTTCTAGAAACTCCTGGACATAAATTGGATGGATGCTTTGCCAACTGCATGGTTTGTTGGCATTGCTTCCTTCTTCTTACTTTCTTCTCCCTTCTATTTTGTGCCATCCCTAACCTTGCTAACCTCTCCCTCTTTTATCCCCTTATGTTTCCATATTTGTCTTGTTTTGAATTTCAGGGTTTGCAAACCTAATCTCTCATTTGCTCCAACTTATTTAGTCCTCTAAAAAACTTCATTTTTAGATAATTTTATCCTGCATTGGCTTCCAAAGATGCAAATTCTTGTCTTACCTTACTGCTTTCATTACCCCTTAGAGAAATCCATCTCTTTGTCTTTGATGCCATATCATTTTGCCTCCTCTTAGTTTTGAATAACATCCCTCTTTTCCTAAAGATGTCCCAATGGTGATTCAACCAAGCTTTCTTTGGGAGAGGAGGATTGAAGGGCCTACCATTTATGAATGTTGGAAAGATTGGAAAGATGTTTGGGTTTATTTCAAATCTCCTTTCAAACCTATTCTCCTCTCAATTTTTGTTTTTATACTGATCTTTCACTAGGGTTAGAGTTCTGAGATTTTTGCTAGCATTTCTATAGCTAATCCCCTATTTTTTGCTGAATACATCTATAACTCCCTTAAGATCCCCTCCCATAGATCCTCTTGGCAAATATAAAACTCCTAAGGCCTAAATTTCCTATGATTTTCTTCTATAATGCTCCATGATCATTTCCTACCTCTTGGATGTTCCATTTTCTTAAAAACCCACAAGATGAAACTTCTTATTTTTCAAGAATTGGTATTTTGAAGATTATGACATTAGGATAATTTATTTCTCACCAAGGTAGCTATTAATTACATATATAAGCCTTGATCTCATTTGTTCAACTCTCAGTATTTCCTCATTAGTTCTGAATCAATGAAATCAGGTGTAGCCTCCTTCTAATCAATGGACACCTCTTTCTCACTTGATTTATTTAATTCTTATCATAATTACAAGTTAACTTGCAATCTCTTGTATATTTATCATTTTGATTCACTCATCTAAGAGGCTTGTACATGTATTCTATTATTTGATTTCAATATTCAATCAATCAATTCACAAATATAAATAACATTATTATGTATTTCTAATTTTGTTCCCAATTCATAGGAATTAGGTCCATAGTTTATTTTGTTTATCACATTATCTAAATTTAAATGAATGTTGAAATTAGAGTAATATTTTTATGAACGTGGTCATGATATAGGATATGTGTTGAAAATAATGATTCATTTCGAATATAGCACTAATAATTCTTCAAATAATTATGTGGATTCATGTGCAGCTTAGACTAGTTCACTACATCACCCTAGACAACATATTTCCACCAGAATATCAAAATCTTCTTAGTAATTTTAGATATTTCAATGTGTGAAGGTTAAATTAAGATTAAGGCCCTAAAGTATGGGTGAGTGGTCATGCTTTTCCTTTTCTTAAATAAGGACCATCTCTAATGTGATGACCATCTATAACATCTAACAACATTAGATACTAAAATATTCTAAAAGAATAAAACTTACTATAATATTGACATGCACACTCATTCATAATTCCTAGAAGAATATTAAAATAAGAGAATAAACAATGTATAAAGAATTTCCCTATCATCAACTTGATTAAGAACTTCCAAATGATAAATTAAACTTTGACAATTCGAAATTAAACTTGCAAAGGAACAAAAAATGTAAATATATGTGCATGTTTATAATTGAGAGGAGGGTAATATTGTTGTTTCTTTTTATTCAATTAAATTCAATTTTTTTCAAGAAAAAAGGGTAAAGTCAAGACATGCCATCAAAATATCTTTGGTGTTGTTTCATCCATTATTTTCAAAATTATTTCATTATATGAACAACAACAATAAAGATAATTTAAAAAAACAAAATAGAAGAAAATATAGAATTATAAAAAACAAAGTAGAAAAAAATAGAAAATTTAAAAAAACAAAGTAGAAAATTTAAATTAAACAAAATAAAAAAAATAAAATAGAAAAAACATAAAATTTTTTAAAATTAAGTAGAAAAAAAATAGAGAATTAAAAAATAAAATTGAATAAAGCATAGCCGTTAGCTAACGGCATTCAAATTAAGCCTTTAAATCTACCGTCTCACTCTTCCCGATTTGTTAGCCATGGAGTATTGTGCGCTTCATTGAATGTGGGGAAACTGAAAAAATCACAAACAGTCCCAAGAAAAGATTGATGACTGAAAGCAGGAACAATCCACGGATACCCATCTGCTCTGCTCTCAAGATTGTAGAATTGATGATATCAGCTTGTTTTCTTATTTACACATTTTGATGATATCATTTTGATGATAGAATGAATAAGCAATGTATCTCCCTACTTGGAGAATCATAATTTTCATCTGTTTGCGCATTTACTGAATGTTGGGAATGTCCATCTGAAAGAACAATAATATGTGCGCCGCTAATGTAATCCAACACTTAGATTCATATGGATCTTTGAATCAGCTTCCAGAGAGGCTCAGACGCAATGCCATCACAATAACCCAATGGAGGTGTGGTTTTCTGAAATTCTTTCATGCATTTAAGATTTTTGGCTCCACAGTTAAAGTGACTAAATCATCTAATCTCTATTCTTGATCTACAAAGATTATTCTTCAGTGCTGGAGAGACATTTCCGTTGAGGAGGTGACAAATGGGGCACATAATGGGTGACATTTCCGTTGTACTGCTCGTTATGATACTTACCCTTTCTTTAATTTCTCATCAGATCGGCAAAGCCCATCACCGTCAAGTAAGCCCTCCACATTTGCGTACCAGCTGAAATTAGTTTTGTTCTCTTTATTTGGAATTGTATTTACGTTTCTAGCATTGGGTTATATTTCATTCACATGACATTGAAAATTGATTTCCGCAAGATCAGATTCCGCGGATTTGATTTCTGTGTGTCTGTCTTTCTTCTGGATTTGATTTCTGTGTGTCTTTCTTCTGGATAGCTTAATTCTGTTAACATTTTAGTCTGCTGTTTGCCGTATTTCATTCTTTTTGTGATGTTAATGATACCCATGTCTTTTCGTGAACTATTCGTTATTTATATTGAGAATTCACTGAATGTTGGGAATTCACAGGAATGGCCATCGCTTGTACAAAAAAATTCCATCCAGGCCAAAATTGATGAGAAAGCCTTAATGCTCTGTTTTGTTATAAATTGTGTTTCTTCACAAACACTACCATTTGGTGTTTTGTCTTTGTTTTCTGAAATTCTTTCATGCATTGAATGTCATGGAAATTGGCGATGGAATATTAAATATGCCATTCGTGTTTTTAATTGCCTTCACAATAGTGCACGTTGCATGCTTTATGGTTGCATATGAATTCTGACTTCTTTGAACTGTACTGCCCACATACACTTGACTACCATCATTTCATCATCACTGCAACTTAACCTGTCTTTCAGATTTTCCAATCGGGATTCTTGGAAAGAAAATGGAATCCTTAAAGAACATGCATACTTAGAGAGGGAGGGGGAAGGTGGAGGGAGAGGGAGAGGGAGAGGAGAGGGAGAAGGAGAGGACATGAGAGGGAATTAGAGGGAGAGGGAGAGGGAGGGAGAGGGAGAGGGGGAGAGGGAGTGGGAGTGGGAGAGGGAGGGAGAGGAGAGGGAGAAGGAGAGGACATGAGAGGGAATTAGAGGGAGAGGGAGAGGGAGGGAGAGGGAGAGAGGGAGTGGGAGTGGGAGTGGGAGAGGGAGGGAGAGGAGAGGGAGGGATAGGGAGTGGAGATGGAGATGGAGTAGGAGGGAGAGGGAGTAGGAGGGAGAGGAAGGGGGAGAGGGAGAGGGAGAGGGAGAGGGAGTAGGAGGGAGATGGAGGGAGAAAGGGAGAGGGAGAGGGATGGTGGAGAAAGAGGGAGGGAGAGGAGAGGGAGTAGGAGGGAGAGGGAGGGAGAGGGAGAGGGAAAGGGGGGGAGAGGGAGAGGGAGAGGGAGAGGGAGAGGGAGAGGAAGGGGGAGAAGAGGGAGAGGAGAGGGAGGGAGAGGGAGTGGAGATGGAGATGGAGTTGGAGTAGGAGGGAGAGGGAGTAGGAGGGAGAGGAAGGGAGAGAGGGAGAGGGAGAGGGAGAGGAGAGGGAGAGAGGGAGAGGGAGTAGGAGGGAGAGAGAGAGAGGAGAGGGAGTAGGAGGGAGAGAGAGAGAGGGAGAGGGAGGGAGAGGAGAGAGAGGGAGAGGGAGAGGAGAGGGAGATGGAGTAGGAGGGAGAGGGAGAGGAGAGGGAAAAGGGGAAGAGAGGGAGGGAGGGAGAGGGAGCTGGAGCAGGAGGGAGAGGGAGAGGGAGAGGGAGAGGGAGAGGAGAGGAAACAGGATGGAGAAAGAGGGTGGGGGGAGAGGGAGGGAGAGGGAGAGGGAGAGGAGAGGGAAAAGGGGAAGAGAGGGAGGGAGGGAGAGGGAGCAGGAGTAGGAGGGAGAAGGAGGGGGAGAGGGAGAGGAGAGGGAGTCGGATGGAGAAAGGGGTGGGGGGAGAGGGAGAGAGAGGGAGATGGAGTAGGAAGGAGAGGGCGGTACGGATAAGAGAGGAGAGGGGGGGTGGGTAGGAGGATAGGGAGAGGAGAGGGCGGCAGGGAGAGAGGGAGAGGGAGAGGGAGAGGAAGGGAGAGAGGGAGAGGAAGAGGAGAGGGAGTAGGAGGGAGAGGGAGGGAGAGAGGGAGAGGAGGGAGGGAGAGGAGAGGGAGTAGGAGAGAGGGAGAGAGTGAGAGGGAAAGGGGGAGAGAGGGGGATGGAGAGGGAGAGGGAGAGGGAGAGGGAGTGGAAGGGGGAGAGGAGAGGGAGAGGAGAGGGAGGGAGAGGGAGTGGAGATGGAGATGGAGTAGGAGGGAGAGGGAGTAGGAGGGAGAGGAAGGGAGAGAGGGAGAGGGAGAGGAGAGGGAGAGGGAGAGGAGAGGGAGAGAGGGAGAGGGAGAGGAGAGGGAGAGGGAGAGGGAGAGGAGAGGGAGTAGGAGGGAGATGGAGGGAGAAAGGGAGAGGGAGAGGGGAGAGGGATGGTGGGGAAAGAGGGAGGGAGAGGAGAGGGAGTAGGAGGGAGAGAGGGAGACGGAAAGGGGGGGAGAGGGAGAGGGAGTGGAAGGGGGGAGAGGGAGAGGGAGAGGAAGGGGGAGGAGAGGGAGAGATGGAGGAATGAGAGAGGGAGAGGGAAGGTGGAGGGAGAGGGGGAGGAGAGGAGAAGGAGAGGAGAGGGAGTAGGAGGGAGAGATAGAGAGAGGGAGAGGGAGGGAGAGGAGAGAGAGGGAGAGGGAGAGGAGAGGGAAAAGGGGAAGAGAGGGAGGGAGGGAGAGGGAGCTGGAGTAGGAGGGAGAGGGAGAGGAGAGGGAGAGGAGAGGGAGCAAGATGGAGAAAGAGGGTGGGGAGAGAGGGAGGGAGAGGGAGAGGGAGAGGAGAGGGAAAAGGGGAAGAGAGGGAGGGAGGGAGAGGGAGAAGGAGCAGGAGGGAGAGGGAGGGGGAGAGGAAGAGGGAGAGGAGAGGGACCAGGATGGAGAAAGAGGGTGGGGGGAGAGGGAGAGAGAGGGAGATGGAGTAGGAATGAGGGCGGTAGGGAGAAGAGAGGAGAGGGGGGGTGGGTAGGAGGATAGGGAGAGGAGAGGGCGGTAGGGAGAGAGGGAGGGAGAGAGGGAGAGGGAGAGGAGAGGGAGTAGGAGGGAGAGGGAGGGAGAGAGGGAGAGGAGGGAGAGGAGAGGAAAGGGAGTAGGAGAGAGGGAGAGAGCAAGAGGGAAAGGGGGAGAGAGGGAGATGGAGAGGGAGAGGGAGAGGGAGTGGAAAGGGGAGAGAGGGAGAGGGAGTGGAAGGGGGAGAGGAAGAGGGAGAGGAAGGGGGAGGAGAGGGAGAGGGGGGAATGAGAGAGGGAGAGGGAAGGTGGAGGGAGAGGGAGAGGAGAGGGAGAAGGAGAAGAGAGGGAGTAGTAGAGAGAGAGAGAGGGAGAGGGAGAGGGAGAGGGAGAGGGAGAGGAGAGGGAAAGGGGGAGAGGGAGTAGGAAGGAGAGGGAGAGGAGAGGGAAAGGGGGAGAGGGAGAGGGAGAGGGAGAGGGAGGGAGGGAGGGAGAGGGAGATGGAGTAGGAGGGAGAGGGAGAGGGAGCAGGATGGAGAGAGAGGGCTGGGGGAGAGGGAGGGAGAGGTTGATGGAGCAGGAAGGAGAGGGTGAGGGAGAGGGAGAGGGAGAGGAGAGGGTGGGTGGGAGGAGAGGGAGAGGAGAGGGTGGGTGGGAGGAGGGAAGGAGAGGGAGCAGGAGGGAGAGGGAGAGGGAAAGGGAGGGTGGGGAGAGGGAGAGGAAGAGGGAGAGGAGAGGGAGATGGAGTAGGAGGGAGATGAGAGGGAGTAGGAGGGAGAGAGAGGGTGGGGGGAGGGAGAGGGAGAGGGAGATAGAGCAGGAAGGAGAGGGAGAGGAGAGGGTGGGAGGGAGAGAGGGAGAGGGAGAGAGAGAGAGGAGAGGGATGGTGGGTGGGGGAAGAGGGAGGGAGAGAGGGATAGGAGGGGGAAAGGAGAGAGAGGGTGGATGAAACAACAACACAAGTCTTTCTAACGTTATTTCACATCTCTAAAGAGACACCTTCATATATTAGGCCTTCATTTTTAGTGAAGATGAGATAGTTAGGAATTCACAATGATCCTCGGGTCAAATTTTTGATAAATATATTAGAAGTTGTAAATGTTGCAAGACTGAATGAGGAAAATAGTGAAGAAGGATACATGTAGGATGAGACTTGTGAAATTCATGACCCTGAAGAAAGTTTCCTCAGTACATAACAAATTTCAGATTTGTTGGGTGTTGAGTATCAAAAGTATGTTCAAAATAACGGTTCAAACTTCTTCTACAAATATCAGGTTAAGAATGTAGAGGTGATATTTGATGAATTAAATGAGATTGCTCCAAACCATGAAAACAAATTGGAAATAGTGTATGAGCAAAACAAAAATTTAACAGAAAGGATTGGTGAAGATGTATTTGAAGACAACTTCAATCAACAATATATGGAGAATGATAAAATCATATATGATATAAGTGAAAGGACAATCTTACTTCAACAGATCTCTTGTGATAATCGATTACATTGGGAGCATAGGGATAATTGTGAAGAACCTATGAAAACTAATTTGCATAATGTGGTTCAAATAAATATTTTAAAAGGGAATAATGAAAATTTAACAAAGATTTTTTCTCAGAAAAATGTTGCATCTGTAGAAAATAAATTATACAATGAAGGGAATAGCCAGATTCATGGCATTCAGATTTCTCACTAGTATTATGAAATATGTAATATGATGCAGTCTTTGTGTGATACAAGAAGTGATTTAAAGTATTCTTCAGAGGTAATGAGGTGTGATAAATTCTCAAAGGAGCAAAGGGTACACTAGGAAAGTGGTTATAGGATTGGGAATTTTCGAATGGGGTTCATGTAATTTCCAGTCTGGGTGTTTGTTCCGAAGGAGGGAGATGGCCATATTTTATATACCACCGCATCATGTTAGATTGTTGTTTGTAATCTAGAAAGGCAACAATCTAGAGAATGGGGTCTCAAACCCTTAAAATTTCTAGAAAAAAGTTTAAGATGAGAGGGTTGGCTCTCATAATAGAATCCATTAGAGCCATGGTGAACTTCATCAATGAATTCACCAATGTAGAAGATGAAGCTCGAGCTTGTTATAGAGTTTTTGGTATGCATTTCTTTTCTCTTTCACTGTATTTTGATTTTTAAAAATATCATCATTAGATTTTTGGATTTTTTTATTGAATATGATAAGCAACATAATGTTTCTTAGATTCTCCAAATAACTATAAGCGATATCATATATACATATTATCAAAATACATGAAAAAATACACATCAGCAAGAAGCACTACCTGGAGTCAACTGGATTGTGTTGTAATAGCAAAATGGTACATTTGTATACAGAGTCATCTAATCTTGGGGTTCCACTAGAAAGGATCATTTATAGCATGGACATTATATTATATATAATTTTTTATATCATGAGATCCCATACCCAAATGGTTGGATAGGATGTATTCACCTGTGAAGTCTCTTTGGGTTTTTGGAATGTATTTTCATATTTGGATTCAAAATTAATATAACAAATGTTGCATTTTATTTGCAACTAATGTATATCCCCATTTTGTGTACTTCTAGTACTTAATTAGTGTCCTTCAGGGACATGTGAGAAATACATTCCATTTGTCCCTGAGATGTGAGTGCTACAACAGGGTTTTCTGTCACATCCCCAACATCTTAGGGATGTCTATGAATGTCCTATCAAGAGAAAAAAAGACAAATGAAGATTTTTTAATCTTCTATTTTCTATGTTCCCATATTGCCCCTAAACCTACAATGCTACAGGCCTCACTTTGCATTCGTTCTTTATGGAGGAGGAGATTCTTTCTGGAAAGCACCCAGAGAATTGTAAAATTCTAAAGTTGTTGTTTCTATTGATATTTTTGGTACCAAAACTTGATTTTGACTTGGCCCCTTGATAGGTGTAGGAGAGCTTCATGGAGCTTGATTATTTCTATTGCAACAATCTTGGAGATAAACTTTGATGCGGTGTGTGACAGTAATGACATACTGGAAGATTATTAACAACTCTAATAGTCATTCTAGCAGTTGTGTTTAACAACCCAAAAATGATTTCCAACTTTTCACTATGGTGGTAGAGGAGTAATTTCTTATTATCCTCATCTACATCATTCAATACAGGTTGTGCATCTGGAATATACCTTTCTACCTTCATCTCCAACTTTTCACAGATCTCCTATGTTTGAGGGCATGATCTATCTCCTATACAAAAATCATGTACCATTTTTTCTTTTTCAATCCATCTATATCCACAAATCTTTCTAACTCCTTTGTATTTTATCAATTTCTTTGCCTTTTTAACAGCATCCCACCTATTTGCTTCTGCATAAATATTTGACAACAAAACATAAGGAGAATGTCCAAATTCCAACTCAAAAGGGAGTGTTGCCAAAAATTCTCCAAGTCTTATGTTTTTCAAATTAACAAGCACCAAACAAGAACAACCACACAAACACATCAAGTTTTATAAGCATCTTGATAACAAAATTCAGAACTTTTTGAATATAATCAAAATGATAAAGAAAATCAACCATGCATACATAATGATACAATGTAGGTGTAATGCAATAAGAATCACTCATGCAAGTGAAGTATTTACTTCCTTCATCTAATAGACCTACATGTGATGTAGAGCTCACACGGAAGCACAACATTCATCATGACACAAGGTCATCAACTTCCTAGTTTTGTAACAAGACTCACCTAATTGGATTCTCAAGAGGAAACTACTATGTCTTCATCCACTAGACACCTTTGATGTAGTTGGAAAAGCTTCTTTAATAGATTGAATACAAAATCATATCATAAGGCTTCTATGCCTTATCAATAGATAATATTCATTGGAATAATACCTTAAGGTCCTTGATACCTTAACACCTTATGTCCCAACATAAACATAGAATAAACTTTGATCAGATCCTAATGGTCCTTAACTCATCATAAAGGGTAAAGCTACTCAATGCTAGGAGACCTCATAGCATTTGTGGATCATAACATCACTATCATATTCAAAGCATTCAAGGGCCACCTATTTAAAATGCAAGATTCAAACATCATTAACTATTCAATCAGTAAACAAGACTTGTTATGTGCTTCAAGACCTTTTCCAATACTCTTGAATGGTTACCACCTCAACCTTGATTATAGAATGGTCAAACCTGTTAATGAGATACTATCTTACACCTTAGTTGAAGAGACATCTCAAAACACTAACCATTAATCCATCCACTATTAACATTAATGATCAACATTTAAATATAGGATTGTCACACTATCCCTGTCATTGCAATCAATCATTATCTTGTGTGAAAAGTGACTCAAAATCCCCTAGACCCCTCCTGACTGGCTCAGGTATGGATTGGTCTGTGGTCCGGGTCCGGTTCGCCTGTGGGTCTGGGTAGTGTTTGAACCCAGGCAGGCTGGTTTGTCCGAGCCGAACCCAAGTCGAACCAAGCCAGAACCAGGTGGAACCCAGGTCTCACCAATGTCAAACCAGGTCAAACTAGGTACATTTTCACTAAGAAACATTCTATAATTTAGTGCGGAAAACAATTATTACAGAATTTGACTAAGATCTTTAACATTACAAAATAAAATCTACTGAAGTTCAAATATTTATTACATCAAATTAAACTAGCCCCCTTGATTTCTTCCAGTGAAATTTGTATATCCAATTGCTAATAATGACCCCTGTCTGATTAATTGGAAGCTCCCTATAGTGATAAATCATATTTTAAACATTAAACAATATCTTCAGTAGGTGAAGGTAGTTGCTAGCTACTTTTTTAACATTTATGATTTTTCAAGTAGGATGTTAATTAATAATTACAAACAAACAAGCTCTTTGTACAGTGAAAAATTAATAAGCATTTGAGGACTTGGAAAGCGAGAATGTTATTGATGCAGCTGATCCCATTGGCATTGGCACTGTTTCTGAATCGACTAATGTCTTTGATGATGATGATGAAGAAGAAGAAGAAGAAGAATAGATAATCCATTAGATGATTGAAATGTAGTATAAAGTTGCAATTGTTGAAAGTCAAAACAATGATAATTGAACTCAATATTATTATTTTAATATTTTGATGTTGATATGATGCTATGATTACAAGTTTATGGTGCTTTTTTGTTGTTTTTATGACTCTATGTGACATTATAATTTTATCTCATGCTTCTAGGCTTCATAAATATGTAGATATATATATAATTTAAATTTTTTTACATGTTTCTTCGAACCCGAACCCAAACCCCTTTTCAAAATTTTGTCAAACTTGCGAACCTGTTCTTTGTAACTGGACTTAGAACCGAACTTGAACTAGTAACTTAGCTTTATAAGGTCCCACCAATTGACCCTTCAATAGCTAGGATACAAACCTTAATGTATTAACCTTTTAACTATGATTGTCTCTGTCATAGGATAGTTAGATAGTGTCTCTTCAATAGTGATTTGAATTATATCAAACTTACTGTCTCGCCATCATCAGAGGCTTCTTTGGAATGGTTAGAACCCTGTTAAACTCAAATTTATATAAAATTTGTATGACACTGTATAAGTATCCATTGTACTAGGGTTTCAATTTGTGTAATTAATGATGAGTGATGCAGCCAACGGACCATAATCCCTTTTCATTAGTTTGTCTTATGTTCATTTTCATTTTACAAGTTGGTTGTTTGTATTTGTAGTTCCAATTTATTTGATTCCATAGAACAGACATTGACTAGGATAGGAAATTTAATTTGCTGGTAATTGTATGTAAAGAAACAAGAATCAGAATCATCTCGGAATCATTTTGGCCGAATCGAATCACGAATCGGCCATGAATCGAAATCAAATCGGCCATGAATCGGCAAATTTAAAAAACACTAGATTTTAACAATTTAAAACTTATTTCAGACACCCTTTATTGAATATAACTTAAACATAGTATAACATCATCAAATAGAAGCTAACATACATAAACAAGGAACATAAATGGTAAATCCATCACATACGCTACATGTAAATTGTAAATTGTAGCTGAACTGAAGTAAATAGAAATCTGAAATCATATTATCATAATGAGTCAAATCATAGAATGTAATATCAAATATGTATGTGAGATGAAGATCCATAAGACATCAAATCATAAATGTATGTAAGATGAAGATCCATGAAACGTATGTCTATTAGTAAACTATAAATGTAATAGTATCAGTCTATAAACAAAATGAAAAAACAAGGCTGTAGCTCAAGCCTCATCATCATCCTCAAGCTCGGTCGTAGCCTCAGCCTCAGCCTCTAAGTATCCTGTCTACCTTCTACAAAGGTGTCTAAGGTAGGTCCTAGAGGACTGCTGAGCCATATCCTCTGCATGTAAGATGGGCTCATGGACAACATCACTAGGGCCTCTTTTTGTGCATGCACATGTGATTCTGCCAGTGCCTGAACATGCTCTAGCCATCTCCTCTACCATGGCCACAGCCTTAGCCTCTCTATCTACCTGGTCAATCCACTCATGGTCTACCTCAGTGAAGATCGGATCCATAGCCTCAGTGAGCCACTCTGATTCTGGATCAATCTCATCCAGAATGATCAGAGATGAGTCAATGCCCATAATCTATCTGATCCTAATACAAAGGTTGTAATGAACAAAAACAAGATCATTCAACCTCTGCACTGTGAACCTATTTCTCTTCTTCGAGTGGATATGCTCAAACATGGACCAATTGCGCTCACATCCAGAAGCACTGCTTGGCTGACTCAGAATATGGGTGGCAATTTTTTGAAGTTTTAGGGTTCTGGGCCCAAACATTTGCCACCATCTATCTAAAATAAGGGAAAACAAAATCAATTAGTATCATTTACAAAATTACAACTTTAAAATTACAAAATCAAAAATTAAAATGCACAACTTATAAGCCATAAACTTGTTACTGAACATTCAAGAATATATTATTTTTATAGTTACCTGGCTGTAGTTTTGTCTGACTATCTATGGCCATCCTGCTAGAGAAAATTGACCCTTCCATATTATTGAATTTGTCTAGCTCAAGGGTTGCAGCTGCACTATCCTCATTAGTACTCAACCTCTGGATCACTGTATATAGGCTGGTGAGAACCTCCTCATCCGCCTTGAAGTCAACATGAAAATGAAATGCTGGATTCAGATAATAAGCTACTGCATGGATGGGTCGGTGGAGCTGATTCTGCCATCTCCTATCAATGATATCCCAAAGAGGGACATACTTCTCCTGCACTCCTAGATACCTGGCTCTAATGGCCTCCTTGGCCCTATCCATGCCCTCATATATGTAGCCAAGAGAGGGCTTCTCCCCATCAGCAGTTCATAGGAGAGATACAAGGGGCTCAATGACCTGCATATAATGTAAAAAAAACATTTGAGTCAAAACTTAAATATAAATAATAAAATTATAAAACTAAAAGTAAAAGTAAATCATTAACAATTAAAAAAAAATATAGTAAAACTAAATACTAAATATTAAATTGTAAGAAATTTACCTCAACAATTTCTCTAGCAGGTTACCAAAAACCATCCTCATCAAAGATCCAATTTTCCACATCTACCCCTATAGTGGTCGTAGCATAGGAGGATGTAGTCCACTCTCACCCAACAAACATTCTCCTCAAATTGTCTCTTGATGTCAAAAAGGACTGCAATGTGATGAAATTCGAGGCAAACCTCGTGATCCCTGGATGAGCTAACTCCTTGTCTCCTGTGTAGGCCCTCATAGTGCTAAGGATGAATGCATAGTTGTAGATAAACTTGCATATACTTTTTTTCCCTATCTACGCATGAATTTACCCACTCAAGCTTGCCAATTTCCTCCAACATGAGGTCAAGGCAATGTGCCACACAAGGAGACCAAAAGATGGTGGGGTGCCTCTCCATCAATAGTTTACCTACAACAATTTTAAATTAATTAGAAGTTGGAACATGTTAGGAAACTTAGAATTAGAAAAGTGTTCGAATAAATTAATTTTCAAAACTTGAAAAGTTACAAGTTTACCTGCAGCAACATAACTTGCTGCATTATCAGTCACCACCTACACCACATTTTGTTCCCCCACCTCTGTGATGACTTCCTCAATAATCTCACATAAGTATGTTGCATTTTTTACATGGGCAGAAGCATCAATAGACTTGAGGAACATGGTATATCCTACAAAAGAATGAATTATCATGGATCAACAACAAATTAGCAATCAACAAATCAGAATTTAAATTATTCAAATTTCACAATACATGTAGGAAAGTAGAATGATTAATCACCTCCAAAGGAAATGAGAAAATTGATGAGTGTTCTATTCCTCCTATTGGTCCAACCATCAGTCATGATGGTGCAACCCTTTACAGTCCAATCCCTTTAGTGGTTTTGAAGCTCAGCCTTCATGTCCTCTACCATTTTATCTAAGAGTTGTCCACTCAACTCAGCCTCAGTTGGGGCTTTAAACCCTGGACCACATATGGCAACGACATCTATCATATTTTGCCAGTAAGGAGCCCTATCACAAATAGATTATGATTAGAAATTTAGATGATAAATCATTATGTAAAGTGAATCTATGATTACATCATTACACAAATAAATATAATTAAAATTTAACTTTAAACTTAAAGAAAACAAATAAAAAAGAATCAATTACCTCACTGCAAAAAATGGAATGTTGCAAAAGTACCAAAATTTGCAAATTTCTTTTCTCATAGCATCATGAATCTCCTTGTTCAAACCCATGCCCTCAAGTGTGGGTTGTGAGCTAGGAGTAGTGCGGGGCACAAAGTAACTATCCAATCTATTCTTCCGCACTCTAGGCTGCAATAGGGCATTGCCAGCCTCAATATGACTATAAGAATGACTAGCAGTAGCACTAGCAGTAGCACTAGCACTACCACTAGCATCAGCAGTAGCACTAGCATGAGTAGCAGCACTAGGATGAAAAGGAGGCCTAGTAGAACCCTCTCCAACACAACCTATGGATGCGGACTCTGATGCAGATGTAGATGCGGTTGTGGCAGTGGGAACATGGGAGCCAATAGCCCTTATCTCTTCTAGTTGCCTTTTCTTATTTATTTTGTCTTGTTCAAATTTTTCTAATGCCACTAAACAAGTATGTTTTGCCTCAGCTGTTTGTTGAGTGCAAATTGCAATATCATGTCCAGGTATGGCAACAATGTGGAATTTGAATCTATAAATGCCACCAGAATTTATTTCTTTACAAAACATACATATTGTTTGGAATTTTGTTCTTCCAGGAAAGTCTTCGGTATATTTCCAACACTCATCTTTTTTACCCATTGGGGAAAATGAAAATTAAGACTCCTGCAATAATAAATTTCAAGTAAAACCTCTATGTTTCAAAATTCAAAGTAAGACAATCTAACAAACTAATAAACAAAACAACAAAGCCTACTTTGCAATTTATTAAAACTAAAAAACAAACATTCAAGATTTGCAAATGAAAACTAAAAAAATTTAACAAAAAATGAACAATACACTAACATACCAAAAAAAAATCAACACTTACCTCTTGCAAATCAGTTGAGGAGTGTTGCTAATGACTCCTTAATGCTCCCAATGCAATCTTATGGCCTCCCCAAATGGATTTTTCTTCTCTTTACTGCTCTTCCTTCCTACTGTTTGCAAACTTGTGCTTTTCCTTTTCTCTTCTTCTCTCTCACTTTTCCTCTCTTCTACTCATACTAAACAAATGGAAGACCCTTTAGGGTTAATACAAAGAAAAAATGCCCATTTAAACCTAAAAAAAATAAGTCAAACTTTATTTTTTTTGACTTTATAAGTTTGCTTGCTGCAGCCGATTCATGCCAATTCATGACTACCGATTCATGTGATTCATGACATGAATTGCCAATTTAGGCAATTCATACGATTCACTCCAAAAAATTGCCGAGTCTGATTTCTGATTCCTAAAAAACCGTTTGGTGTGAATCGACTCGTGAATTGCCTGATTCAAGTGATTCATGGGTGATTATCAGAACACTGATTGTATGTTTTCTATTGCATACACACAGAATATATTCCTATGATAAATTGGTCCTTCAGATTTGATTCTTGTGTTCTGTCTTGATGTTTGTCATGATACAATCATCTAAATATTATTAAACATGATTCTTCTCTGAGTGTAAACTTTTGCACTTAAAAATATGCAAACAGGTAATTGCCAATAAATGATTGGTCCTAAATTACAATCTTGTTTCTAAAAAGGTAGGAAGGATATAGGTGGTTTGGTATGATAAGTGGATTTGCTAAATCATTCTCAAAAACAAATTGTGTTTGATTGATAGAGCAACAGGCTTCACCAGTTTGTATGTGTAAAGATGAAAAAGTACATAGTGGACAACAATTAACAATTTAACAACATGGTAGACTCTTTTCACATTATTTCTGCTATGTCATGTTTCCAAATTTCAAAACCCGTTCCATTTGTTAAGCAAACAAAACTGAACAAAGTGACTCAATGTCAGATGTGTATATGGCAAGTTTACCTTAATTCATTTTTTTGGGTAGCATTTTTCTCTAGAAATTAGTATTTTGTTAAATTAAGGTAAGAAGAACTTGAGAGTCTTATTTCGAGCCAAAATGTCAGCCATGACAAGAGTAGTTGCAGATCTTTGAAGTAAGTAGTGAGTTTGGCATGAAAAGACATAGATAAATAGTGATGAAATCTCATGGAGAATGGAACAAGTCACTCAAAGAAATAACAACGTTATTCATGGTAGAAGGAGAAGACTTTCAATCCAAAGAGAAGTCCACAAGGCATAAACAATAGTTTCCTGATAAGAATGAGCATCAAATTATTAAGGAAATTCCAAACTTCTCAAGAACAACGACATATTTCTCACAGCAAAAGATGAAAGCATTATGAAAGAACAATGGAAGGGACACATTCCTAATGGGAACAATGATTTATTTGGGAGAAACAAAGGTAGTAGATTCTCATTTATTGAAAATGAACAATAAGAATGAAGGGAATCCATGGGCTTGAACAAGAAAATACCAAAGTTTGGAGATGAACAACTCATTTACATGTAGAAGACAACTGATTTCAATGAATAAAGAAGCTAATACATTGCCAACGATAGAGTTTTACTAGGAAATCATCAAATATAATAAAAAATATAGATTCAAAGGGAAAATCCAAGATCTAGAGGTAGAGTAATTTGGAGTTAATCACAAAAACATCTAATGCTTATTTTCTATTCTTGAATTCCTCTTTTTGAGAGATTTGATTCTTTATTTAGAGGTCTTTATTCATTGTTCTCCAAAGTTTTAAATGCTCTAGCCATGGGTTTCATTTCATTGTTCTTATATTCGAGGGTTTTCTTTTACCTTCCTATTTCAATAGACTGGTGTAGTGTCGACTTTAAGGAGATTCTCATATTCATCAAGGAAGTTTTGATGTCCCTCATTGTACTTCCAGTTTTGATTATTTATTTATAATATCTAGATTCTACAAGGTAAGACACATAGGTGAAAAGGGTAGATATAATGAACAACAATCATTGACAGATCACAAGAGCAATAGATATATTATAAAAATATCAAAGCACAATGATAAGATCAAGGTAGTGATACATGAGGGAACAATGATTGACTGACATGATAGTAGGGAGTAAGTATTACTTGAAATAGTGCCAATGGAGTAATGCAAAAAATACAACCCCGACAGTGAAATTCAAAAGCATCATAAAGAATGGATAAATTTAGAAAGTAGTGACAGAAGTATGACTATCAAATTACAGTCACAAAACAAAGTAAAGGTAGTAGAAAAAGCACCAAATAATAGTCATTAAAGTCCCAAACAATGATTAAGGATCAAGATTAGAAATGATTGTTAAATACCTCAAATGTAGTAATATTCCATGCTATGCTAGTGCCATTGCAAAGTGGTGACAGTAATGTCCAATCTTAGATAACATGAATGTTTAAATAGTGGTCAAGGCATGTCTATGAATGGTAAAACAATCATAATCTGGAGAAGTCACAAAAAACAACAAAAGCATGATCAATAAGATGAACAATCAAAGATAGGGTATAGTCATAAGAGTGTTTTCAAACACAGTCATGATAATAGTAGTCTTAAGCATCCATTAGAAGATAGGTTATTAGTTCAGGTCTTTCTTTGACTATATTGCAATTTGTTTTACTGTATTGTTGGTGTAATGGAAATGCTTAAACATGGAACAGAGGAGAGGTTCATACAAAGATGAAGCATGGTCATGAATTCTATCACAATAATCACTTCTATTACAAGGTCCAAAAATGCATTCACTAGAGGTAAATAATGCATAATCAATATGAGTATAAGATGGTCAGGATGTCCATTATATAATCAATGATATGTGGAGGACAAGCAATGCGACTGAGGCTCAGTGAAAGATATATTCTTAGTGAATCAATCACCCATAAGAGAGAAGCCATATGCAAAGAAAGGGGGTTGTCTATGGTAAAAAGAATAAAAAATGAATGAAAAAACTATAGTTCATTCAAATAACAACAAGTCCAGGTATGGAGTGGAGTATTTATTCAATCAATATAGATATGAATAGAGCAGCCAAAGTGTCATGTAATGCAATGGTTGAAGAGCAGTCTTGTAAGCACAATGACAGTCATTTCTTGGTCAAAAGTACACTAATTTAAGCACTATCAAAAGAGTGGGGCTATGAATAATCAAACCATGATCAATAAGATATATGACAGTGACCAATTACAATGTATGGTCCAAAGTGAAAATAGGTCTTTTAAGTATGACTGCCTTTTGTGGTCCTTTCACTTCCCTCAAGAGAAGATATAAAAGTTTTAATAAAGGGATTGACTGTTCCAATTAGTTCATCAAAAAACCCTTACTCCCTTGTTCAAATGGACCACACCCTTGACCCCTCTGGTCTACACAACCAATACCATTGACTGTCCTAAAGACAGTGACTTTGCAAGTTATGATTCTCTAGTTGGGACAATCATCACACTATTCCCCTAAGCATTATGGCTTTTCCTTCTCATCCACAAGACACTCTAACATCATTATAAACTCTTCTATACTCTGCCCATATCCATTCCAATCCATTGATCCAATCCATTCATACTTCTACACAAACAAATTAACTCACCAAAATGTTGTCATTCCGTGACAGTCATACCAAACCCTACAAATTTGATTGCTTCACCCTCAAGATGGGATTCTCTAGCCCCTCCAAGAATCCTACTTGTGGTAGACATTCATATCTTCATCCCCCTCAAGCCTCCATGGCCCAAACACACTTTAAGTATGGACAGAGCACTCAAACTTCTGACTGTGACAGTTAGCCCCCCCTTCATCTGTGACAGTCTAGTCAGTCTTCCGGCTTCATAGCATATGAATTCAATGCATGGTCCTCTTCAAACCAATAGGGGTAGTCTAAAAAGTGTCCTCTATCATTCCCCTTCATGAAGAGTCCTTATTCAACATGCAACATTCATGAAATTACATTCTACCCTCCCGGGTTACCCTAGGAGAGGGTTTTGACTATTTTTACCAAAAAATCAATTTCTCCTTCTATACAACTCCAAATGGGATGATTCCACCACAAATATCAAGTTAATTCATTCCTCTAACACCTCCAATCAATAATAGTTCAAGACAGATGCATTAAGGTGGTGTACAATGCAAAGAAAATGACTGTATTTCTGGAAAATCAGAAAATTGCAGAATTAAAACATCATTTTATTACTTCAAACTTTAGATATGCTTGTCCCCTTGAACAACCCATGTTCTCTCCCCATTTTTCAATGTGAATAGGTTTCTTAAAGACCAAATTTTGACCAACCAATTTTGAAACTACTTTCAAACTCCCCCAAAACTGATTCTAACAGTCTAAAACCGACTGTCTACTAAATAGACTTATTACAAAAAGTTGTAAATGTTGTCAAGTTGACAACTTGACAACTAAAAGCCCCATTAGAGTTAAAACACTTTCATAAGCCTTAAAACTATAGCCCACACCTAAAATACTACCCCTTAGGTCATTTAGACCTTTTAGTGACCCTTAGTTCTACTTTGCCAACTTGGGCAATTACATTCATGTAGAGTTTTCAATTAAAACCAAATGGCTTAAATAGCCATATTACATCCTTGAATGACCTTATAGGTCCCATATATCTTCTTCCCTTCATGGTTTCCACCTTAGGTCTTACTAGTGACCCTTGTGTACCTTCAGGTCCTTTTGGTGCTCTGCACCACATTTCATACTGTCTTCTCCTCTACTCTTGGAAACAACATTCCATATTTTCAATCATTGTATTGACATAAGAAATTCCCTTTATTTCTCTTGTCAATAATAGTATTGTTCATAATATTCACACTACTTTTCAATTGCAGACCACCATTTTTTTGAGACAATCAATCTTTATAGCAATATGACTACTTGGTAATAGTGATTGCATACTTCGAGAATCAATAAATTCATCTATCCATGATAGTGAATGGACCTCTTCTAAATATTTTTGTGTTGGAAGTGTTGCTACTAAACATGGAAACCTAGGTGACAATAGCGATAATGCTTGAAAATCAAAGAGGATTGTAGGAAAACATGAAAGACATGATGAAATCAGGAACCTTGCCAAATATTGACGGATAACCCTATTTAAAGATAACTACCCCTTCTGATATGACAAAGAATTTAAACTAAACCTGCTGCTATTAATCCAACTCAACCAAGTTTTGGAAGGAAACAACATGAAGGATGAAGAAAGAATGGAAGGAAATTGATCAATGAAATGCCTGCATAAAAACTTGATTCTTTTTAATTATAATTCTAATCTAACTCTTGGTTAGGTGGAAGTAAGAGATGCTTAGTTTCAATCCTATGCACTCTAAAAATTTAAACTATAATTAGTTTGTGAAAAAATTATAGTACAAGTGTTTCTATCCAAGCATAGGCACACTACACATCATGGAAAGCAATTGTGTAATGATGCATGTCATGAAAGTCAGAGCTTAGTTACTGAACTCACAAAGTACAAGAAAATTTCACCTCAATGCTTAGGCACATTAGTCCCAGTCTCTATTGCATACTTGTCATCAGTACTCAGTGATAAAGAAAAATACTTAAAAGTTGCATCGAAAACCCCAAAAAATGCACAAATAAATTAAAGTATTATGAAACGTGTCTTCTTTATTTTTTAGGGAATTTAATTCAGTGTTTTGTATTTTGAACTACTGTCAAAACAATTAATTATTAATGTATTATAATAAACATAAAATTGATTGCGACGCTACTGTCAGGATTCAACTATGTAGCTTTCAAGTCAAACTCATTGACCCATGTTTGATGAGTAGTGGTTCACATGAACCCATCTCTCATGAGAATGAATTAAACACTTAGTACTTATTGCATCTAGGTGAAGCTCACATGGGTGAAGCATCAAGACTTTAACTATCGCAATATTTCTCCTACTCAAGCATACTTAAGCATGGAGCTTCTGCCAATGTTAAGTCCAATTAGCTTGCTACCCCATTTACAAAACCTTCAACAAGTGTCATGCCTTATGAACCATTCATTATAAATCCCTTTTAGCTCATCAATTGATAAGTAGGAGATATCTTCTACTTATAAAAATGATTCTTAATCATCTTCTTCTTATTCCTATTTCACTAGTGTATCTCACTGCCTCACCATAGTGAAGTAGAGATAAGCACACTGTTCATTGTTGTTGGTCATCGGGTCATGAATTTTTAACCTGTCCAACACTTGAGACCTTAAATGTATTGGATGCTATATTCATATACACAATGGAGGTTGAATTCAGCTAATATGATCCTTTCTATAGATTGATTACTAATATTGGAAGTACTATGGACTTGTAGAGGCAATTTAATGGGTCAGGAAACTAAGAAATGAGTTGTCATTATGGTAAGCCACAAGAATGGTCTTGGGAGTATTATTGGAGGTGCTTAACTTTGGAAAGTTACCATGTTAATGTCTTTAAAAAAATACAAAAAATTAAGGCCTACGAGATTTTATGATAGTGTTCTATTTGAAATAGGGTGCTTAAGTTAACAATGAAATAAAAAAATCCATGCTTGTATTCATATGATTAGGAGAGGCTTCTTTGTGTTTTCATTACTTAAGAGCAGCCTGTATATGGAGGTAAGGAGTCCTACAATGTTATTCGGTTTACCTAGTTATTTACCTGATTTTATTTATTTAAATATACTCTTTACAACTATTTTTCTATCTATACACCCTCTATTGCTATTTGATCTTTCCATCTGCTTTTTAATTATTTGTCTTTTACTCTTTACAGTTGTTCAAGCCATCAACTAGTTTATATCTAGCTAACTATACAACTGTGTTATTTTTAGTTCATTTATTTTTACTGCCCTAGCTTGGTTCCGTGAAAAATTTAAGGAGGGAATGTTTTAGGGGACAAAGACGTGTTTTTGGTACGAGTACGGGTCAAAGCCAAGATTTAGGGGATGGGACCTCAGGGGATGACAATTAAAAAAATAGGGGAATTTTTATATATAGAGACATAATTTAAATGTGCATATCATAACATTGATAAACCATTCACCATAGACATTTTAAAAGCTCAATACATGGAAAATTATCAAATGACAAATGCTAAGTACTGTCATTATAACAATATGGTGTACATATAGAAAAAATGCCCAAAATGCAATCTTTCCTCATTGTTGCTGCTGCTCTATGTTTTCTTCTTCCTCTTAGCAACTATAATAAAACTAGTAATGAGAAGAAGAGTTAGACTTTAGTATTTTAATAGTCAAAATAGGGTTTACCCATGATCAAACAAAAATTTTTAAAAATGTTTTTTTGGCCTCAAATTCCATCCAAGTTCCGAGTTTAGAAGATAGATGGCAATCAGTCCTGGGGATGTACAAGGGATAGAAACACTATCCCCGGGACTAATTCCCACCCTCTGTTCTGACTAAAAAAATTTGAAGTTTCAGGGATGGTCTCTGATTATGCCCAATTGGGAACAGCTCGAGGGATGACCTCGTATGGGAACGAGCCAAAAAACATAGGGGACATGTCCCCATGGAGCATAGCTTTATGCATACTAGGTTGTTATTGAAAACTTCTAAACTATCAGCATCTAGTTATTTTTATGCACTATAAAGTATGTTTTGTGCAATGCAAAGTAATCGGCAATATGAATGTAAACAACAAAAATCTACATTCTACAATTCTCAGGCTAAAGTCTCAATTTATATGCTCCATGTCTCTTATAAATCTATATGGAAATGATTTTAAATTTGAAACACAAGTTCTTGTCCCTTTTCCTACTCTTCAAATTTTAATTTTTTTTTCTGGTTGAAATGTCAATTTTTTCAAAAATCTTATTTTTTTGGTTTGCCAACTTTTTTTCCTCAAAAGAGTTCCACTACTATAGTCTAACATATGTATCACTGTTGAAATATAGTTTCAATCAGATTTAATGTATGATGGAATCACAATTAAATATAATTACATCAGTTATGTAATGCTCTACATTAGCATTACAGTCAAATTATAATCTGGACTATAATGTTAATGTAGATCACTCTTAATAGTTAATTATTTTTATTGTTATTGAAACTCCTCCTATGCAGATCAATCTTGTCTAGAGATGATTAGTTAAGAGATGTTAAGTAAACTAATTATATTAGTTAGTAAGTAATGGACATCATGAAGAGTCATGATCCTCCAAGTTGCTAACCCTTTGTATAAGATATATGCTTGATTGGAATGAGGAATCAATCAATCACAAAGGCAATTGCATTCCCCAGTCCATCAACAAGAGAAAATTATTCACTTACCTATTCATCCTATATTTCCTTAACATGATATCAGAGCCAAGTTAGGAGAAGTGAATAAGATAGAAAGAAAATAAACATCAATGATTTGTAGACCATATCTAGGGCATCATCGATCTGCATTAATAAGTAAAGACATCGACGATCTAGGAACCAACGATCTGCAATATAAATCAATCTACAATATACATAGACATCGGCAATTTGTATTAGCAATCTGCATCAAGGATCATCAGCACCCAAGCATCTACAATCTCTGCAACTATATCAAGGATAAATTAGGTAGAGACCCATTAAACTTGCATACATTTAATTGATGATAGAAGCTCATTAATCTACAGACATCTAAATTGATGATAGAGACTCAGATTATTCCAATTATTAGAAATTATCGGTAGAGACACATAAAACTATTGCATCTTCAATAATAAGAAACCAGGAAGTTTAATACTTGAAGGTTATAAAAAATGGCCCACACACTCAGGATGGAGGACAGACTTGAAGGTGCCTCTAACTTTGTCTCTTGGAAGATTCGAATCAATACATTGATGCAAGAACTAGAACTAAAATCCTACATAGAGGAAGAGCCTAAAATACTTGAAGATGAGACAGAAAAAGCTATCTGGAAAAGACAAAACAATAAAGCCAAGAAGCTAATCATTGACTCAGTTAAAGACTCAATATTGCCAAGCATATCAAAGTTAACATCTTCTTATGAGGTTTACAAAACTATTCAAAATACATTTGAGATAAATACTACAAGCAGGATATTAACTCTATAACAACAAATGATGAATATCAAAATGAATAAGGGAGAAACAATAACATCTTACTTTCTAAGAATCACTAAAATAAGGGATCAACTATTCTCCATTGGTAATATAGTTGATGATGTTGATATTTCCCTGATTTCTCTAAGGGGACTACCTTTATCATGGGAGTCATTTATTCAATGCATCAGTGGAAGGCTTCCTTTGCCTAAATCCAACCAGCTCAAAAATGATTGCGTACAAGAGGAAACTTGGTTGATATCCAGAGGGATTGGACCAAATAAGGGAAGTGAGATTCAAGCACTACAAAAAAATATTTTCAACAAGAAGTTCTTCAAGAGGAAAGGAAACATAATTTTTTCTAATAATGCTAACTTCTCAAATAATTCTTATAAGAAAGAAAAATCAAAGGTTCAATGTTACAAATGCGACAAATATGGGCACACTCATAGAGAATGTCCTACCAAAAATAAAGGACAAGAAAATATAGCTAAAACCAAAGAAGATAATTCACTATTCTTCCTAGCATTATCAAGTGAACTTAATAGAAATAAGAACACCTGGATAATTGACAGTGGAGCTTCTAGACACATAACAGGATTTAGGAATTAGTTGGAAGATCTTGAAGGACATTCTTTTGAAGAAGTCACCATTGGTGATAACTCCACCTACCCCATGAAAGGAATTGGGACCTGTTCAATCAAACTAGGAAGCGAGGTAACATTACATCTAAAAGATGTTCTATTTGTACCAGGAATTAAAAGGAACCTAATATCCATTTCAGGGCTAGCTGATCAAGGATATAGAGTCACATTTAATGAATATAAATTTCTTCTTAGGCCTAAAAATTCAAATATAAAAAATATTGTAACAATAGGATCTAGAGATGGTAGCTTATATAAACTACTCTGCGATCAAAAAGTTGCATTAAACCATGAAATTTCTTATAACAATGAATTATGGCATAAGAGGTTAGGTCATCTTGGTTATAGTGCTCTACCTATCATAAAGAAAATAATCTCAGGAATACCTAATATAGAATCAAAATACTCTAGCATTTGTAAAGGTTGTGCACTAGGAAAAAATATTAAAAGTTCATTCCCTTCTAGTGAACACAAGTCTAAAGACATTTTAGAACTTATTCATTATGATCTATGTGGGCCCATGTCAACACCCTCCCTAACGAGATCTATATACTACATAATATTTATTGATGATTTCTCCCGAAAAACTTGGATATACTTTTTGAAGCTAAAAGAATCAATTGAAGTACTATCTAAGTTCAAAGAATTCAAAGCTTTAGTAGAAAATCAAATAGGGAAGAAAATCAAAATACTAAGATCAGATAATGGGGGTGAATACACAGCTGAAATCTTTAAAGAATTCTGCAATTCTGCTAGGATTAAGAGGGAGTATACTGTGCCATATAATCCTCAATAGAATGGAGTAGCAAAAAGAAATAAAAGAATGATAATAGAAGAAGCTAAAGCCATGATGCATGACCAAAACATCCATGTCTCAGTTTGGGCAGAAGCTTCAAATACTACAGTATATATATAAAACAAATGTCCACACTCTAGTCTAAAAGATATAACTCCTGAATAAGCTTTCACTGGAAACAAACCAAACTTAAGTCATCTTAGAATATTTGGATGCCCAGTTTATATTCATGTTCCAAAAGAAAAGAGGACCAAACTAGAACCATCTGGACAAAGAGGTATTCTAGTGGGCTATAGTGAAAAGTGCAAAGGATATCGCATATACATTCCAGGACAAAGGTCAGTTGAAATAAGAAGAGATGTAAAATTTGAAGAAAGCATTACATGTAGAGATTCTAAAGATAATCAAAACCTAGAATCAGAAGAAGAACCCTCTACTGAAATTGAGAGGGAGAATAATTAGTGGAGGAAATAATTAGTCTTAATGGTTGTAGGAATTAGTTTAATTAACTTTGGTTAATTAATAAATAGGTTCATTAGCTAGAAAAGGATGGGTGTAGGGTAGGATCTAGGTTAGGCTTAGTATTAAATTAAAAAGGGTTTAATTTAATCAAGCTTAGAAGAAATAGGCTTGTGGGGATCAAATAAATAAAATCTATTTCAAAAGGGATATGATGGAGGAAAATGTATTAAATTAAATTTAACACATTAGAAAGGGGTATTTAAATTAAATTTAAATACACTAGGTAATCAATTTATTTTAATTAAATAAAATTTAACTAAATAAATATAGCAATAATTATTGATTATTAAAATTAATTACAATACTATTAATAATTAATAATTAAATAAAAATATAATTAATGTCAAAGGATGATTTTAGGCATCTACATTTTGTCCCTCTTTGATGGTGTCAAAAGTGGCATCACGTCAAAAAAATAAAAATAAAAAAGAAGATGCCCCAGAGAGAAAAGTGGTCCTAAAAGTCATGCCAGAGCGACAATGACGAAGGAGTGTGCCCCTCGAGAAAATAGCGCAAAAATTAATTGTTGGGATTTTTTCTCAAAAAAGGTACACAAGAAGGAAAAATTAGTAGAGAGGAAGAGAAATTGGACATTGGCATAACTTATAGGACAAATGGGTGAAAATGGGATGAAAATGGGGATCAAGGACTGGGGGGACATGATGCCCTAGTTTGGAGTGAGAAAAGAGGTGAATTAGACTTATAATAACTGAATAATATGATATTGACTAGCTATAGGAGGCGGTCCCACCATTTAGATTCTGAGAGTGTTGTCTTGATATGATGGTGCTAGAAGAGTAGTTGACACTAGAGGAGTGGGGATAGGTAGCACTATGTGGACTAGAGCATGTTCACTTATGTCCTAGATTGAGAGCGCATAACACACTCATGACTGCGTTGATAGAGAGGTGACAACCCCACGTCCAATTTTCATTTTCCGATGGGCGAGGCCACAATCACGCTCTTTGATGTATAGTGGATATACCACATTCCTATCAGTGGTCTCATTCCACATTAAGTATAGGAGAGATCAGAGCCCTATATGGAGACCTGTTTTGGATGATCGATTGATTAGATTCCTACAAATTGATAGGGGATTCCATGGGCACTGACGATGACAAAGAGATTGCGGCTACCACTGTAATCACCCAAAAATGTTCATATAGAATATTAGCCCCTTTCTAGCATTATTTTCTAAAATCATCAATTGCTTATTCTTGATCAAATCCTAATTCTATCATTTATTCAATTATTTTCTATTGGCTAACCATTTTATCCTAAGTCTTTATTTATTTAAAATGAATTCCCTACCCTTCTAATAAATAAAAATCCCCCACTTTTCCTCTTATCCTAAGTTGCACAAATAAAGCATTATTCTTATTTTATAAAAATAAGAAAAGGCCTTTTTGTCTCATATGGACACAAAAGTCAACTCTTATTTTCTCATTGGAGGAAACTTGTGCACATGGATTGCTCCTCTTTCAAGCTCCACCCTTGATTAAATCTTTTGCCTCTTAATCTTCATTGTCCATTCCTTTTCAATTCCTTTAAAAGGAGAGCTCTCTTCTCATTCTGGACCCCAACTTTTTATGCTAATCTTATGCTGCAGGATTTCTTGGAGACTTTGGAGCTTTTGGAGATCTTCTTACATCTATCTTCATTCTTGCATCATAGTTTAGTTTCTTTCATTGCATTCTTAATCTAGTTTCCTTTCATGCTCTAGATTAGCTCACATAGCTTAATTAGTAAGGATTTGTAATACTTCTATCTTTCCTTTCATAGCTTAGCTTGTATTTTCATTTCTAAGCATTACATTGCATTTCCATCTTGATTCTTGAGGATATTGGCATTCTTGCCCTTGTTTGATTGAATCTCCCATTGCATGGTTTACTAGCAAGGTTATAGGCTTAATAGCTCTAGTTGAGAGCATTCCTAACACCCTTGCACTCCATGCCTAGGGAGCTCTAGGTTACTTTCTCAAGGTTTCCCACTCATGGATTCTCTTGGTAGTAATGGCTTAGAGAAGTGCACATTCTAGTGTGTACATTTTTGGTGCCCACCGTGGGGCAAAACAGCTCTATTTTGTCCTTTTTATGTATTTCCACTACACGTTTCGACTATTTTTTATTTTTTTATGATTTCTGTATGCTATCTGTACTTCCGTGCATCACTGTTATGGAATCTCATGTGAAGTTTCTCATTGTATCGCATGAAGTTTTGCTAGTACTAGCACTTCTGCGTGCGATAAAGGTGTTTTATTGTGCGGGTCTATGTACTTTCTCACACAAGCCCATGTACTTTCTCATGCGAGCCTTCGTACATTCTCATGCAGGTTTGTGCTTTCTCACACATGGTTTGGTACTTTCACGCACGGCCCTGAGTACTATCTCACATGAAATTCCATGATAGCAGAGACCTAAAATTCCAGAGTTGCTAGTTTTGCTTGCTGTTTTCAAGTTTTCTATTTTCAGATATCTGATTTGTTGTAGCTAGACAAAGATTTACTTGGACATTTTTTGGTTTTTACTTGCTGTGTTAGGACAAAGATTCATTGATTAGGATTAAATTGGGAAAATACTAAAATCTAATTTTTCCAAGATTTCATATGGTTTAGTAAATTGCAATTTTGAGGGTCTTTGGTGCATTTTTGGGAAAAAATGGTATTGCTATTTTTGAAATTTGGTTCAAGATTATTTGAATACCTTTCCAACACATCAAACGGTTCATAATTTGTAGCTAGGATGAGAAAGTTATGCCTTCTCCAAGTGGACCTAAATTTTATATATAATTTTTTTGATAAATTTTCAAATTGTACTTGATTTTTGATGCACTAATCTTTGTGGGGCTAACAAGTTGTGCTTGTAGGTGCTCTCATTGCTTCAATATTTGCCAAAAGAATGCATGTCAAAGCTCCAAATGCACAAGGGCTACTAATGGTTTTTGCAGGGCTGCCCAAAGCATAAAAACCAATCAAGTGCTTGTTTAATTGCTTTCATTTTAAGTGCGGCATATACTAGTTGTTTCTTTTCATAGGCACTTAATATCTTGTTGTAGGAATCTTTTGGTGGTAGGAGAGTATGCTCTTGACCCTTGTGGTGAAACAAAAATCTTGACCCATCTTTGGATTTTGAAAGCAAGAGGGTAATTGAACCTTTGCTTGGTGTGTTTGGGAGAAATTTTTGAGCTAGGAGAGTATGCTCTTCACCCTTGAGGTGAAATAGAAATCTTGAAACTCAAAGGTTGATCCACTCTTTGTTTAGTTTTAGAATCCTTTAGTGGGCCTGCTCTTGAGCAATCAAGAGGAACAACCCAAGTGGGGACAAGCTTTTCGCCAACTATTTCGACCCACTATAAACTCAAGGCTATCAAGGACATAAAACCTTGTTGGACATAGTACTTGTCTTCACTTAATGTGAGTACTTGTGGGATTGTGACAATGAGGAAAATGTTGAGCAAGAATGCTTAAGGTACTCTTGTGGCCGCAAGGTCCATTACTTGCCGCAAGGTACGGAGTCCCTTCGGGGAGGAAGAGGGGTATTACGAACGGAAGCCCTTACTAAAAACCATAGATAGAAGCTACCCAATTTTTCCGCTTAACATCTTGGTACAAGGATTGATCCTAGTGGACTAACCTAGATCACCCCAAGACTACTCACCATCTATGTTCGTTTGGTTGTGTCATTGACACTTCCACGACAAAGCCAACATCTATTGTGGGCAACCACTTTGTGTGAGGTGATATTGGGACATCAAGTGTGGGCCAAGTTGTTAAGTATTGAGCCTTTGTCATTCTAGGCTAGTAAGTGTTTGAAGTGTTCTCATTGTGATCTACCTATGCAAACGTTCTCAAACATTAAACATCATGGTAGTGCTCATAGAATTTTTCATTTTGATATCACAATTGCTTATCTTGGCAAGGTTGCTTTTGCCCTTGCGCAAGTGTTTTATGACATGTTTGATCACCTATTTTTTGTAAACTTGTCTATTTCCTAATATTACTTTGCTTGAAACCAAGAAATTGTACTTGTCAACTTACAACATTGACCAAATTGCTTTCAAAATTGAGTTTTTCATGATCACTGGTCAAGAGTCATACAATACTGAAACATCATCGCACACCCTCCTAAGAATTTTCATGCGATACATCATTCCTGGTTCTTTATCGCATGCATACTATAAACTATGTCGCATTACCTACCTAGACTCCATCGTACTGTCTCATGTGAAATATCATCCTGCCAAATTTTATCATCCTACTATTCTGAGAAGTATCATCCCGAGTTATTCTGCTATCCTACTGCTGTTGCAATTTGAAGCTGTTAAACTTGAATTTTAACTTGTCGTAGAGTGTCTTTTCATGTTCTTACCTAAAGTTGGTTTCTTACCTAAAGCTGTTAAACTTGAATTTTAACTTCTCGCAGAGTGTCTTTTCATGCTCAGGTTTGTTCTAGACTGAAAAAAATGAGCTAAAACTATTGGGTTTGAGCCTAACAAATGCCACTCTTGATCACTTGTCATACCACGGTTACCTCTATAGCTACTTGCTAATCAATCTTCTTTCTCACCTCTTAGCTTGAGTCAATCGATTGCTGTAAGTTCTTGAGCACTTTTGATGAGCCATCTCTATTGTTCTATTTTGACAAGTGATCTTCATTATCTTTTCTTATCTCAATATTTGAAAAACTTTGTCTCATTCTATTAGTCAACCAACAATTCTTTTCATGCCGGTTACAACTCGGTCTCAATTTGAGCAGGAGAGTCATCCTCCGTTCAATTATACATAGTTACCTTCTCCAACCAGATGCTCATGAGTGCCAAATAGCAATGAGAGTTATAGTCCTAACCAATCTAAGGATTCTAAGGTCACCTCGTGGTACAAAGGAGGCTTCCTCTTTTCCGTGTTCAAGACCTCCAAAAGCATAGACAGTGTCTCACTCACTCTCACTGAACAAGAAAAGTTTCAATATTTGCAAGAACATTTTGAGCATAAGGAAAAGCAAGCTCATTTAGACAAAATGGATGCTACTAGATGCATGGCTATGAGAGGAATGTCTCATGAGAAACCCAAGACTAGTGGCTATGAGCATAGACCACTTTTTGGTACTAATGGAAACTATGGCAACAACACACCACCTAAGTCTCCTCCAAGATGGACTTTTGTTGTACCTTCTTCACCTCCTAGACCCCCTCCCTCTCATCATGAGGAAGAGGCCACCAATGAGATTTCTAGTGAGGAGCTTATGAGATTTGAACAAGATGAGGTATCCCAAAAAATGATGCATAAGCTTTTAGAGTGTAATGGAGACCAATATTTTCAATTCATGACTTCTAGAGGATACAAGCTTCCTCCCAGTTATGATGTCCAAAAAATTGTCCAAGAAAGAGTGCCAATAGAATTGGAAATCCTTAGAGAGGAATTACAATGGACAAATCAACATCTTGCCCAAATGGCAATAGAAAGGGAGCCTCCAAAGGTCTCTTTTGTAGAGTCTATCTATGCTCTTCCCTTTGATAGGAGTCTATACATGGTCCCATTTCCTAGGGATATTGAGGTTCCCAAATACGACAAGTATGATGGAAATGGTGACCCCCATGACCATGTGCATCACTTTTACACTCTTAGCATGGACTTCCTTCACGAAGACACATTTCTACTATGACTATTCCCTAGAAGTTTAAGAGGACAAGCTTTGGAATGGTTTGCAAAATTGACACCACCTCTTAAGACTTCTGATGAGTTGGCTAGGCACTTCACCCAGCATAAATAGATCTCAGTGCTCTAAGGAAAAATCAAGGTGAGCCATTTGCCACTTACTTACAATGTTGGAGGTTATTGTATTCTTGATATCCTCCTTGGCTACCCAAAAGGGAAAAGATTGACATTTTCATCAACACTCTTGTGCTTGAGTTGTATTATGATCTAAAGAAATAATTATTCTCCTCTTTCAATGACATGGTTGAAAGTGCATATCGGATTGAGGATGTGGCCATAATAAAGGGGGATATTTTTATTAATAAAGATACTAGAGGCAATGGCAAGGACAAGAGAAAACCTTGGAACAAAAAAAAGTATGTTGTTAATGATGGGGTTGTAGATGTCCCAAAAGATAAAGAGCCTACTTTCAACCTTTCTAATGCTATCTATGCAGCAAAACAACAGGAGGCTTCCAACACTCACAGTGATCCTAAGCCTTAGTATGTAGACAAGCCAAAGAAGCAATACCACCGATGGGTCTACACCAAGTTGGCTAAACCATACGATGTGATTCTTAAGACTTTGGTTGCCAACAAGTATATTATGCTTCTTGACAATTCTCATCCCTATGATTTGCCAGTTAAGCCTGGTTGGTGGAGAGAAGATCATTTATGCCACTATCATAGAAATAAGGGACACAAGACATACAATTGTTTTAAGCTTAAAGATGCTATCCAAAATCTCATTGATGGAGGCACCATTCTCATAGATGGCTTAGTCGAAAATTTTGATCACAAGGCTTTCAAGACCGCTCTACCTGAGTATGAAAAGGGGGAATCCTCTCAAACAAATAAGAAGAATCATGATGCAAAGATCAACTATATATATACTCCCAATTCGCCTATGATCAACATGGTGGAACCTGTTGAGAGTGTTCTTATGATGAGATCTCAAGATGATAATGATGCCAATCATGGTATGCCAAAGTTGGTCTTGCAAACACTAGATGGTTCATCTTCCTGAAGTGAGACACTGAATGCTGTTACTAGGGGGCAAGCCAAAATTGTCCTTAAAACTACACATGATCCCAAGCAAGCCTCTTCTTCCAAATAAGTGGCTCCTTCAGTCTTGTCTAGCTATGACCTTGTGCACCAGTTGCAATGGACACCCACCTAGATATCCATTTTTTAGTTTCTTGAGTTATCCCCTTTGCACAAGGTGATCCTTGAGAAAGCTCTGCATATAGAAAATGTCCCCAATGACATTGATCCAGATTGGTTCCAAGCTATGGTCAACCATATCTCATCTCCCCACAACCTATCCTTTTCTATAGAGGATGACACATCTCTTAGTCACCCCCATAATCTTGCTTTACACATTGAAGTCCAAGTCTACCATACCTGAGTCCGCTGAGTCCTGATAGACAATGGTGCGGGGTTAAATGTCATTTCTTTCCATGTGGTGCAATAGTTGGGTTTGTCAAAAAAAAATTTAGATCCTAAGCAGAAGATTACTATAAAATCATACGATGAAGTGGAAGATCTTCCAAGGGTCTTGTTGTGTTGCCTATCCAAGTGGGCCCTGTCATGAAAGATATTGTGTTCAAAGTGTTGGACATCCCACTCACATATAACATTCTTCTAGGTCATCCTTGGATCCATGACATGTAAGCTGTCCCTTCCACCTACCATTAGTGTGTCAAGTTTCCATACAATGGCACTGAAGTTGTGATTCCTGGGGATAGTGCTATAGCTATCAATACTCTAACTGCTACTGAGACGTTTGTTCCTCACAACAAACCTTCTCATGATCCTAATGCATCCCTGATTGCTGCTGAGAAAAAATTAAAGATGATGAGCATTGGTATGGGTGAATACACACTGGATTCCATTGCCACTATGCCTACTTCTCCTAAATCATGTGGGAGACCCTCTGACAAGATGAAGCCTTCCGCTTTCGCTATGATAGTCTTTGATACCTTTGTTCATTCATTCATACCCCTAGAGGTAGAAAAAGAAGAACAAGCTATTAGGGAGTGGATCTATAGAGACGAAGAGAGCAGTACGACAATTGCTACTCCTATCTCCCCTAAGCGCTATGGTAAAGGCTATAAATTTTTACAAAAAATGGGCTATCAAGGTCATGGACCTATAAATGATAATGGACACACCCTAGTTTAGCCTTTGAGTCATACCAATGGCTGACCCTCTAAAGATACCATAGGTCTAGGATATGGTGCCAATGATGACCTCCCTAACTATTCTAGAAATGCTCCCATAATCAGTGATTCAGACACAGATATAGATGAGTCACCATTGCACACTATGGATTAAATAGCAGACAATCTCCCTTCTACTTCACTCATTTGGGGAGAAGAACACATACCTAATGAGAACACAGCTGAAGCCTCTACACCTCAAAGTAGACAATGTAGAAATATCTTGCAATTGGTCAGCAGAGGAGATCTCACATGTAATGACTTGGGTGCCTCTACTTCTCAGCATCCTAAGACTTCTTGGTGCAAACATCCCAGTAGAATCTCAACAACAGATTCAAATGAGTATGAATGGGATACTCTCTCAGAGGGATCTTCCATGATGGATATGGAAGATGATGTGGTTCATACTTATAGTACCCAACCCGATGTAGTTGATGAGTCTCACGTAGGGTCTAACAAGTTCAATCTGCGTATTGCTTTAGTGGACCATGCTGGTCCTTCTATGTCAAATCTAGATCTTCACACTTTTGGAGCTTACTCTATAGGCTTAACCTCTCTCATCACCAGAGATGGCACATACCACATAAATTATCTTGAACCTATCACTTCACTTCCTCTCATAAACTTAGATCTCATAGATTAGTCTGCCCAGGATCAACGACCTGCATTGCCTTCTTTCCAAAATGACTATGGGATCGCCTGCTACCTCAATGCCATTGAACCTGTTACCTCTTCCACCAGTGAACCAATGACAAACATGACTGAATCAGATATCAAGTACCTCAGTCTTAAAATAAAAAGAAAAAAGAAATGGTCGAATGGTGAAAACCACATTGTGGTGGTATTCAAACCTAAAAATAGTAAAAATCAAGACGTATCTAAGGGTGAAAACCTCTCCGAGGCACCCGAGGATGAGGTACTTAGTAGTCTGCCTAGCTATTTTCAAGAAAGGTCTCTAGTTTTAATAGAGCCTATGCAGCCCATCAACTTAGGGACATATTACTCTCCTAAAATCATACATGTGGCTCAGTCCCTTTCAGCAGAGGAGAAAGAACAATTTGCCACATTATTTCAAGAGAAAAAGATCAACTTCACATGGACATATTCTGACATGTCTGGTTTAGACACTAAGCTTATCATGCACCATCTTTGCATTGCTCCAGGGGTAAAACCTATCAAGTAGAAGGTCAGAAAGATGCATCCCCATGTGGAATTACTAGTTAAGGTTGAACTTAAGAAACTTTTGAAAGCCAACTTCATTAGAGCTATCGACTACGCTAAGTGGATTTCTAACATTGTCCTTGTTTCCAAACATCACAAGTCCATTCACATATGCACTGATTTTGGGGACCTAAATAAAGCATGCCCTAAGGATGATTTTCCATTTCCAAAAATTGACATGATAGTGGACATGACGACGGGCTACGAAATGTACTCCCTTATGGATGGCTTCTCCAGATACAATCAGATCAGAATTACCCCTAAAGACCAAGAGAAGACAACATTCACCTATGCATGGGGTACCTTTTGTTGGAATGTCATGCCCTTTGGTCTTAAGAATGCTGGTGCAACCTATCAAAGGGATATGACCACTATCTTCCATGATATGATGCATAAGAACATGGAAGACTATGTTGATGACACACTTGCTAAATCTCAACAAAGGAGCACACATCTATCTGATTTGAGTTTGATATTGGACCACATGGAATGATTCCAACTCAGATTAAATCTTAAAAAATGTGCTTTTGGTGTCACTTCTGAGAAACTGCTAGGGTACATCATATTGGCAAAAGGAATCGAAGTAGACCCAGAAAAGGTGCAAGCTATCATGGAGATGCCACCTCCTCGCAACATCAAACAATTAAGGGGTCTTCAGGGCCATCTCCAATCTATTCAGTGGTTCATTTCTCAGTTAGCTGACAGAGCTCAACCCTTCAATCTAAATTTACATAAAGGAGCTACTTGTATATGGAATGAGGAGTGTCAAAAGAACTTGGACCAGATCAAGGATTACCTAGCATGACCTCCTATTCTTATGCCACCTATCCAAGGGAAACCTCTGATACTATACATTTCTGCTATGAAAAATTCCTTAGGATCCCTCCTTGCACAACACGATGATATGGGCATTGAGTGAGCTATTTAATATATCATTCGCACTCTAGTTGCTTATAAACTCAACTACACCAGCATTGAAAAGTCTTGTCTAGTAGTGGTGTTTGCATCTCAAAAACTCAAACATTACATGCTTGCACATACTATGCATTTGGTTGCCAAAATTGATCCTTTAAAGTATCTTCTGAGTAAAGCTGCGCTTATTGGATGGCTTGCTAAATGGATGTTGATTCTCTCATAATTTGACATTCAATATGTCAAAAGGAAAGCTATTAAAGGGAAAGAAATTATAGATCAATTGGCTGAGTTCCCCATAATTGATAATGCTCTTCTTCAGATAGACTTCCCAGATACTTTAGTCATGCATATCATAGGGTGCACATGGAAAATGTTCTTTGATGGTTCTTATACATAGAATGGGGTTGGTGCCGGAATCTTGTTCATTACCCCTCAAGGATACACTATTCCTAAATCCTATAAGCTTCTTTTTCAATGCACCAATAACATAGCTGAATATGAAGCTCTTATGAATGGTGTTAAGCTTGCCCTTGAATGGAGGATCACTGAGTTGCATATTTTTGGAGATTCTCAGCTTGTCATCAACCAAGTAAAGGATGACAAGTTGATTCACTACAAGAGGATGATAGACTCACTCAGGAATTATTTCACATATATTACATTTCAAAAAATTCCTAGAGCTGAGAACAAGGTTGCTAATGCCATGGCTACTTTAGCATCCATTCTACAACTGGAAGAGTGTGAATCATGCTTTGAGTTCCTAGTGAAAGAATTGTGCTACCCTACCTACAATTCCCCTGATGACCATGTCATTTACACTATGGTCAATCATGACTCCTCCCGCTATGCCACCATCTTTTCCTATCTTCGCGATCAAATTATCCCTAAAAATCTAACGCGTAATGAGAAGCGACAGCTCATCCACAATGCCTCACACTTTACCCTTGTCTCTGGTGACTTGTATAGGAAGGGTCTATATATAACTCTCCTTAGGTGTCTAGAAATAGAGGAGTCAGAAAAATCACTAGCTGAAGTCCACGATGGCATATGTGGGTCACACTCTAACGATCTTGTGCTAGCTCAAAAATTTCTTAGGGCTGGTTACTATTGGCCTACTATGCAAACTGATGTTGTTCAATATGCCAAGTCATGCAAGAAATGTCAACTACATAGGAATCTCATTCATGCTCCTAGACGTGAGCTCATTCCCTCTGTTACTTACTGGCCATTTCAACAATGGGCCTTTGACTTGGTAGGCAAAATTTATCCTAGTTCTTTGAGTGGGCATAAGTTCATCATTACAGCTACTAAATATTTCACTAAATGGGTTGAAGCTATCCCACTGTCTGCAGCTACAGGCAAACATGTTGCCCTGTTTATTTTGAATCACATCATTTGTTGCTATGGTATTCCTTCTTCCATAGTCACGGATAATGGCAACTAGTTTAAAAACAAAGACCTGAAGCACTTGTGCAAAAATTTCAAAATCAAATAGCATTGGTCATCTATTTACTACCCTCAAGGGAACGGCCAAGCTAAGGCCTCAAACAAAACATTGCTGAAAATTCTCCATAGAACAATGCACAAATCAGGCAAGGATTGGCATCTATAGATCAATCCTACACCATGGGCTTACATAACTTCTATCCACACTCCTATAGGTGCCACACCTTTTTCCTTGGTCTATGGTTCTAAGGTTGTCTTACCATTAGAGGTTGAAATACCTTCACTGAGAGTCTCTCTCCATGGTTTCATTATTGATGAAGACCAAAGGGCCATGAGAGTGCATGAGCTCACTACTTTGGAAGAACACCGCAAGGCTGCCTTTGATCATATGCACACTTATTAGAAGAGAATGTCTACTACTTAAAATAATAAATTTCATCCTAGAGAGTTCCAAGTGGGTGAGTTAGTTCTCAGAGAAAATCCCAAAAATCAGTAGAATAGGGAGCAAAAAGGCAAGTTTGAGCCAAATTGGTTAGGACCTTATATCATCATAGCAGCATTTGGGTCTAGAGCCTATCAGCTATCTACACCTGAGGGAGAAGAGCTTACCGAGCCTATCAATGTTCTACATTTGAAGAAGTTCTATGCCTAAGGTTCTTGAGCTCTTTGTACATATTTTTATTGGTCCTGAAAAAATTCAAAAAAATTCATATATGATGCTGAAAAAATCCTAAAAAGCATAAAAAGTACTGAAAAAATGAGCATCCTAGTGAAAACCTAGCAATAGGTGCTTTGATGTCTCACCAAAAAAATCAAAAAATTCAAAAATAAAAAATAAAAAATAGAAAAAGTGCCTTGGTGAAAACCTGGAAACAGGGGCCTTGGTAGCAAAATACAAAAAAATTGAAAAATAGTCCTGAAAAAATCTATCAAGTGGTGAAAACATGGAAAAAGGTGCTCCTTGAGACCCTTGCACCTATGTCTATCAGTCTTGCATGGTGCTCCTTCACTCCACTTCTCGCTTTGCCTCTCCTAGCCTCGAATTGACTCTTGTCTTAGTCTAGGGGGCATATGTTGTTCTAAGCTTATCTTGGGTCTCTTTGTGCGTCTAGGTTTCTTGGGCCACTTGGTTCCAACAATGTTTTTGAACACCACCCCAACTATGTTTTTCAAAACTTCCCTAGTGTCAAGTGTTTCTCAACACTTATCAAATATCCTATCCGTAGTCTAGAATGATACAATATTTCTCATTGGCAGATGTGATACTCAAAGTTTGACTCTATGACCTACACACATGCACTTAAACACTTGACTTGCTGAGATTTGCTCAACTTTATTTCTTTGTGTGCTGTCTATGATGATTTCTTTGATCAGTGTTCTCTCCCTAATAGTTTTTCGATGATGCCAAGCTAGAAGAATGGGGGCATGAGGACATGTTTTATTTTCTTTCTACTTGTGGATATATTTTGTTGATCTTAGTTTTCATAAGCATGTATGCTTGTTCCACTTGACACTCATATCTACAATGTATTATCCTTGATTGTTTTCTGCAAGTGCATGCTTTGAGTCATCTTGACTTTCCTTGTGTCTCGATGTGAGCATAATCTTGCTACATCAAACTTAAAGGGAACCTCACTGCAGTAGTCATCTTGACCTATATGTCTTTGGTGCCTAGGTGGGATTCCCACATTCGTATCTTATATAGATCATATTCAAATTCACATAGTTATACTAGTGTGTATTGTATGATCTTGCGACACTACCAACAATGCTTGATGATGATTATTAGAGACTAATGGCTTTGTAACCTTGCAAGTAAAACACTTTTCATTGTAGCTTGCATTCTTAAGTTCATGTTAGTTAGTTTTCAATCTTGCATATGGAGAGAGCTCTCCTTTCATCTTTCACAGACTTCTTAGTCAAACTACGCTCACCTTTTGCTTCTTCCCGATCATGTCTTTCACTTCTTGTCTTTCATTTCACATCATTTTCTATTCATTTTGGGATCGAAACCAAAATATGAGTTCACCTTGATCATCAAAATCATATTTCTTATTCTTTTGCGCAGTTGGCTGACCTTTTGAGGCCTAATCCTTCGATCTTCACTGGGGCATCCTTTCCTTCTTCATCTCCATCTCTCTCACCCTTCTAGTCTTTCATTCATTTCACTCATCTCTCTCTAAGGTCTTGATTGGGGGATATCTTCACTGCTTGATGGTTATTCTCTCATCTTTCATCTTTGATTATGATTTCTAGTGATTTGATCATGTTGCTCTTGCTTCTGCATTCCCTCTACCTATTTTTGATTTCGATCTTGAGGGGGCAGACACATCATATCCTATTGGCTATTCTCTAGAGCATATGCTTGACCATTCAATTTTCTCTGATGGATCTATCTTTGTGCTTGACATGTTAGTTCTCATCTCGAGTTTTGATACTATCCATCTCTTTCCTAAGTGTTCAATACTATCACTACTAGGCTGGCCATGTAGGATTTTCTATTTCTCTGCACTTCATTCTTTGGAGTCAGATCTCTATCTATTTCCTTCTTGGATGATCTATTCTTTGACATAATGTGTTCCCTGATCGATCACACATTATTCAAAGAGGGGAAAATGTAATCACCCAAAAATGGTCATCTAGACTATTAGCCCCTTGCTAGCATTATTTTCTAAAATCATCAATTGCTTATTCTTGATCAAATCCTAATTCTATAATTTATTTGATTATTTTCTATGGGCTAACCATTTTATCCTAAGTCTTTATTTATTTAAAAGGAATTCCCTCCCCTTTTAATAAATAAAAAGCCCCCACTTTTCCTCTTATCCCAAGTTGCACAAATAAAGCATTATTCTTATTTTATAAAAATAAGAAAAGGCCTTTTTGTCTCATATGGACACAAAAGTCAACTCTTATTTTCTCATTGGAGGAAACTTGTGCACATGGATTGCTCCTCTTTCAAGCTCCACCCTTGATTAAATCTTTTGCCTCTTAATCTCCATGGTCCATTCCATTTAAATTCCTTTAAAAGGAGAGCTCTCTTCTCATTCTGGACCCCAACTTTTTATGCTAATCTTATGTTGTAGGATTTCTTGGAGACTTTGGAGCTTTTGGAGACCTTCTTACATCTAGCTTTCATTCTTACATCATAGTTTAGTTTCTTTCATTACATTCTTAATCTAGTTTCCTTTCATGCTCTAGATTAGCTCACATAGCTTAATTAGTAAGGATTTGTAATACTTCTATCTTTCCTTTCATAGCTTATCTTGCATTTTCATTTCTAAGCATTGCATTGCATTTCCATCTTGATTCTTGAGGATATTGGCATTCTTGCCCTTGTCTCATTGAATCTCCCATTGCATGGTTTACTAGCAAGGTTATAGGCTTAATAGCTCTATCTAAGAACATTCTTAACACCCTCGCACTCCATGCCTAGGGAGCTCTAGGTCACTTTCTCAAGGTTTCCCACTCATGGATTCTCTTAGAAGTAATGACTTAGAGAAGTGCACATTCTAGTGTGTATAACCATGAGTAGGATTGTATTTAGATGGATTGATAGAAGGTGTGTGATGCTTGATCATGCAAGACAAGGTTTCTTATGATTTTGGCTAGAGTGCTTAGTCATATGCTAGATGATGAGGATGAGGTGTATTGCTAGGGGTATACTATCATTGGCTAGGTTCATTATGAACTTCACATGTGTGCATATCAGAAGGGTAGGACCATGGGTGTCAGAGTTACACTGCTTCTTGTTTGGGCATGGGAGCATATTGTTGTAGTACATCCCATCAGGCACCATGAGACCAAGCATCCTTATGAGTCATATATGTGTGGGTACAACCTCTAATTCATTATGGATTGACAAAATATGTAGGTTATTGGAGGAGAGCCTTGGATGAGATGACAGGGTTTGAATGGACTCCTTATGTAGGTTGTGATTTGTAGGGACACTAGGATTGACAATAGTAGGATTACATGGAGGATAGATGGCTATAATTTTATTATCTCTGATTCACATGCATAAATTGTTGGCTTATTGGTAGGAAAACCTACATGATTGCACAATATATGCCATCTAGAGTGTGGAGATAGTTTAGGGTGGTACAAGATGCAATACTTGATTCATTTCTACATCCATTGGTGGTGAGAGAGGTTAGATATTACTGAGGTATTGGAGTAGATCTCTAAGGTGTGAGGGCTTCATGCCTAGCTATTACAAAGTTTCATTAGTAGTAGGTACATGATCAGATCAAGGATGTAGGGGTGACTCCTAAATATGCATAGTGGTGGGCTACTCATCGTCAAGTTAAGCTCACTATCCTAGAGCAAGCACAGGAAAACAAGCAACATGGGGAAGAGGGGGATGGTATTGGTGTGGAGGGTGATGATGGGGATGAGGTAGATGGGTGAGATGGAGGTAGGAGGGTATGAAAGAGAGTACCTATGTAGATATAGAGAGTAGTACAAGTTCCCATAGGTGCACCACTAGTGGCATCTCTATTGGTACAGGTATAGGTACCAGGGAAGGATGTCTTGGCCTAGCTAGTACAACCACCATAGGCACCCACACAAGAAAAGTGACCTTTGATCAAAATCATATGATAAGAGACACATGATGGAAAGCTACAGAGAATAAGAGGGGACCTAGGGGTAGAGAGACATGCCCATATTATCACCAAGGCATAGAGAGACAACCTATAAACAACATTAGACACATTATAGGGAAGGGTGGACTCAAGGGAGTTCACAGTCACTATTACTCATTGAGAAGATGTGGATACTAAGAGGGAGGTTTCCACTCTTAGATAGTAGGTACAAGATTTGACTGTAGAGAGAGACCATTGGTAGAGGAGAGTAGATTCATATAGGGAGGAGTGAGATATATCTCAATAGGAAGTTACCTTCCTAGGTGTATGCTAGATCATGTAGGATGCACTTGCCACCTAGAGAGATACAATCTAGATAGGGTGGGAGGCCTCTTATTATATGGATCTTTATCATCAGGAGGTGCTAGACAATCAATGATAGCCACTATACTGAGAGTGATCAATATCTTGGTCCACAAGTAGAGACTCTCAAGGATTAGTGAGGATGAGGCCATTGAAACTGCCTAGATAGGATGGAGGAGGAGACGCAAGGAGATCCTCCCAGCTAGCATTATGAAATTTTTTCGGTTGGTTTCGATACACATTTTTTATATTGATGAGACTACATGTATAGTGGCACCTAGGTGCATGATGCATATATGAGATGTATATTTTTGTTGTACCTTCGATTAGACTATCGATATACTATTTTATTATTTTATGATGATAGTTTTGGACACTAATGTACTTGTGGATGTTGGACACTATGGACTTTGGGTATTATTCTTTCATGATGATATATACATGATACAGATGATTTTTATGGTCCTTTGTGATGTATTTTTTATTCCTATATGCATGTATATAAATTATTACTCTATTATTGATGTGTGTGATGCAGGATGTGTACGACTGTATACTTTATGATGATCATAAAACATATTTGTGATGCAAGACTACATGGATTATATTTATAAGTTTATGAGATTGTAATCACCAAAATTTGTCTAGTAGAACCTAAGCCCCTAATTTGATCAAATCGCCTTAGAACAAATTTTAAATCTCAAAGGCATAATTTACTAGATAGTTATGTAAGCAACTTGAATAATCCTCCTTATATAATTGAATTGTTTCTAAAAATCAAGCATCAATCATCTGTAATATTAAAACTTGAAAAAATCATTTAATTGTCAAAACCTCCTTTTAATATAAAGTCCTAGCACTTTTATTAAAAAGAGCACTTTGTACAAACTTAATATTGATTAATTGATAATTAAAAGGGGATTTTCTATTTTTGCGTATTCTCCCCTCAAGCTTGACCAATCAAAATTCTTAGATCCTCTAACATGGATTGATCTTTCTTACCTGTCAGCTCTACCTAACATCTTTTGCCTCTTACCCTCGACCCTACATTCTTGAGGCAATTTCTTTAAAAGGAAGTGTGTGTGTGAAAATTGTACCTGTTAAGAAGCCACACCACTTCAATAAAACATTACAGATTAATGAGAAACAAATAGGAAATTAATGAATATATCATCATTCGAGTGATCTACTTCCTTCTAGCAGATGTCAGTATGGTATTCTCAAATTTGACTGAGATCAGTGACAATGAAACGTCTAAATGAAGGATTTAAATGAAAAAATGATTGAAATGAATGCAAGATTTAATCTATGTTTTTTTTATTTTCAATGTAATAATGACAATAAATCTGGATAAAACACAATCTAAAAATTGATAATGATGAAATAAAACTAAGCTATGAATGTAAAAACTAGAAATTGAATGATAGCAATTGATCTCCAAAATGACACAATCTCTCAAGAACTTGACAGTATAGTGTTTTTGTTGTCAAGATTGCACATTGGTTTGGGAAGAACCGATGGTCGTTTATATAGAAAATCCAAGTTTGGGAACTCATGGAAAAGCCAAAAATCACTCCTTGATTAACTCAAAATGATTGGCAAGTAATTAGGGAATTAGAAATCGTCAACTTTTGATGATAATGCAAAATAAGCTTTATGACTCTCAATTAGAAGTTGAACTCATGCAAATCTACTTTTTAACTCACAATCAGATGTTGAGTTTAGAAACTTAACATAATGAATCAAAAAGTTGATTTTGAGTTAACTGACCTTCTAATTTTTGCATAGATAAATATGGATTTATTTAATTTCCATATGTTTTATTCTCAACCCATTTGATTTTAATTTAAAATAACTGATTTGTGGGTTAATCAATTATTAAATCAAATTTTAGCAAAAATCATATTTTTATTTTGACAATTCAATTTTAATCAATTAAATAAATATTCAATCAATTATTTTAGATTTTTTGACAAATTTTCAAATAAATAATATTAATTAAGAATAATTTAAGTAAATCTAATTAAAGTGATTAAGTGGCCAAATGAAGTTTAATTAATTAAATATTCAACATATTCAATTAATCGCACTTAGGATAAATAATAATGTCATTATCACCAAATAATATTTAATTAGGGATAATTAGGATAGATTAGGAATATTTAGGAATATTCCCTGATGTAGATTTATGAAAAAATTGATTAGGGTTTTGATAGCTTGATGTGCCTTGGGTTAGGACTTTAGGGTCGATTTTGATCGATTTGTTGATGTAGGAGGTTAATGGTATTGAAGCCCATTATTGGGGTATTATATATTTCCCCTCTTTGAATTACTATACAAAGCGCAATGGTTCAAAGATAAATTTGTTTGTTGAGACCCGAACTTGATTATGTGATGGAGAAACTGATCCTGATTTGATTAATTATTTCCAAGACATAAATTGATTGAGAGATTGAAGATGTTGATTCAAGTCTTGATTGATCAAAGAATCAAAGATGATGTCAACTGGTGGCAATTTGGTTGAGGTATGTACATAGATGTTGTCATTATGGCAACATATGTTCCCTATGAAGAGTGCATAAGCTGGAAAGTAAGTATGGAAGATCACAGACTAAAATTGTCTAAGTATGAAACTGTGATTTTGACAGAGCACCCGATACAGTTTGTTTTGGTGACGTTCACTGGAGCATGATCAGAGTTTTTGTAGTTGAACATAGACTCTATGGTATCTAAGGATACCCCATATTAGTGCACAGAAGAATACAGACAAAGTTATGACTATTTTACCGATGACAGAGTACAACCGACAGTGTAGTTTTGAAGACAGAACTAGTAAATGAATTAAGGGATTATTTTTCTTGTCAAATTAATAACTTAATATTATAAAGAGATGACATCCTAGATGTTTACTCTTGGATAAAGATATGCAAGCCGACAAGAGAAAGATATTATGTCTGTATCTTGTATAAATAAAGATGTACCAAACATACTTGAAATGTAACATGTAATATATGTAAATTGTGATAGCAGCAAAAGTTGTTGATGCGAAGTTGTAAGCAGTACCATATTGTAATTAGTAAACATTTATATTACTTTTTTGGGTAGTGAGCTCATCTGGTAATTAGTTTTTGTATCTAGAACTCCTAACAGGGTTGAGGCTTCTAACAAGGTCTATAGTCCCTTAACCAGGATTGATACACTATATGATTGTAACAAGCTCCTAATAGGGTCAACATCCTTAACTGGATATCTTTTGATTAGTGGATCTTTGTGGGTACCATCCCCACCAGGGTTTTCCCTTGGCTAGGGTTTCCTCAAGAACATATCATGTGTTATGAGTTCTTTACATTTACTGTTATGTATGCTATTTAGTTTCTTATGCTTTGTATGCACTAAAGTAATCTATTATATCCATAAGTGGGCAAAAGTAAAAGTTTGTGAAATAATGATTCACCCCCCCCCCCCTCTCAGTATTTCCTATTTCTAACAATTGGTATCAGAGCTCAGTTACTCAGAGAAGAAACATTCAAAGAAAGCCTAGCAGCTTGAGTAAGATCTCTATGGATATGGATCAATTACAGAAGAATCTTGAAGAAGCTCTTGAGAAAATTGATATGCTTACTGATGAAAGAAACACTTTGAAAAGGAAGTATGATGATGCAAAGAACCTTATTGAAAAATTGAAAGGTAAGATAGAAGATCTAAAATCTGAGAAGGAATCTAAAATTCTTGTTGAAGATTGTGATGATTTATAAAAAGAAAATGTGATCCTTAAACATGAATTGAAGATAGCAAATCTGAAGCTTAGCTTGAAAGATGGAAATGACAATTTGAGACCTGAGAATGAAATTTTAAAGAATGAAAATGAAGATCTAAAATCTAAACTTGGCAAGGTAACATCTGAATTTGATAAAGTCAAATTGCAATATGATGAACTTGAGAAATACAACAAAATTGTGAAAGGTGAATTGACTCAATCCAAACAACAACTTGAGAGGCTATATTCAAATAGTGAAAAGATTGATAAGCAAGTATCTTATGGAAAACCATTTTATGACAAAAATGGTCTTGGATTTAACATATTGAAGATAGTTAGTGAAAGCAAGAAACCAGATCTGAATGAATGTGAAAGCAGTGAAGGAAAGAAGTTAGATGAGAACAAATCTGAAGATGATCCTAAGCAAGAAGAATCATCGAAGCAAGAAGATGCACCAAAGCAAGAAGAACCACTGAAGCAAGAAGAATCATCCAAAGGTATGCAAAGAGAATTCAAAGGTAGATGCTTTACTTGTAATACTATTGGTCATATGAAGAGAGATTGTACATGTAAACAATTCAAACCTCTTAATGGTTATTGTTATAATTGTCATGGTTTTGGACATAGAGCTATTGAATGTAGAAGATCTAAAGTTATTGAGAATAATTACAATAGAAGAATTCCTAGAAATACTAACAATGCATATCAGAGATCAACTGAAGACATGAAAAGAAGAAATGGAATAGTATGTTTTAGATGCAACAAAATTGGACATATTGCTAGAAATTGTAGGACACAAATCAATCAGCAAACACCTAGATATGGAACCAATGGAATCACTTGTCAAATATGTAACAAGATTGGACACACAACAAGATTTTGCAGAATGAACAATGGAGGTTATCATCATAACCCTAACCCTAGAAACTATGCAAGAAGGAATGAAAATGCAGGAAACAAAGAGAAAGGTTGCTGTAGCAATGAAGATGAAGTAAAATTTGTTAAAGGCACAGATCAAGGAGGTATATTCAGCATTGAAGGTAATCAGGAAGGTAATGTATCTAAAGGTAAGAATGAGTCTTTACCTAACCCTTCTTTAAGCACTTAAATTATGTAAATTTTTGTAGTTTAGGAACTTAGGATTAGTATAGAATTAGATTTTGAATGAGTTAAGTTTTTCATAGTTAGATGAAGGTTTTTTGTGTTATACTGATGCTATGGTTAAGTGCGCAAAAAGAAATATTGTGTTTTGCGAGGTCGCAAGAAGATTTATGGTTGTAGGTTTATAGAATCAACTTTTTGGAATCGCAAAATAATTGAATGCGATGTTAGATCGAGTAAATGCTAAGTGTTAAAAGATTGAAATCAAAGTTATTATGATTATCAAGTGATTAGAAGTGAAGAAAGAGGTTTGGAAGCAATTTGTAGAAGTTTGAAGCGCCGATCAAGCAAAAGCCCTAATTTTGTGAATTTGAGGTATTTATCCGACTAAGATCTTGAATTAGCTTAAGTAATTAGATATAATCATGGATGTTTCATTGATTCACAACATTAAGGATAAGAACAGACCTAGAAATAAGAAAGATCCAGTTGAACCCTCAGAAAGAGATGCTAGTTTAGCCTTATCATTCGTACCAGACGGAGTTCTTCATTTAGATAATGTTAAAAGTTATCTTGGATGCAAGTATGAAACCCTAAGGGAGAGTGATTTTAATGGTGAATATAAGAAATTGTACAACTCAGATATGTCAGTGAAACAAGGTTATGAACATCTAGAAAATAATGAAATCATTGAGTACTCTATGAAATATGAATTTGATGATGAGGAGTGTACTAAGATCATTTTGAGTAGGATTCATAATGGTAAATTTTGGTTAGAAGACAGAGTTATAGACATAACTACAGACCTAATTCATGATGTGACTAGATTATCAAAAGTTGGTGAAATTCCACTAAATGAGAAAAACATGAGAAAGATTGTGATTGAAAACACCAGTTCAGTATACAATGGTAGAGGTATAGTCATTAGTAAGATTAAGCAAGATGATGTAAAATACTTGTGTAAGATTTTGACAACAAAGTTCTGTGGAAGCTCTAGAGAAGATGATATGCCAGTAGGTATGGTACACATTACTTATTTGATGTGTGTGGAGAAGAAGCCTGTGGATATGTGTGAAATTATGAGAATACAATTGTTTGAGAATTTGGAAAAGATAAAGAAAGCTAAATACACTCACTTTAGATTTTCCTCATTGGTTACTTACATGTTCTTCCACTTGCTAAGAAGATTTCCTTACACCATTGAATGGAATGATGGTGAGAATACTATGGCAAGAATCAATAAAGTTTACATGAAACATCTTATTGAGAAGGTTAATGACAGTGTAAAGTTAGTGTTGAAAACTTTTCAGAACATTGTGGTAAATAGATCAAGAATTCCTCCATCCCTAGTTGAGAAATACAAAGATGATATATGTTTTATGGTTGATATCGATTTCACTTACATTGAGGTAGTAGAACCTAGACATGAATTCATAGACCCTCTTGGCTATGAAATCTCTGAAGTTGAAAGAGAAGGTTATGTTAGTAGATTATTGAAAAGTAAAGTTGATGCTTACAGCAACAGATTTGGAACATATGATGAAAACTTTGGTTCATCAAAGACACTTAAGGAAGAGAAACAATCAAAGAAGAGAGTGGAGTCTACAATAAAGAAAATTCTAAAAGAATCAGGTATGAGTGAGCAGGAATTTGATATTGCAAAGAAAACTACAGAAGCAATAAGGCAAAGTGAGATACTATCAATCCCACCTTTGGCATCAAGTGTAGAACCTATTCAAGTAAAGGTAAAGGTTGAAGAACCTGAGAAGGAACAAGAAATCAGTCAGACAGAGAAACCCTTTTCTTCAGCACCGAGCAAAAGAATGAAGGCAAGTGCTTCAAGACCAGGTAAAAGATAGAAAATAATTGTTCCACTAGTACCTAGAAGAGTTGCAGAGATAAAAGATGATGAAGTGACAATGAAGAAGAAATCATGGAAACCAAGGATAGAAAGAGTTAATGAAGATATAATGCAGCATGGAGACTTTACCAAAATGAACAAATACTATGATTTATATGGATCCTCTGATAGATTAAATCTTGAGAATGCAATGGTTACACATATGATTTTGTCAAACAAGAAATTTGATACTATTCATGGAAAGATACCCAAAGATTTGTACAATAGACTTATGAGAAGCAAGATGAGAGCACAAGAAGAAGATACCAAAATGAGAGAAAATGTGATTAGACAATTCTATGAGATAAGAGATGATGACCATCTTAAACAGATCCTCAAGCCACTTGAAACCCTATTAAGAACCAAAAGAAGAATTATACAAATAATGGGAGGTCAGTATGAGCAAGTAAAGATTGAAACTAAACAGGCAGTTGTGCAAGTGCTAGAAAACTTGGTAGTAGGAAAAGATAGCAAAGATCAATCAGTTGCAGAACCAGTAAAGAAACAGAGTTCAAAACAAGCAGAGGCAGCAGCAGAGGTAGTTGAAGTTGAAGATATTCCCTCTTCTTCCATAAACATTGGCATAGAATCTATGGACATTGACTTTAGATTCAGATGATGCGGTACTCAACAGTTTGGATAACATTGTTGACAATTTGGTTTTGGGAGAGCAAGAAAAGACTATTGAAATAGAGACTACACAAACTGAAGTGCAAATGGAAACAGAGACCCATACACCTATTGAGCCACAAGAAGACATTAGTCTTACTCCTAAGACTAGAAAGGAGAAAGGAATAGAAACATTGATTGAAGATTTGAGCAAGGAAGTTGATGACGATGATCAATTAGAATTGATCACTTCTTTAAACAAAATTATTGGAAAGAACAAGAAAGTTAAGAATTTGGAAGGTAGTCTAAAAGATTTGACTGAGAAGCTACAAAGCGTCATATCTACAAAAGTCTTTGATTTAGATCCACTTGAAAGAGAAAAGATGGTAATTAATTCTTTTGATGTTGAGTTCACTAATTTGACTGATATTGCTAAGGTTAAGGCTCGGGCAGCTTATGAAGCTGAGATGTTGCAGAATATAAGTTAGAATATCAAAAATGACATTGATAGCCTTGATAGACACATTAAGAACTTAAGGAAACATCTTGAGACTAGAAAGTGTTTGTACATTCAGTGTACAAAATCTAAAAATATTTTAATTGAGGAAGAAAAGAAGATAAAAGAGAAGCAAGATGAAATTGTAGCAGAGACAAACTCTTTGGCCAGCCTACACATTAAGATCAGTACAGTTGAGAATAAGATCAGAAAATTATGTGATGAAATAAGGACTTTGAATGATGAGAAGAACAAGAAAATTATCAGAATAAACATCTTGAGAGAGCATGTCTCAATCAAGTTGACTATAATAGAAGAGAAGCTAGATGAATGTCTTTCTGCTAAGACAACATTTTAGAAGTTCAATTTTGAATCCCTTCAAGCCTGTCAGATTGCAGCATACGGATTGAGTACTTTACTCAATGTAGCAGAATCAATAAAGAAGGCATGGGAGAAAGATTTTGAGACTTGGAAGATAGATTTTGCAGATTGTATTGCAAGCCTACCGGCTTTGCAATAAGATAGTAAGGTAAAATTTTTGACACATTTTTGTATATCCTTTTCCACCCTTTATTTTGTCATTGTTGTCAAAGGGGGAGAGATACTTAGAAAATTGTCTATATATGATAAGGAAGGATACTCATAGGGGGAGTTCTATGGAGTATTATGAAGTGTTACAGATTATGTGTATATTTTGAGGAGATATGAGGATAGTATACCTATTTTATACTATGGCCACAATTTTGATACAAATTTTGAGATTTTGACTTGTACACTTAGCCAATTTTATCATATGTTGCCACCAATGACAAAGGGGGAGATTGTTGGAAATTTGGCTAAGCTATGTACAAAGATGTTGTCATTATGGCAACATATATTCCTTATGAAGAGTGCATAAGATGGAAAGTAAGTATGGAAGATCGCAGGCTAAAATTGTCTAAGTATGAAACAGTGATTTTGACAGAGCATCCGATACAGTTTGTTTTGGTGATGTTCACTGGAGCATGATAAAAGTTTGTGTAGTTTAACATAGACTCTATGGTGTCTAAGGATAGCCCATCTCAGTGCATAGAAGAGTATGGATAGTACGGACAAAGTTATGACTATTTTACCGATGAAAGAGTACAGCTGACAGTGCAATTTTGAAGACAGAACTAGTAAATGAATTAAGGGATTATTTTTCTTGTCAAAATAATAACTTAATATTATAAAGAGACAACATCCTAGATGTTTAATCTTGGATAAAGATATTCAAGCCAACAAGAGAAAGATATTATGTTTGTATCTTGTATAAATAAAATGTATTGAACATACTTGAAATGTAACATGTAATATATGTAAATTGTGATAGCAGCAAAAGTTGTTGATGCGAAGTTGTAAGCAGTACCATATTGTAATCAATAAACATTTATATTACTTGTTTGGGTAGTGAGCTCATCTGGTAATCAAGTTTTGTATCTACAACTCCTAACAGGGTTGAGGCTTCTAACAAGGCTTATAGTCCCTTAACCAGGACTGATACACTATATGATTGTAACAAGCTCCTAACAGGGTCAACATCCTTAACCAGATATCTTTTGATTAGTGGATCTTTGTGGGTACCATCCCCACCAGGGTTTTCCCTTGGCCAGGGTTTCCTCAAGAACATATCATGTGTTATGAGTTCTTTACATTTACTGTTATGTATGCTATTTAGTTTCTTATGCTTTGTATGCACTAAAGTAATCTGTTATATCCATAAGTGGGCAAAAGTAAAAGTTTGTGAAATACTGATTCTCCCCCCCCCTCTCAGTATTTCCTATTTCTAACAGTCAAAAATAGAAACTATGAACCTGTGATTACAAAGAAGTGATAAAACGTCTAATTCTGAACCTGTGATTATGAGCTATCAAATATCCTGACTCTAGACTTACTTGTCCAAAGGAATCAAAAGGATACCCACTCTGAATCCTTCACTTACAAAGAATAAAGGAAATAACACATTTGAACTGATGGTTATGAAGAGCTAATACCATTTACAAGATTAAGAGAATACCATATTGATATGGATTTTGATGAATCTGATATGCCCCAAGTGATGATGACTTTGATTAAGTTAACAATTAGACTTGGTTGTGTTGGATACAATTGTCTGAAGGACATTATTGGATTAGCTATGTGTTGTTTTTGATGTCACACAAATGTCATATCAATTATCGTTCTCAGTATCTACTGAGTTCAGTCGGTCAGCTAAGCAGTTCTCAGTATCTACTAAGTTCAGTCAGTCAGCTAGGTGGTTTTTAGTGTCTACCGAGTTCTCTCAGGTGTCTAAAGGAAACATGATAGGATAACAGTGTTAATCAAGCCTCCTCAGTTATCAAAGGAAATTAGTGGTTACCGAGCTCTCTCGGTCTCCAAAGGATGTTGTAGAATTTGCTGTGGTTACCGAGTTCTCTCGGTCACCGAAGGAAATCTTTTCAGGATTAATGTTTACTGAGCAAGGTCGACCCTTTCAAAGAATTTTGTTATTACAATTTATTTATCCTAGCTGACTGTTATAATAATTATTAGTGCCAACTTGTCAATCTAAATAATTATGAAATGGCATATATATATATAGAAGGTCAAATGGTGAATAAGAGACAATACAACATGCAGAAATCATTTTGAAGAAAGATGTGTGCAAATTTTGAAGGATGGTCAGATATCCTTAAGGAGTAGCAAAGCTTTAATTGATCAGTAAGGATCTAGTGAAACAGAACAGAGATCTATATTCAGCAATTCAGTTGCAAGTCATTTCATTGTTACTCTCTAGCAATTGTAGCAGTGATATCAAAATCTCTTAACCGAGTTGGTTTAACAACCATTTTGTAAATCCTCTAACAAGGTAACAGTTCTATTGAATTGTTTCAAGACCTCTTACAAGGCCACTCCTAGTAGGGTGATTAAATCCTCTAACAAGGTCACACCTAACAGTGTGTTTTGTAACCTTTTACCGGGTTGGCTTCTAACCGGGCATCACTTCAGAAGAGTGAAAAATAGTAACTAGTTACATTGGTGGTTTTTCCCATATGGGGTTTCCATGGTAAATCTGGTGTCTCTTATGTTCATGTTATTTTCTTTATTCATGTAAGTTAATCAGTGATGAATGCTTAAGAACAGTTTAAATTATTACACACTTCAAGGATCAAGTTTCCAGTGTTTCTTTGTGGTTAACTGATTCAGCCCCCCTCTTAGTTACTGCATCTATATTTCCAACAATTGGTATCAGAGCTTTTGGTGCTTGCAGGAAGGGTTTCAAGGACCTAAGCTAAAGATCAGGATGTCTTACAAAATAGAAATTCCAAGGCTTAACAGAAATAACTTTTTAGCATGACAAGGTCTCATGAGATTACATCTAGCTTCCATTGGTGATTCAGGATGCAAATATATTGATCAAGAATATACAATTCCTACTGGCACATTGACTGTTGAAGACATTGCAGAGAAGAAGAACCATAACACTATGATGATAGACATTGCATCAGCTCTTAGCTATGAAGAATTTGATGAAATCAAAGACTGCACAACTGCTCATGAAATGTGGAACAAGCTGAAGAAAATCTATGGTGGTGATGACAATGTGAAGAGAGCCAAAGCAGAGAGCCTAAGAGGACAGTTTGATCAAATGAAAATGAGAGAAGAAGAAAACATTGCAAAATATGTTGAAAGGATCAAGACAAGTGTTAGTGCAATCAGAGCTTCTGGAGGAAAAATTGATGATGAAATGGTTATAAGTAAGGTTCTTAGAACATTACTCCCTATTTATGCAATAAGAGTTTCTGCTATTCAAGAAAGAAGATGTGAAGAAAATCACAATATAACTTTGGATGCCTTAGTTGGAAGATTGACAGCCTTTGAATTGGATAACTATGACAACTATGTTCCAACTTCTAAAAATATTGAATCAGCTTTTGAGGCCAAACTTTCACTCAAGAAAGGGAAGAAAATCCATCAGAAAGTGAAGAAGAATCAGAGGAAAGTTCTGATAGCGATCTTGAAGTTATTGAAGCATTACTTGCAAAGAAGTATTCAAGAGGCAGAGGAAAATACAAAGGTAAAACTCCCTTAATCTATTTTTCATGTGAAGAAATTGGTCATATTGTAGCTAGGTGTCCAAACAAGAAAAGAAAAGATGAGAAGAAAAATTACAAGTACAATGGCAAGAAAAATTTCAAATCATTCAAGGATAAAGGTAAGAAAACATGTTTCTTAGCTAAAGATTCAGATGATAGTGAAGAAGAAATTATTTTCATTGCTGTAAAAGATGAATCTGATAATGATGAAGATGAGATGGCACTTATCTCTCATATAAGAAAGAATGATACATGGATTATAGACAGTGGATATTCACATCATATGACTGGTGATAGGACCAAGTTTGAACACTTTGAAAACTTTGATGGTGGTAATGTAAGGTTTGGAAACAATGAACCTTGTTGTATAAAAGGAAAGGGATGAATTTCATTAACCAAAGAACTTATATGTGATAATGCATATTGGGTCAAAGGACTAAAGCATAATCTTCTAAGTGTAGCACAGCTAATCAACATTGGATTCAAGGTTGAATTCATGAATGGAAAAGAAAGACTGTTGGATGACAAAGGAAAACTGATAGGATCAGGCAAACAAACCAAAGGTAACCTATTTTATCTTGATCTTGGTGATTAATCATGTTTTATTACTCAAATTGAAGAAATTTGGCTATGACACAAAAGGTTATGTCATGTAAATTTTGACAACATGATAAAAATAAGCAAATTCAAGAAAGTAAGAGGTATTCCTACTTTGAAGAAACCTGATGTTGGTCTATGCAAGAATTGTCAAATTGGTAAAATGGGAAAGTCTAGTTTCAAAAGTAAAAACTATCAGTCTGAAGATATTTTGGAAATTGTGCATACTGATTTATGTGGACCTATTGGAATTGAGAGCTATACCGGAGAAAAATTCTTTATTCTCTTTGTTGATGATTATTCTAGAATGATGACTGTTATGTATTTAAGAGAAAAGTCTGAAGCATTTGATAAGTTCAAATGGTATTTAGCAAGAGTAGAAAAGGAAATAGGAAAAAGAATAAAATGCTTGAGATCAGACAGAGGTGGTGAATTCATCTCCCATGAATTCAATAATTTCTGCATTGAAAGAGGAATCAAAAGACAGGTATCAGCCCCGAGAACCCCTGAGCAGAATGGAATAGCTGAAAGAAGGAACAGATCTATCATGGACTGTGCAAGGACTCTAATGATTGAAAAGAACATTGCTATGAAATACTGGAAGGAAGCTATCAAAATTGCAGTTCATACCTTAAACCGAGTATAGCTGAGAAAAGACACATTCAAGACTCCATATGAGCTATGGTATGGCTACAAACCAAATGTAAGTTACCTAAAAGTATTTGGTAGTAAATGTTACATCTTGAAAGAATCTAGAAAAGGAAAATTTGATGTAAAAAGTGATGAAGGAATATTTTTGGGATATTCTTGCAAAAGTAAGGCATATAGATGTCTAAATTTATCTACTCACAAAATCATAGAAAGTGCACATGTGAGAATTGATGAGTTTGCAGAAAAGATTGAAGAAGAAAGCAAAAAGGAACCAGAGGACTACAGAAAATTTGTTTACATCAAACCTGATACATTGCTAGACACATGTAAGGAGACTACATCTATCGAGCCCAGTACAGTAACCGAGTCACAAGAAGAAGTTCTAACCGAGTCACAAAGTACCGAGTCTCAGTCTGAAGCTACCGAGAAACTATCTACTGAGCCCGAGCAATCTAAACCTAAAGATGAAGAAGATGACAATATAACTCATTCAGGAAGCAAGGAACCTATATTAGCCAAGTACGTCAGAAAGCATCATAAACCAGATTAGATTATTGGAAACAAATCAGATGGTACTATGACAAGAAGTAAACTAAAAGGTACATGTTTATTTGCTGATTTTGAACCTAAAAATGTCAAAGATGCATTAGAAAATGAAAGTTGGATTGAGGCTATGAATGAAGAAATAGAGAAAATAGAGAAAAATAAGATGTGGACTCTTGTACCTAGGCCTAAAGATAAAAATATAATTGGGACAAAATGGGTATTTAGAAATAAGTTGAATGAAGATGGTCAAGTATCAAGAAACAAAGCAAGATTGGTATGTAAAGGATATTCTCAAGAAGAAGGAATAGATTATGGAGAGACTTTTTCTCCTGTTGCAAGATTAGAAGGTGTGAGGACTTTACTTGCATATGCAGCACATAAAGGATTTAAGGTATATCAGGTGGATATCAAATCTTCTTTTCTCAATGGTATTCTTGAGGAAGAAGTCTACATTGAGCAACCTGAAGGTTTTATAGATCCAGACAAAAGGGATATGGTCTGCAAATTACACAAAGCATTATATGGTCTGAAACAAGCTCCTAGAGCATGGTATGAAAGATTACATAACTATCTTACTCAGATTAATTTCAAAAGGGCCAATGACAACAACAATTTATACATCAAAGAAGGATCAGATAACAAAATTGTTTTGGCAGAAATATTTGTGGATGATACTGTGTTTACAGGAAATGATGATCAGTGCAAAGAATTTTCAAAGCTTATGAACAAAGAATTTGAAATGTCTATGTTTGGTCAGATAAAATTCTTTGTTGGACTTCAGATTCAGCAGAACAAAAATGGTATCTACATTACTCAGTCTAAATATATCAGGGAAATACTTCAGAAATTTGGTATGGAAGATTCAAAACCAGTTGGTACACCCATGTGTACTAGACTGAAGCTTACCAAAGATGATGATTCAAAAGAAGTAGATCAGACCTTATATAGATCAATGATTGGAAAATTACAGTATGTAGTACACACAAGGCCTGATATTGCCTTAGTAGTTGGAATAGTGGCAAGAATCTCGGCTAAACCCAGAGAAAATCACATGATGAAAATCAAAAGAATCTTGAGGTATTTAAGAGGAACTGAAGATTATGGCTTGTGGTATAAATTTGGAGGTAATCTGGATTTAAAAGTGTTTACTGATGCTGATTGGGCAGGAAACATTGATGATAGAAAGAGTACAAGTGGTGGTGCATTCTTTCTTGGCAAGAGGTTAGTATCTTGGACTAGTAAAAAGCAAAACTGCACATCCCAATCCACAACAGAAGCAGAATATGTTGCTGCAGCAGTAAATTGCTCTAATATTATATGGTTTAAATAGCTTTTGGAAGGCATGAAGGTTGAGATCAAAGAACCAGTTGTTATGTTTTGTGATAATACAAGTGCAATAAATATTTCAAAGAATCCAGTAATGCATTCCAAAACTAAGCACATTGCAATTAAATATCACTTTGTCAGAGAATTGGTGTAGGACAAGGAAATCAGATTGGAATATATTCATACAAAAGAACAAATTGTAGATATCTTCACCAAACCACTACCTAAGGATGCATTCTTGTATCTAAGAGGCAAGTTAGGGGTCACTCCCCTATCCGAGGTTCACTAAATAAAGTTTTAGTGATGCATCAACCAGAACATGTTGAAGATCAATCAGTTGATGCAGCATAGTCAGGAAATCATTGCATATGAACCAGTACATAAGGTACATTGATATTTACCAAAACTGTGTTAATTGTCTTTGGCATGTGTTGTCAAAGAGGGAGAGTTTGCTGTCATTTCAAGAAATTTCTAAGAAGAATAATTTGAGAAGTTAAGAGGGAGAGTTCTCAGTTAGAGAAAGAAGTTTGAAGATGATGGGAATTAGAATGAAGCTAAGTTTATGTTTCTTACTCTTGGTTTATCTGTGAAATTTCATTTTGCTATGACATGTTGTGTTGCCATCAATGCCAAAGAGGGAGATTGTTGGATACAATTGTCTGAAGGACATTGTTGGATTAGCTATGTGTTGTCTTTGATGTCACACAAATGTCATATCAATTATCATTCTTAGTATCGATCGAGTTTAGTTGGTCAGCTAAGTGGCTCTCAGTATCTACCGAGTTCAGTCAGTCAGCTAGGCAGTTTTTAGTGTCTACTGAGTTCTCTCGGGTGTCTAAAGGAAACATGATAGGATAACAGTGTTAACCGAGCCTCCTCGGTTATCGAAGGAAATTAGTGGTTACCGAGCTCTCTCAGTCTCCAAAGGATGTTGCAGAATTTGCTGTGGTTACTGAGTTCTCTCAGTCACCGAAGGAAATCTTTTCAGGATTAATGTTTACCGAGCAAGGTCGGCCCTTTCAAAGAATTTTGTTATTACAGTTTGTTTATCCCAACTGACTGTTATAATAATTATTAGTGCCGACTTGTCAATCTAAATGATTATGAAATGGCATATATATATAGAAGGTCAAATGGTGAATAAGAGACAATACAGCATGCAGAAGTCATTTTGAAGAAAGGTGTGTGTGAATTTTGAAGGATGGTCAGATATCCTTGAGGAGCAACAAAGATTTAATTGATCAGAAAGGATCTAGTGAAACAGAACAGAGATCTATATTCAGCAATTCAGTTGCAAGTCATTTCATTGTTACTCTCTAGCAATTGTAGCAGTGATATCAAAATCTCTTAACCGAGTTGGTTTAACAACCATTTTGTAAATCCTCTAACAAGGTAACAGTTCTATTGAATTGTTTCAAGACCTCTTACAAGGCCACTCCTAGCAGGGTGATTAAATCCTCTAACAAGGTCACACCTTACAGTGTGTTTTGTAACCTTTTACCGGGTTGGCTTCTAACTGGGCATCACTTCAGAAGAGTGAAAAATAGTAACTAGTTACATTGGTGGTTTTTCCCATATGGGTTTCCATGGTAAATCTGGTGTCTCTTGTGTTCATGTTATTTTCTTTATTCATGTAAGTTAATCAGTGATGAATGCTTAAGAACATTTTAAATTATTACACACTTCAAGGATCAAGTTTCCAGCATTTCTCTATATATTTACCGAGTGGCAAAGGAAATAATTTGTTAAGATATTTAAGGGATCAGTGGTAATATTTTTGTGGTTAACTGATTCACCCCCCCTCTCAGTTATTGCATCTATATTTCTGACAGGTTGTTGTCTTGATTGCTGAAGAAGATTTGATAAATAAATTTGATAATGATCTGTAATACCATACCCCCTTCGTGATTAAAATTTAAATCTGGCGAGAAAGCCAATTTGAATTAATATTTAGCAATGTGAACGATTTTGGAATTGGTTATATACATCCAGGGATGCATTTTGCATCATTTAAAGGCATGGCTGACCAAGTTTGACCACTTTTGACCATGGGTTGACCATGGTTCACCAAGTTGAAAATTTTGAGAATTTGATGTTAAATGATAAAATAGGTTGAGGTCTGGATTTTTTTGATGTCATGAAGGTCGATTATGCAAGCAGTCGGTCATCTTTTGTCCAAAGTTTTAAATCATGTTTTGAAAAGTGAAATGATCTTAGATTTTGATTTTGATCTTGAAAATGGATTCAGGACGTCAAAATTAACTAAGGGTGGTGTTTTCATGTAAATCGGAGCACTTTTGAAAATTAGGTGAAAAATATATAAGGCCAAAAGGGGTCATTTTTAAATCATTTGTCTCATTTGACTTTTCTAGCTTGTGGAGCCCTCTGAGAGATAAAATGGTGGTTCTAGTCTTGCACAGGTTTGAGGACTCTCATCAATTTTAGAGACCCTGGCCATTCAGGAACCTGATAAGTCAACTTCTTAACTCCTCTTTTCATTGAATTTGCATGTTTTAATTTGAATTTTGTGATTCTTTAGCTATTTTTAATTTTTGTTTCATGAGTTTTCGTATGACACTTGGTGCACTGTCGTATGAAAATCCAAGTTCATGTCAAATGTTGTGTGTGTTTTCCTAGGGTTTCATATGGGAGACACCCATCTCTTGTATGATATTTCTCTGCATCCCACAGTTGTCGTACGACACAATATTTAGTGTCATTTTACATAAAATGTTGTATGGGTTGTTGTATAGTTTTGTACAACACTTGACACCAATATTTAATTTCCTAAATTGTTGTATGGAAAAAAATGATCATTTTTAGGGTAGTTAACACATTTTTTCAAAAAAATTAATTTGTCAGCTAGATTTAATGGCATTTATTGCACCTTTTAGAAAGTTTAGTTTGTTGATTTGCTTGCATTTAATATTGATTTGGATCAATTTACTGATGTCACTTTCATATTTTTGGTGTCTGTAGGTTAGGTAACCCAATATTCATGTCAAAGTGTCTCACCTAGCCACTCAGAGGTTATGTATCTCACTACTAGACCCCCTCAGAGTACATCTGGCTACATGTGGGTGTTGGCAAAATATTCAGTGCTCTCATCAAGATTTGTGACATGGTTTAACCACCTCCTATGTCTTCTATAAGTCTAGTGGTTGTATTGGGCATTAATAGATCAATCTTTTGGTGCAACAACAACCACTACTTGTAACAAGTGGTATCAGATCTTGGTCACAGGTTTGAATACCCTCGGGTAACGTTGAGGGGGAGATTGTTGGAAAAATGGTCAGTGATCCCCTCAGGATTCATGACATGGTTTAACCACTTCCTATCTCTTTTATAAGTCTAGTGGTTGTATCAGGCATTAATAGGTCTATCTTTTGGTGCAATGAAAATCACTACTTGTAATAGTGGGTTCAAGCATTTAATAGGTTTTCCCAAGATTAGGAAAAATCATGGCCTTATCAAAACATTGATTGAGAGATTCCATTCAGAGACTTAGACCTTTCATCTCCCTACATGGGAGATTACTATTACCCCAGAGGATGTGTATTGCATTCTCAAGATTCTATTCTATGGTCCCCTCCCTAACTATATTAGCTCAAGGAACACAGGTCTCTAGGCATTCCAAACAATATTTGATGTAGATGAGAAGATATCTCAGCAGATTCCATGGGAGACCCTACTTCAAAGATATGGACAGAGCCATAGGCTTGACTACATTATAGTAGGGATGATCAGAGGGGTGATCATGTCTGACCATTAGCAGAACAGTTTCTTGATGGGATGGGGCCCAATGGTGTAGTGTCTGATGGCTCACCCTATAGAGTTCGAGTGGGGTTAGTGCTTATTGGCACATATATTTTCAAAGATGCATAAGGTTATTTACCATGAGGGTAAGAGTTATGATAGTGGGGTTATAGTCTTACAGGTCTGGGCATGGGAGTATATCCCTATTTGTAGGCTGATATACAAAGATGAGAGGTAGCCTTAGTAGCCTCTGATTTACAGGTATGCAGGATATGTCACCCAGGCAAGGATGGGTCAGACTGAGTACTAGCGGCGGGTTTTGGATGACATGACAGTTGTGGTCTGGAGGCCATATTTATAGGTTGAGGCATGGCCCATAACTAGGGCATAGATGGTATATTTTTATTAGAGTCATGTTCTTATTACTTGATCGACCAATATTTTGGAGAGATTTTTTATCACACAGGTGTGGAGGCAGTATGGCCTCATACAAGATGCCCCATGGGAGTTTGCTTCATATTCCCAATAGGTGTGAGAGATGGGACTAGGCCGGGGTCCACATCTATCATATGTCATATGCATGTAGGAGTATAGTGGTCTTCAAAGTTGAAACTGGGACTATAGAGTACATGTAGCAGATGACAGAGTAATAGGTGCTTACAAGGCATATCTAGAAGAGCACCCATTCCTTCAATTTTTAGATCCCATAAAGCCTATCCCAATGATAGAGGAGGTTGATGATGTCATAGGTGCACCCCATGATAGGGGTCAGAGGAGGAGGGATACTTAGATTCAAACTATACAGCAGACTCCTCCAGTTCAGAGAGTAGTTGGTACCCTTACATAGCAGGTGCCTAATGTTAGAACTGCCCCTAGGCCATGAGTGGTTCCATTGGTGATGCCCTTAGTTTTACAATGGAGATAGACCAGGGGTGAGGGTGGATCACTAGGTGCCATTAGTATCATTGTAGGAGTAGATTAGGTTTCTGGAGCAGATCAAGATGTTCCCATGGGTGAGGTGGAGGATCTGCCCGATTTTGATTTGGGAGATGAGGTGAGATGCCAGAAGGTGAGGGGAGATTTCACAATCGTAAATTAATGAGTGTAGATCATCTATTTATAAGCCCCGGGGCCTAGGGCCCAACCTTGATTGAAATGATTTATCCACTTTAAATATCTAATTAATTTGTTAGTTAAATGGTAATTGTCCTTCAAAAATTTCCAAATCTTTGATATTTAATCCAACAGTGGGTGAAATTAGAAATATGACTTATGATAAGACATATTCTAACTTGGGAATAATGAAGGTCAAAAGGATTGCATGACACAAGTGGACATAAGAATTATTTAACATACAAAAACTTAAAACATATGCCCACTCTGTAGAAACAATGAAAAAATTATGTTAGTTGCGAAATGGCAGCACAAAATGAAGCTTTACCATTGATGTAAGATCATCAAACAATCAGAAAACAATGTCCTTAGATGAAATGATATCTTAAATTAAGCCTTAAGGCATTATTCTATCAAGGTAATGAATCTAATGATGTGACACATATGTGTCATTGAAAATTGAAAGGCGTCATCTAAGAAGCCATTAATTGATAGTTACATTACTTTAATTGATGTCATCTAATCATCACCATTAATTAATAATTTTATCTAACATTATTGAAGATTTCTAGCATAATTCTTCTTTTTTGGTGTGAAAAAAAGAGGTCACTGACTCACACGTCTGTTGGATTACAACATATCAATGACCAAAAGTGAATTTCAGGCCTATTGTTGGTCTTCATAACCTTTACAGAAAACTCTCGATGGAATCATGACATGTGGTATGATTGATCATGGGCTTATTGGATGAGGATCATAGTGATGGAACCCACTACACCTGCTTGTGCAACTTCAACATCAAATCAAAATCATTGGATTAAGAGAGACGAACGGTGGAAGGTGCATTTCAGATGGAATGTGGTGGGACAACTCCTTTACTGAAAACTCTCTTTGGAATCATCACATGTGTCATTCTTTGAGAATGAAAACTCAGGACCGAACTTATTAAATTTAAGTTAAAAACTTAAATCACCTGGAATGTTAAATTTAATAATTATTTCCAATTATTAAATCACCATACCAACTATACAACTATTGTATTAAATCACCAAGTTTATATGCATTTTTGAAAAACATTCGCCATGACAAATAAATAAATTAAAATATTTGGAAAATAGTTTTGCCATAATTTATTAGTATACGGAAGTTTGATTCGCCAATTAAATTAATAATTTTCCTATAAAAAAATTGTAGTTGCCATATTTTATAAAATTTTTATACATTTTAAAGAAATTCACCACCAAATATCCATATTTTGAAATGCTATTTGCCATCAATATTAAAAATTTCCCTCCAAAAAATATGGGATTCGCCATGATTTTATAATTTTTGGGAGGGGTGTGAGGCCTCACCCCGACCCATCATAGCACTACTGATTCGTTCACACTTTGATGCTTTATATTTTGATACATTGATACACTTTTGATTATCCTGATAGATACTCGAGATAATATGTTTTATGATGATGATTATATGGATTACATTCTGATATGGATTAGACCTAGAACATGTGGTTGATTTTGATTATGCATGTTTAGATATGTGAAATGATGAGAAGATCAGATCATGATTAGATTTGATTATTTCATGGATGATATGTAGTTACTATGTTTAAACATTATTGAATGAAAAATTACAATTAGAATTGAATTCTGCACATTGATTTATGTTGTTAATTATGAATTAAAAATGTATATTTCATGTGATTTTATTACCTTGGACTACTGATGCTCGAGTTTAGTGTGCAGGAAAGAGAACCATAGAATTATTTAGAGAATCAAGGCTAAACATATGTGAATTGTGTAAGTCAAGGTTTATTTCGATATGGGATTAAAAACCTCGTTGCAATGTGATCTTGTTGTAAATATGAATTTCATGTGTGTTATTAGTTTAACTTCATATTGTCAATTAGGACATGTCATTATAGATGTGATGTGTATTTTTTTGGTGTCACTTGACACTTGTATTGTATATGTGGAAGATGACATGTCAATTAGGGCTTGTGAAGAACCTCCTAACCCTATAAAATATTGTATTAAGTTCCACTTGCTTGTAGATGTCATGTAGGGATCACATCAAGTTGGGAACTCGGATTTGGACTTTAGGGGTACTTTAGAGGGGTCAAAAGTGACTCTAGGGTGTAGTTTTAGCCTAAATTAGCTAACCCTAAGTAGGTACCTTGGGTTGGGGGTTAGTTTTTACCTATGGGAAACCCTAGAACCTCATTATGGAACTCCAAAAAGCATACTTTTCAAAAGTGGCGAAAATGGAAGTGGCCACATGCATTCTAACTTGCCCCACACTCTTTTCCAAACCCATAATTAAGAGGGGAGACAACATGGAAGACCAAGGATTTGGTGTCATGTCTCAATTAATGCTAGTTGTTGAGTACTTTTTATAGGCATTTTTAGTGAGATGGGAGGGAGTTAGTGGGTGTTGACCCACTCTCTAATTTTAGAGACAATTAAGTTTTGGAAAAAGAAGAAAGGAGAAGGATACGAAGCTCAAATCAACTTCAATCTTCCATTTTGCTTTGGATTCAAGGTTGGTGGCTCTACCATGAAGGAAACTTTTTTCTTGAAGCTCATGAAGAAGATTGTTATGTAAATTGTATTGTAGATTTGCTTATCTTTCTTTCCATGAAAGAATATTTGTTGCATCTCATTTTGTTATTTTTTGTGTTAAAAGAGTATGTGAGAGCTTGTATGTATGTTCTTGTAAATCTCTCCATTGTTGTGTTGGAAATGAGATTGCATATGGATTTTTCTTCATTTCTTGTTTTGTTATTTTTTTTTTAGAATGTTTTGTTCATGGGAGTAAGGCATTACTCACCCTTTGGGAAGGGAAGAAGTGGCCTTGGGTAAGGGGTTAGTTTGGCTATCCATTGTAGTGAGAGTCTCTTCTCTTGGAGAAGAGGGATAAATTCATGGGGTATGGGCACCATGAGGCCATTTATATTCTTGCATCTTGAGGATGTTGATAATGAAAGTTTGTGAATAGAGGTTTGATAATGTAGCCTTGAAGAGGCAATGAAATATTCATGTTGAGAAAATGTAAATGCAATGGTATTCTCCTCATTGGAAAATCCCACCTTCACCCTTCTCAATGAGTTGGAAAACTCATTTGTAAAAACCTTGGATGGGAGTTATTTGTTGTTGTGCATATATGTGTTGTGAGCATTTTGTAATGTATACCCATTTAGCCTTGGTTCTTCAAGCTCGGGGTGGTCTCCTTGAGACCTTGGATGGGAGGTGAGCTTCCCATGGTTCTCCTCATGTATTTGCAGGTTTTGAAGTCAAGATGATTGTGGAAAAGCTTGGGAGAAATCTCTATTTTTGGTGTAGTTGTGTGAGAGAAACTTTAATGTTGCATGGTTACTCCCTTTTGTATTGAGATTTATTTCTTGTGGAGTGTTGTAATGTTCATATTGAAAGCTTTATCAAGTAAGATGTGAAGAGCTCTTATTCATTAGGTTTTAGTTTCCATTAAAGGCAGAAATATTGTATGCTATCCATTGACTGAATAGATCTTTTATCTTGAGGTTTTGTAGTTGTATTGTGAAAGATTACCAAAATGTAAATGAGGAATCCTTACTTTCATGCATATTGTATTCTATTCATTGGAATGGTGATGTGAATCTTTCATTGTAAAATGATATCCAAGTTGAAAAAAAAAACAATTTATTAGTTTTATAGAAAGTAAAGTTTTATTGAAATGAAAAGTTAGTATTCTCTTAAATGTCTGATTGTAATTTTCAAGTTCATTTCATTCAATCTCTTTTTTGAACAAACTTCAATTGAAATGAGATCAATACCTTAGTTTTGAAAACCAATAATGCAACCTCTATTGCCTCCAAAATAAAGTATGATAACCGTAAAAAAAATTAAACTTGTTAGAATTCTAATGTAAAAATTACATATTACTAATATTCAATTCATAGTCTTCTTAGTGTAATGCATTAATTAAATAATCATATGCATACAATTAGTTCTCCTATAAAAAGAAAAGAAATCAAGAAGTTATAGGCAATGTCAAAACTATAACTATGACACTTTCCAGATTTTTAGAGCAAAAATGCTCTTTGGAATTTGTATGGGAAGGAAAATAATTCTTTTTGCCATAGAGAATATTCCCTCCCCCAAAATACCTACCCTAATAAAAGTTAGTTAATCAATATTAGTACTAAAAATAAACCTAATATTAATAAAAGAACTTCATAATACATATCCTCTACTTGTATGCACGTGGACCCCACTTCATATCCTCCCTTAAATGGGAAGAGATAGCACTGTCAATATATATATATATATATATATATATATATATATATATATACCAATGTCTTGCTTGCATGTGATTGGAAACCTTCATGTCCTTGTCTTCATTGGGCTTAATACCCACACCCAAGCTCCATGCCATACCTCTTCCCATCTCCCCATGCACACTTTTCCACCAACATATTTGCCTTGACTTACATATTCAACTACCCCCCTTCACTTCTCCATGTGTAATTAATAGTGTAGTGGGTTGGGTTTAATATGTTTGGGTAGGCACTAATCCCATGTCACCTCAAGTAGCCACCCTTCTCCTAGCTCTTCAAACGTACCATGACTTCTAGCTTAGTGCTGACATAAGATGTTACTCACCTTTTGACATGTCACTTTCCTTCCTTTATCCATGTGAAATTACATAAAGTTGGGGCTGAGTTTAATGAAAATTTGGTGGACCCAAACTACATGCCCTTAAATACCTACATTCTCCCTTGTAGAATTTTGAAATTCCCTTGGTAGTTGACCTTTTTGCTTGGGCTTTTCACCCACTTGGCACGTGGGGCCCATGGGAATGTTAGGGAAGATAGGATAGGAAGGTGGTGGGATAGATTAGTAGGTTTTATAGGTAGGGTGTTTAGGATAGATGAGTGGGTTAGTAGGGTTAATAGGTTAGATTAGTAGGCTAAATTTTAGGATTTGATTTGTCTTTCTAGTTATTAATTTTATTTATTAGATTCTAATTGTCTTATGTGATTTAATCCATAGTCAAGCAAATTAATTACAAATTTTTAGGTTTTGATTAATATTATCTATTAATAAACCCATTAGAGAATTTTTATAGCTCACTACATTCAATGGTTAAATTAATGATATAGTTCATTTTAAATTGTTAATTGATTATAAATGAGATCATTAGTTTAAGGATATATTGAGTAATATGTCCAGATTTAAATATTAATGAAATCAATTGTTATCTATTAGTTATTTTACTCCACTGATAATTAGTTTAAATAAGATCATCTATAAAAGTTAATGAGTTATTTAAATAGATAAAATTGCTTTTGGTTATTAAGATTAGGATCTAATGAATCGATCCATTTAAATTAATTAATGTGTTAAGTAGGTTATTAGTATAAATGGGGAAAAGTTAGCGTATCTAATATCCTTCTAATGTCAAAATAACATTTTGTCCTAGTTAACACTACTCGGTTTATTGTTGGATTATAAGCCAATTTGGATTGTTAAGGTAGTTGATTCATGAACCATTATCGTAGGATAAATTTTCTATTAGTGAATCAAACCTTTTTCGAAAGCTATAACCTAGGTAGAAATATTATTTATGGTCATAGTCTATGGGGATAAATTGAATATTTAATGCCCTAGGTATCTTGAATACATCACGAAGGGAAGTTCTAAAGTGGAATTGTATACACTAGGAATCCACTATCTGAACTTTGACTTTTACGACAATAGTTAGGAACTTTTATCCGCTAGACCCCCATTTTCATATTGTTAATCCTTGGCTTAACGCTCTTCAAACTTGATCCTAGATTGTGGCCGACTTAACTGCTATCAACTTACACTTAACCTTTGAATGTTACTCTCTAACATTTCACTTTAAAAAAAAAAATTGTTGCATTTTTTGTTGGTTATTTTTGGGCATGACAAGGGGGGTTTCTTAAAGTTATCCCTGCCAAGGACAACAACATAACTGATGGATGCCATCATGTTGCACTACCATCTCATATGGGAAAAGTACAAACTTAGTAGGAATGAAATAGAAGGATGTAAAACATAGAACTATTCTATGAAAATGCAAATAAGGTAAACAAATAGAACATCAATGGGTGAAATAAAGTATACAAAATAAGAGGAAATGATAATGGAAATCAAAAATCATGATTCTATGAAAAAATCAACTTAGTAGTGTAGACGATTCAACTATTTATGAATATTTTATGAGAAAATGAAATAAGGAGAAGAGTCGAGATGATAGAACTTGATTCAATGGTTGATAATGTGTTCTGGTCGTATCTTTCAAACCCGTGAACTCTCTATAAAAACTTACACACAAGTGAAGAAGGAAATTAGTCATGGCCATAAAGAGGCTCATCCTAGTCAACCCCCTGCTTTGGTGTTTTCACCTCCATGGAAAGTCATTAGACATGATAATTTCGGTGATAGATAACTAAGTAGAAAATAAATAAAAAAGATAATATAAGCTAGAAATGAGATAAGAAAGATAAATATGGTCATGGCATGAAGAGGATACAAGAGAAAACTCCCCCAAGTGAAGGCAGAGAGCTCAAATTTGTGATGCAAGACCAAGTATGAAGTTTGGAGTTTCTCAATAATGGAGAAAAAACTACAAATATGTGGTATGTAGGGCCAAAAATGGTGGATAATGGAGGATATGAGCAACCAAGTGAGTGAATAATTAGTTCAAGAAGATGTTAGTAGTTTGAATAAGCATGCAAGAAGACCAAATGAGGGTTGCAAAAGGGTATTTGATGGAACCAAATATATTTCGCATCGAGGATCCATCATCTCAAAGTGTTATAATTCAAGGTTGAAAATTCATAATGCTCCAATGACTAAATGCATGTCTACAAATTCATAAATGAGAGTGTTTCACACAAACGTCTCCACTATGCACATGTGCCCAAATATGTTAATGGCTTCATTATGGGAACTTCAAGCAAGATGATGAGTTGGCTGATGACAAGGATAAACTAGGTGATGGTATTTTTTGTCTTAGGCTAAAGAAGAAAAATGTAAAAATGACATCCAACATAAGGGTATAAAATTTATGTTGTTATGTACTTTACTTTTAGGGTAGGTTTCTTGTACAATGGGTAACCCTAAAACTTCAAAAATCCTCTCCTCTATCGTAAACCTTTCACCATTGCCTCACCATTGTTAAATGTCTGAGAAAATTCCATTGAAATTTTATAACTAAACCCATTCAACTTAAAAAAGTAGCCTAACCAGCCACAATTCCTAAATATTGCATGAAATCTGGCTCACAGACTTTGTCCTACTAGATTACTTGATGAACTATTGGTTCATTTCTCATCGGTGGACTTGACATGTTTCTATTCACACCTTTTGAAACACCTTTTCTCTATAATTATTTATCTGTAAACTCACATAATTCCTCTCTCAATGTTGTATACCCTTCTCGTAGTCATAAAACCAATGTTGTATAACCTTCTATTTACCCCCCTTTTAGTGGCATTTATGATAATAACTTAAACAATAAGGAAGGCATTAAAGAGGGATTCCAGATTTTAAAAATTTGGCATATTGGCATAGAACACATGTATGCAAAATGATGTGTCTATGACATGTGGGCACACACTCCCCCGACCTATACAGAATCACGTGTCTACACACCCCTAGTTACAAAGCAACTAGAATGCACCCACATAAAGTGTTATTTTTTTAAGACTATTTTATTTTCATTATACTATGGTGCATTTTGGTTGCACCATAGATGGTGTCATGTCCACACAGGGAATTGGAAAAAGATATGTCATGTGATGAAGAAAGAGGGAAAGTGATTATTAGATGGTTAATGTGACATCTAACCTGATATTTGTAGAGCTCGAGTAATCAATGTTATAGAAAATAATTTATTTTGTCGTCAATTTTTTTTGAGTATCCTAGTGGATTTGTTGTTACCAAGAAGAAAACCAATGGTGGAGATCTCAATGTTTCTTAAAATTGAGTACTTGACATAAAAAGAGAGATATTTCCTAATATCTTTTATGTAGACTGTCTTGTTGACACAAGTATATGAGGAAAATTCTATAAGTTCATTAAAAGGTTGTTGCTATTCAACATTATGAAGAATTTGAACTATAATTCCAAGGCAGTAAGGCTATAAATGGCAGTTTTTGGTTCAAATATTTTCAATAGGTTGGTTTTCCTTTAATTAAGAAGGTTGAGGATGAAGTTCTTAGAGAAGATAAGTGTTTTATAGTATAGGATGGAATGGTTTAAAAAAATTCAATTATAGGAAACATGCAAAGATTCAAAAAAATGGAGCAGTATGATGCTAACATTGTACCTATAGGGATATCAAAAGGGTTTTTGGTTCCTACAAGGATATTAGAATGCTTTAGTATAGCTATAGACTTTTTCTATAGTTTTAAAATTATTACAATCCTTGAGGCTACCACTTTTATTATCTTGAATCAAGATGATACATATTGGAGAGATTTGAATTTCTTTGTCTCAAGGAGAGAGTTGAATTTATGTGTACATATAAAAATGATGTTTAGTGTACAAAATGGATTGTCAAAGTAAAACTTTATAATAACATGAGAGGGCTTGTTAATGTTAAGCATTAATATATTCAAAACCCACTGGTTAAGTTTCATCTATTCATAGGATCTTTTTAATGGCTTTACTTTCACTTAGTAGCATGAGATTGGACACTAGACTATTGAGAAACTTGGAGGGTTTTTTAATTTAAAATCAAATTAACCAAATCTATTGTTCCTTTATGTTATTTCTTTTATGTTTAATTTATCTATTTGTATATCTTCACTTTCCTTACAATAATGTGGAGGATGCATTTAAAAGTGTCTGTACAACACTCCTGCATGATTTTGATAAGGAGATATATAATTTATGCATTCTCAATGTTTATTAAAGAAAATGGGATTACTTGTTCAAGCGATGAAATAAAAGCCCCATCTACATAAAATCTGAGAATTGTCTTGGTATTGCAGCTACTAATGAAAGATGAAATGCATGGTTTGGTAGAAGAAGTTTGTCTCATAGGTGATCGGGATTAAAGTGGGAAAATACTAAAATCTAATTTTTCCAAAATTTCATATGTTTTAGTAAATTGCAATTTTGAGGGTCTTCGGTGCATTTCTAGGCAAATATGTTGTCCGGGAACATGAGGGGACATCAATGTTTCTAAAATTTTGTTCAAGATTATTTGAATACCTTTCCAATGCATCAAACGGTTTGTAATTCAGAGCTAGGATGAGAAAGTTATGCCGTCTCCAAGTGGACCTAAATTTTATATTTAGTTTTTTTGATAAATTTTGATAGTTTTAATAGTTTAATTGTAATAAACATTATGATGACTCTTCATTTCAATTCCAAGGGATTTGTGTGACCCTTGGGATCCATCCGACTTCTATAAACTCCAATTTTGAATAGAATGGAGACAGTTTTTGGTTTGCAATCTTGTTGTTCTCAATTTTCGTGTTGAATTCTACAATACTGTAGGTATCACACCAGGTATTGTAATCTAGTTTTCATAAATTAGATCAATGGTATCAGAGAGGGAACGCTCCTTTATGCCAATTTACACAAGGTCTTTCTACCAAAGATTAGGATTGGATACACAAGATTTGTCAAAATACCCACCTTTGAGATGCACACGATCGAAGATGTCAGATGATGATGTTAAGAAGTTGGTCAAGGAAGCTTTAAATAAGCAACAAGAGGAGATGATGAGTCAATTTTCATGCCTACTATAGAAGCAAAAACCCTCTGAATCTGAAACATCATTTCGTGGAAATACCCCTTTCAAAGTGCAGGTCAATTTTGACATCCCGAATTTTGAAGGAAAGGTCGATTCTGAAGCTGTTGATAACTAGTTATCAAAGTTGGATAGGTACTTTTCTGTAAATAATTTCTGAGATGCTGAAAAGATAACATTTTCTCTCCTCAAAGCTGAAACCCATGTGAAATTAGGATGGGAAACCAGAGTAGAAAATAAAGAACAAGAATCAGTTGATGAAGATGGTTTTATACTATCTCTAGATAAGAAGCCCACATGGGGAGAATTTGTGGAATACATAAAAGAAGCTTACCTCCCAGAGGATGTATATGAACAAAAATACATAGAATGGCAACTTCTTCGACAAAAGAGGGATCAGTCTATGCAAGATTACACCAATACATTCCATTCACTTTCAGCAAAACTCGTTATTAATGATTCAGAGAAGCATCAAATTTTGAAATATCAGAGTGGACTTCAAAGGTATATTCAAACAGAGATGGAATTTTTAAATATTGAGACATTGGCAACTGCCTATAAATATGCTACAAAAATTGAAGAAAAATCCAAGCAAAAAGGGAAAAGGGACTACTTTGCAAACAACAAGCCAAGGGTTGAAGGTGGCAATAAATTTGCAGGAAAATAGGTGACCAAGGAACTTCATTCAAATTCACCCAAGAACACATGGTGGTCTACTAAAAAGATAGACATAGGCATGTGGTGTAGGATGCATAAGTCCCCAACCCATAATACAAAGGATTGTCGAAGTATTAAAAATTTGATGACAGAAATACAAGGAGAGGAAGCTGAACCTGAATCATCACCAATAGATAATTCTGAGAAAGAGGAGAATGATTCCATCATAGAAGCAAACCCATATGCCATAGTTGGAACTACTAAAGTATTGCCCCGTGAAGATGAAGAGAGACTTTTTCATTCACAGATGTGGGTTGATGGAAAGCCTCTACATTTTATTGTTGACAGTGGGAGTCAAAAGAATTTGATCTCTAGGGAGACAGTCAAAAGATTAAATCTGAAAGTGACAAGACACCCACAACCATACTCTATGGGATGGGTAAATGAGGGACAAGATATTCAAATAAATCAACAATGTCATTTGCCATATTCAATCAAGCCTTTCAAGGATGAAGTGATATGTGATGTAGCACCATTGGATGTATGCGATGTCTTGCTGGGGCAGCCATACATGTATTAGAGGCATGGGTTGTATGAGTCCAGGCCACGTAGTGTTACAATCAAGCTTGGTGGGAAGAGGTATCGAATACCAGAGGTATGTCCAACACAAACTGGTTCTTTAATTAGTGCTAAATAATGTAAATGCTTGATTGCTCAAACTGGAGCTTTTGTTGTACTCATGATTCGCCCTGAAAAAACAAAGTTAGTTGTTCTTAATACACATGCTAAGGTAATAGAGAATCAACAAAATTAGATGGATAAAATTTTGAAAGAATATCACAGTGTGTTTACACCACCAGTGGGAGTACCAACACACTGTCAAGTCAAGCACTATATTGATTTAATCCTAGGCACACTACTACCACATGAGCCAATATATAGGAGGTCAGTTTTGGAAAATGATGAGATTAAGAGACAAATTTAGGAGTTGATTCAAAAAGCACACATTCGTCCAAGTGCTTCACCTTGTGGAAGTCCAATTGTCCTTGCTAAAAAGAAAGATGGGACATGGAGGCTTTGTATTGATTATAGAGCATTAAACAAAATCTCTGTTAAAAATAGATATCCAATCCCTCAAATTGATGATTTGTTGGACCAACTTAGGGGGGCTAAATTCTTTACAAAAGTTGACTTGAAGTCTGGATACCACCAAGTACCAATTGATCTAGCAGATGTGTGGAAGACTGCATTTAAATCTAAGGAAGGTTTGTTTGAATGGTTGGTCATGCCTTTTGGCCTAAAAAATGCCCCAGCCACATTTATGAGATTGATGAATGATGTGCTTAGACCATTCATTGATTCTTTTGTAGTTGTTTATTTGGATGACATACTCATCTTTAGCAGGACTTGGTTTGAGCATTTGCAGCATGTTGAACAAGTTCTTTCAACTCTGCAAAAACACAAACTTTATGCCAACATTGAGAAGTGTTCTTTTGGTATGCAAAGTATTCAATACTTAGGGTATATCATTGACACTGAGGGTGTTCATGTTGATTTAGCAAAGATTCAAATAATCCAAGATTGGCCATCCCCTAAAAATTTCACAGAGCTTCGTAGCTTCTTGGGCTTAGCCAACTTCTATCATAGATTTGTGTTTGGTTTCTCACACATATCATGGCCTCTTAATCAATCACTAAGGGGTGGAGCACAAGCAAAATTTTAGTGGATAGAGGCAAAGCAACAAGCATTTGAGGAGTTAAAGAAAAGACTATGTTCAGCACCAATATTGGTCCTTCCAGATCTACACCAAGCATTTGAGATAGAAACAGATGCATCAAATTATGCTCTTGGTGCAGTACTCACACAACATGGGCATCCTGTTGCCTATCACAATGAAACTTTTTCTGATATAGTACGTAGGTATCCCACCTATGATAAGGAGTTGTATGCCATTGTTCAGGCTTGCAAACAATGGAAACACTATATACTAGGAAAGGAAAATGTTATACATACAGACCATAAACCACTCCAATTCTTGCAAACACAAGGGAAGCTACAGAATGATAGACATCAACGGTGGTCAGCCTATTTACAACAATTTCACCTCAACATTCATCATAAAAAAGGAAGCAGTAACAAAGTGGCAGATTGTTTGAGTAGGCCTCCAATTGCAGGTTTGAAAATAGTGTTGGATTCATGTGGTCATCAATCATCCACTTGGGAACAACTATATAGTACTGACCCTGATTTTGCTAACATCTATAGTAATTTGGTAGAAGGAAAATCTGTCTCTGATTTTCACTTGCAGGATGGGTTTCTTTGCCATAATGGTCACATATATGTACCCACTGAAGAACGAAACAAAATGATATGGGAAGCTCACTATAGTCATGTTGTAGGACATTTTGGTATTGGTAAGACTACTGCTATCCTTCAAAAGTATTTCTATTGGCCAAAAATGAAGCAGGATATCATTTCACATATACAAGCTTGTGCAGCCTGTGTAATTACAAAGCCAGCAAACCATAAGTTGGGTCTATACTTACCATTACCTATTCTTGATAAGCCATGGCAATCTGTTTCAATGGATTTTATGTCTGGGCTTCCAACTACCAGGCGGGGGCATGATTGTGTATATGTTGTGGTAGATAGGTTTTCTAAAATGGCTATCATGGTGGCATGTAAAAAGATGATTTCTGCAGAAGATACTACCAAGCTATTTTTTGAACATGTGTGGGTTCATTTTGGTTTTCCAAAAACCATTATTTTTGATAGGGATAGCAGGTTCATCAACAAATTTTGGTCTGCACTATGGGCTAAAATGGACACAAAATTGACAAAGTCCACAGCATTCCATCGCCAAATAGATGGGCAGACAGAAGTGGTGAATCAAATGATTATTCATATTTTACAGATGTATCATTCAAAACATCCTTGCACATGGGATGAAAGCTTACCCTATGTGCAACATAGCTACAACTGTGCACTCCATAGTACTATAGGGCACAGTCCATTTGAGGTTTCTCTTGGGTACCAACCATTGGCACCTATGGATGTAGCAATACCATCTCTACACTCTAGTAGTCCATTGAATGGTGACAAGGAGGTAGATAAAGAAGAAAAATTCATTGATAACATTAGACACCTACAACAACAAGTTCATGAGATATTGGAGTAGAGTAATCCGAAGTATAAGGAAAGACATGATAAACATAGAACTCCTCATCAGTTTCAGGTTGGTGACAAGGTATGGTTACATCTTCAAAAAGAGCACCTGTATGGACCAAATAGGAAGCTTCGTCCTCTTCGTTATGGACCATACACTATTGTGAAACAAGTTGGTGAGAATGCTTTTGAACTTAATTTGCCATCCTTTTTGGGACTGCATCCAATTTTCAATGTGGAATTGTTGAGACCCTATTTTCCTCCTTTATTGGATATCTCCCAAGCTACTGAACACATTCAAGCTGCAGAGTTAATTCCCTCTACTACTGCTCCAGTCCAGTGTGACCATGTTACTGAAGCCATTTTAAAGACTTTGAGAAATCAGAACATTCCTTTGTATCGGGTGGTTCGAGCTGGTCAGCATTCTCAACAAGGCAAGTGGTTTACTAAGGAACAAATTGAAGAACATTTTCCTCATCTGTTGCAGTAGATTAGTGCAATGGGGCCTGTGTGCTAAAATATTGTCACACTTCTATGAATCCTTACATGCAAGAAAATTCAAGAATGAGCCCTCACAAATCGATCCATAGCTCTCTATGCATGGAGTTGCAAGATTTGTAAAATTGCTCTCAGCTAGAGCTATAAACTCATGACCTTGCTAGTCAACCACACAATGAGAGATTCCAAATGAATGCAATGCTATGAAAATCTATATGAGAATGCAAATTAATCTTATGAGAATGAAGATGCAATTAAGTTATGAAAATAGAAATGAAAGAGTTACAAACCATCTAATTAAACTATGTGAGATTAATCTAAAACATGAAAGGGAATGATACCATGATGATGCAACTATGATGCAAGATGAATGCCAATGATGCTCCAAATCTTCAAAACTTGATGCAAGAATATCTCCAAAAGCTTCAAAAACCTGTAGCATAATAATTCATGTATGGTGTGTGTAAATGAGGAAGAGAGCTCTTCTTTTATAGGAAGTGAAAAACAATGGACCATGGAGATTAAGAGGCAAAAGACTTAATCAACGATGGAGAAAAAAAGAAGCTTGATCCTTGTGCACAAATATCCTCCAATAAGAAAATTAGAAGCATTTACTTTATATCCATGTGAGACAAAAAGTACTTTTCTTTTATTTTTTATTTTATTTTTCTTTATAAATAAGAATTAAATCCTTTATTTGTGCAACATAGGATAAGAAGAAAAGTGGAGATTTTTTAAATAAAAGGGGAGGAAATTCCTTTTAATTAAATAAAGGCTTAGGATAAAGTGATTTTATTATTTAATTAAAAGAGATTTTTAATTAATTAAAAGGGAGCATGTTCTCTTAATTAAATAAGATTTTTATTTTTATTTTCTTTTAAATTAAATAAGGCTCAAACCTTAGGAAATATTGAATTGATTATGATTTGATCAAGGAAATTGATATATTTGAAAAATGTTGATTTTTGAAAATATTGATTCAGAGATTTGATAAATTGTAGAAATGGGGCCTAAAGTCTAGGCGACCATTTTAGTGTGCATACATTTGCCCCTCTTTGACTAATGTGTGATCGATCTGGGAACACATGCAGTCAAAGAAGAATTGAAATGTGAGATCGATTTGGGATCACAAAACAACCCAGATGTGTGTTCATTTTGGGAACACATCAGGACAAGCATAAGCAAAAGATTCTGGACATGAGGTCGATTGAGGATCATATCCAAAATAAGAGATAAGAATCTCAAGCTTGAGAAAAAACTCATAAAAAGATGTCTGAATCAAGAAAATCAAGGAAATCAGGGATGAGAATCCCATAAATACTGCCCCCTCCGAGTTGAAATTGAAATCAGGTAGAGAGGAACAACAAATTGATAAAGATTGATCAAATCAGAATGAAATCACAACTGAAGATAAGGGATCATGATAAGATAACCATCAAATAGTGAAGACATGCCCCAAGTTGACTAGGTTTGACTGGGAAAGATATAGGATAAAGATTAAGTCAAACCTCAAAGAGAGGAAGCGAAAGGGGTGAATGAAAGACTAGAAGTTTGAAAGACATGGAAAGGAAGAAATTCCATCGAAAATTGAAGAACTATGCCTCAAATGGTCAGTCAACATGACTCAGATTTTGGTTTTGAGTTCGAAATGGATAGAAAATGATGTGACATGAAAGATCAGAAATGAAAGATATGATCAAGAAGAATAAAAAAATGAGCACAGTTGACCAACTGGTCCGTAGATGATAAAAAGGAGAGCTCTCTCCATATGCAAGATGCAAAACTAGACTAACATGAACCTAAAAATGCAAGCTACTATGAAAGTGGTTGACTTGCAAGGTCACAATGCTTATAGACATCTAATTATCATCATTGAGCTTTATTGGTAGTGTCGTAAGATCATACAATGCACACTAGAATAACTAGGTGGATATGAATATGATCTTTATCAGATAGAAATGTGAAAATCCCACCTAGGCATCAAAGACATAGAGGTCAAGATGACTAATTCAGTGAGATTATGTTTGTATCAAGACACATGAAAGTCAGGATAACTAGAAGTATGCACTCGCAAAATAGTCAAGGATAATACATTGTCGATCCATAGTGTCAAGTAAGACCAGCATAAATATTCATGACAATTAGGATCAACAAAATATACCCACAAGCAGATAAAGAAATAAAACATGTTCTCACACCCTCAGTCTTCTAGCGATGCATCATCGAAAACTTCTCAGGGAGAGACCACTCATCAAAGAAATCGTCATAGACAGCACACAAAGAAAAATAAAGTCATCATATCTCAACAAGTTGATTGTTTAAGTGTGTGTGTGTTGGTCATAGAGTCAAACTTCAGTTATCACATCTGCAAATGAGAAATATCGCATCATACTTATACTATTGGGTAAGACATCTGATAAGTGTTAAGAAATACTCGACGCAAGGGTAGTGTTGAGAAACACTATTTGGGGTGGTGTTGAAAAACACCTGTTGTGAAATGCCTCAAGAGACAAACGCACCTAAAGGACCAATGCTAACAGTTATGCCACCTTAGACAAAGATAAAGACCAATTCCAGACCAAGTCAAATAAGGTCAAGGCATGATGGAGAAAGTGGCTAAGTGTCAAGGATGCATGCTAACAAATAGGGGTGCAAAGGCCTCAAGTAGCACCTGTTTCCAGGTTTTCACCACTTGGATTTATTGCAATTTTTTCTCTTTTATTTTTTTTTGTATTTTTGCTACCAAGGTGCCTATTACCAAGTTTTCACCAAGGCACTTTTTCTATTTTTTTTGAATTTTTGAATTTTTGATTTTTTTATATTTTTTCAGGACTTTTTATATTTTTAGAATTTTTTCAGCATCATATATCAATTTTTTTGGTATTTTTTCAGGACCAATAAGATATGTACAAAGGATGCCCCCAGACAGAATAGGCATCAAACTTCCAGTCAAGATCACATCATGCGGTCTCAGTGTCTAGCAAGGTGGGGAACAAGAGGGATAAGCAAGCTGGTGGAAAAGATGGAAGACATGAGAATGAAGGAGAGTGAAGGGAAGAAATCCTCAAAGGCAAACTCCTCAAGAGTACCCAAGCTAGGGAAAAATTGTCATGTAAAGCGCATTTGGAAAAGCAATGAAAGGATAGCATAGGATAAGTCACAAAAGTGCACTGCAAAAGAAGGGAGGATGCAGTCCAAAGGAGTAGACATGTCAAGAGGCTTCATATCATTGTGTTTACTCTTTTTTTTATTAGATCAAGACCAAGGGGGAAAAGGATAGCGAAAGACTAGAATGAATGGAGGAAAATGAATATGAAGGCTAAAAAGGAATGGAATGAAAGCAAGATCATCATAAAATAGCTCACAAGATAGCCAAATGTTCGTGTATAGGTCAACATTGCCAAGATCAAAGAGAGAAGACGAAATGGATGAAATGTGTAGAAGAACTACGCATGATGCCTGATTGCTAGGTTTTCATCATGGTACTTATCCAAGGTGCCACAAGGGAGTGGTTTTCACCATAGGATGAATTTATTTCTCTTTACTTTTGCTACCAAGGTGCCTGTTTCCAGGTTTTCACCATGGCACATTTTCAATTTTTTTCTTAATTTTTTTCTGTTCTTTTTGAATTTTTCTATTTTTTTGAATTTTCTTTTTATGAATTTTATAATTTTTTGGAAGAAAGCAAGTTTTTAGGATAATGCTCCTTGAAAGGATAAACCATGATATGCCAAGGATTCAAAATGATATGCTCAAAAATGTTGATAGGAAAAGGAAGATGGAAGAGAAAAATGGAGGATAAGGTTTTATGTAAAGCGAGTGAGGTTGGAAGATATGAGGAATAGGCAAGTGAGGAAAAATGATAGAAGGTAGAAATATAATGAATGAAAAGATTGTGAAAGGGTAGATGGAAAGGAAGACAAGATCAACATCAACACACACTTTGAAGGGTGGTGAGAGGGTGGAGGAAACTTGAATGAAGGAATTCATGAAGAAATATGGTGAATGTTTAACAGAGGTTGCAGTTCAGGAACATGGAATGGAAGAATATTTTTGGAAGAATATGAGGTGGAAGTCTTTGAAAGCTTGAATGTCAACTTCACTTTTTGTTCAATATTAGACTCTTTCAAGAGAGACTTTGGAATCCATATAGCCTTAGGCTTTTTATTTCCTTTTGATGTCTTAGAGAGAATATCTTGAATGATGGATTTTGGAACCCATACTTGTCTTGTAATTTTCTTCTTAGATATCTCTTTTGACTTTATGTTTCCATGTCGATTAAAGGAGACATGGTGATCTTCTTTTTTTAATGGATTCTTGTATTGCTTCTTTTTCTTGTATTGAACATTCAAGTTACTTCCAAAAGACTTGGGACTTGTGAAAGAAGAAGGAAAATATGACTGGTTTAGATGGGTGGGTGGATGAAAAGGATTCAAGGGTATGCATCTATGTTGATCTTGAGGAAAGATAGGAGATGGAGGGATGTAAGGACCCAAGATGGATGATAAATTATGAGAGTTAGGAGGGGAAAGTGAAGGGACATAAGGACCCAAGATGGAAGGAAGACATGAAGCCCTTAGTATTGGTGGAGGAGGTCCAAGGATGGACGTGGAAGATGCAAAAGGATAATCATTAAGTTCATCAGCATCTATATGACAACCAAGGACATCAGCATCTTTAGAGTGAGCATTAGGATTTTCAATAGTATCATGAACATCTTGAATAGGAGCAACTTCATTGATAGGATCATTCAAAGCTTGCAAAGATTTAGGAAGAGTAGAAAGTGGAAGTGAATATGGAGTGGTAGAACAAGAAGGTGGAAGACTTTGATTTTGACAAGGAGCTTTGGATAGCATAAGCGTATCAACTTTCTTTTGATTTTCAATAGGCTTTACATTAGAAGTAACAACACCATTTTTAATAACCTTAATGGAAGTCTCATCTTTGGAAAGCGCAAGTGTGGTAAGGTTATTTTGATTATCAATAAGCTCAATAGTGTAAGTAGTAGCTTGATCTTGCTGAGGAGATGGTGGAATGAATGCGGAAGAGTGTAGAGGATCAAAAGAACCATGAAATGGAGGAGATACATCATGAAGAGAATTGGATGACATGGAGGGTTCTTGATCTTGATATTTCTTTATGTTCTTTTCTTTATCATTTTTAGAGTCTTCTTGACATGGAGCCACTTCTAAAGACAAGGAAGTAGGTTGGAATTGTATGGAAGACTTTGGAAGAGATGGTGAAGGACTAGCTAAAGTAGGTATTATAGCGCATAAAGGCTTAGGCTCTTTAGGTTTAACATTATTGAAAGTATTTGCTTCCAAGTGAAGATTAGCTTGAGTTTCTTTAAGAGGTAGCCCTTGAGGATAACTATAGGGAACTGCATGAAAAGCCTTAGGATCTTTGTTGGATGAAGGATTTGTGATAGATTTGGAAGACTTGGAAGCTTTATGAAATGTATGGGAATTGGAGGAAGTAGAGGATGGAAGAGAACCATCACAAGACAAAGGTTCAACATTAATATGATCTTGCTTGAGAGTGCAACCTTTATTTTCAGCATGAGAACTTTTAGAGGAGAGATTCTTTTGACGTTTGAAATCAGTGCGGTAGATTTTCTCTTCTTTAGTAGGAATATTGTATTGTTCGCAAAAATCATCAAAGAATTCTTCAAATTTAGAGTCATATGGATCACCATCATAGTATACCCAATACGACTCCCCCTTAGAAATCACAAGTGTACCACGAGGATGATGCTTAAGAATATAAGTTTTATGGGCATCACTACATTGTCCATCATCATAGTCATCATAGGTGGGTGTGTCACTCTTTGTGGAAGAGATATCATAAGGACTATCATGTTGCTCTTTATGGTATGTCTTCTGAAGAGAAGTAAGACTCTTTGAAGAAGTAGAAGAAGAATGAGATTGTGAAGAGGAAATTGAAGACTTAGTGTAGGAAGAGGACTTGGATAATGAGGAATTTGAATGATGTTTAGAAGAGTCATGATAAGATTTGGAAGATGAAGAATGTGAATAGTGTTTAGAAGAATCATGATAAGACTTAGAAGATGAAGAATGAGAATGATGTCTGGAAGAGTCATGATAAGACTTGGAAGGTGAAGAAGAATGAGAAGATTTAGATGATGAAGAATGTTTGGAAGAAGAAGATCGTGATATGATCATGTTTATGATTCTAGCAAAGGCATCTGATTTAATCATCTTTTCTTTTATTTTTGCCATAAGTTTATCACCCATGAGATATTTGGAAGGACTATTGGAGGAATAAAGATACTCTTCAAATTGAGCAATGAGTTCAAGATCATCTATTCTCAAGAGAGGTTCCTTAACAAGATAGTTGAAATTCATGGTTATAGAAGAGGAGGAATCAAGCATGGAAGAAATGAATAGATGAATAGAAGAAGGTAGACTAGATAATAAGAGGAAAAGAATCAAGAAGAAAAAGTTGAATAATTTCCCATGGGAATAGAAGACTTTAGAAGAACATGGGAAATGGAGAAGAAAGAAGAAGACTAAGAGTCATCTTGTGCAATTGATACCATAATGTTCATTGAGATGTTGAGAAACATGACAACACTTAGGATCTGACCTGGACTAACCAAGGAAGACCAAGCTTCTAAGGAGAACTCACTACAGCAGGATGGAACTCAGTTTCAATATTCCAAATAGATCTTTCAAAAGATTTCACAATGATGATCAAGCACATAGAACAACAACCAGGGAGTTCAAGAAAATAGTCTTCAAGCAATGAGCAAAGGACAAAGCAACCTTGTAAATGAATAGAGATAGTGACTTAGTATTCTACTCCTTAAAGATTCTACTTGTGTATGTTCTTGACAATGTTTTAGCAGGCACTTAAAACACAACAACACCTTATCAAGCTGTCTATAAGGATATACATGGCTTTCTAAAAGGATTCCTTGATATACGCAAGGTACGTGAGGCCCAAATCCGTAGATGAGAAGAATTCAAAATCACACAGCCGGGGGGAGACGGTAACCCAAATCTCCTCCTTCACTTCTCAAAGGTATAAAGTTATTTGAGGCTTAGCCAAGAGTGATATCAAACTCAATTCCCAAGAGAGGTGTCTTTGGATTCACCTCTTGATATTTATACTCTGCCGGAACACAGGAGTTAAGGTCATCCCTTGAGGTGGTGTGTCCCCAAGCAGGCCTTCTAGATATAAAAACTAAGTAATTCACTTTCAAAAGTATTTAGAGCACTAAAGGTGGAACACTTAAATCTTCAAGTAAATGTGAGCTGAGTCCAAAAGTGGAACATTTAACCCTTTAAGATAATGTGAAGCGAGTCCAAAAGTGGAACATTTAACCCTTCAAGAGAATGTGAAGTGAGTCCAAAAAAGTGGAACACTTAACCCTTCACACAAACTCAAAGTGAGTCCAAAAGTGGAACATTTAACTCTTCACACCAACTCAAAGTGAGTCCAAAAGTGAAACATTTAACTCCTCACATCAACTTAAAGTGAGTCCACACCTTAGAAAATAAGTGAGTTTCAAAAAGCACAAAAGAGTTGCCTAGTGGAGCAATTAACGCTTCTTTCCTGTAGACCCCTCCCGTTTAATGTGGTGCTGATCTTGCAACCACAGGGCAGAAATGAGGGGCCGGTAGATTAGCGAGTCCAATAACCCAAGATAGCAATCTAGATCAATCACAAGTAATCTAAAGTTTCTTATCAATACTACTCATAAATGACAGGGTTGAATCAATGAAATATTTAACTTTCCAAGCAAACATAGATTGAGTCCACAAAGTGGTGCATCTAACTCCCTATGTAAACAAGGAATGAATCCATGCCCTCAATCACTCAATGAGATATTTGATATTGGAACCAATAATTACTTAAGGTTTAAACACAAGCATTCACTTACACAAACTTGTATGAAAGCAAATCTATATTCATTCATTTCCCATTAAGAGCATCAATTGAAATGTGTTCTATGAAAGCATGTAAACACTCAATCCAAACACATGAGAGGTTTAATTTTAATCCCAAGATCCAAATTTTATAGATTTGTAACAAAATACCTCAAGTCCAACGCAACGCACTTAGTAGATTTCACCCTTTTTTTGTTTGTTTTAAGCATTTTTCATGAAAGCAAGTCATGCACCTTCAAATGAACAAGACAAGAAAACAAGCAAACAACATATGCAATGTATATCCAACTTATGCAAACCCTAGGGTTAGATCTGAAAATAAGTTGTTAGGAGCAATGATAACCAGCAAATGATCCAAATGATAACTCATATCATGCAATGAACAATGAAAAATAAGTGCATACCCATCACAAAATTTTATTTTTTTTGCATTTGACCTAGTCAACAAGATCTAATTTTTACCACATGAATTCGG